>OY720630.1:6600000-7063340 GCA_963170105.1 Cantharis lateralis | reverse complement strand
CCTCTCATTGTTGAATATTGCGCAATTAAATAAAATTATCGCTTTGTCGATTTTAAACAAAATGCTTCCTAAACTTAATTTTACATCAATATTGACTGGCGAGTATAATCGTTTAGGAGACTTTGAAATAAGATATGGCTGTTCGAATTCGAAATTTGGAAATTGTATCGTTGGAGTGAACAATGAAAAATTGTGTTACATAGCATTTTTTGATGAAGGGAAAGACAACTACGCGTTTCATGAACTGGAAGCCGCGTGGCCTAATGCAATATTAAAACATGACACTCCTAAAATTGAACCTTTCGTAAAGACAATTTTTGATGATGCAGAGCATAAACAAGAGTTAGACGTTTTATTAAAAGGTACCGAATTGCAAATCAAGGTTTGGAAAGAATTGACAAATTTAAAATCTGGCTCAACTGCAAGTTACGCAAGTATTGCAAAGGCAGTTGGAAAACCACGAGCTGTTCGTGCAGTGGCTACTGCAATATCAAAAAATAGAATTGCTTACGTTATACCATGTCATCGAGTTATACAAAAATCTGGTAACATTGGCAAATATCGCTGGGGTGTGAAACGCAAACTAGAGTTTTTAAACTTTGAAAATAAATCCAGCTGAACATATAGGTACATACTTATTTGTAATTTTTATTTAGTTTTTTACAATTTAATGTTTTTGAATTTAAATTTTATTTACTTTTTACTTTAAGTTTACTTTAGAATTATAAGTTAATTTTTTTGTAATGCCATAAATATTGCAAATTTAAAATCCGGTTCAACTGCAAGTATTACAAGAGCAGTTGAAAAACCACAAGCCGTTTGTGCAGTGGCTAATGCAATATCAAGAAATAAACTTGTCTACGTTATACCATGTCATCGAGTTATACAGCAAGTGAAACTTATTTGTATTTTTTTTATTTAGTTTTTTACAATTTATTGTTTTTGAATTTAAATTTTGTTTACTTTTAAGTTTGTTTTTAAATTGTAAGTTAATTTTTTTATGATACATAAATATTACACTTATTCAGTTTATTTTATACAATTACTAGCAGGTCATCAGGTCATACTTTACTTCAGTAAACAATTTGAAAAAATGAAAAATTGCATTACACGAGTGACCGACCGTTCACCCGAACATAGAGAAATAACATGGAAAATTCCTGCTTCCGATTATAACGGATAAGAATGAAAAAGGTATCAATTTATATATCAATTAATATATTAAATAACAAGGGCGCCAAGCAACTAAGGGCCGGAAGCAAATTTTTAAAAAACCTTGTAAGTAATTATTTTTACTAAATTGATAAAAAGTGGGTTTAGGAATTGGGTTAACATTTAATAAGATTGGAGATGGAATTACAATTTAATAATACAAAAACAACATACTTCCCTCTTTGGCAAGATCAGATAGAGACCAGTTCAGACTTTAATTGTAAAAATTGTAATTTCTCAGCAAGATTGCCTCGAGAGGTTTGCTTATGTTTTTCCAAATTTCATGTTCGAGATCAGTCAATAATTTTTTAAATTAGCTCGTTGTCATGAAATGAACAACTTTTCAAATAGTTTTGGTAGATTGTTTAAAAAATCATCGACATATTCAAAATTGTTACTTACATGCATAACATGTTTGATGGTAGTGCAGCAAGAGTAATTATTTACTACATTTAAGAACTTATTGATACAAAGTTGTAAGGAAATTAAGAAATAGTTCAGCCGTACATCAGAACTGACCTGGCACAAGTTCGGACGAGTAGAAGCTTTAACTGTGCTTCGTAATTTATTGATGGATAAAGCAGATGTAGCACTAAGTTCCACGTAAGTTGTTGATTTAAGAGTAAGCTAAGATATTTTATAATTATCTTTTTGCAGTTCGATAACTGTATGGTTGATTTTAATATCAATTGCAGGACGAATTCTGCTATCGTTCTTTCTTCTTAGACTTCTATTAAATAGTTTTTTTTTATTTTAAATGCACATCAACATTTTTTGTCTTATAAACTGGAGCTGCATGTACCTACGGAAGTCCTATACTTACACAAATACATTTGTTTACCAGTAAAAAAGGCATGATTTTTTGGAAAAATTTATTTTAGAAATAAATTGAATACATATTGAACAATTTGCCTAATTAATTGAAACCTTTAAAATCTTGATGGTGGCCATAATATGGCAAACACATTGAATACAAGATAGGGTAGGTACAATTATTATGGCTATAGATCGATTAAACACAAACTTGAAAGTATTTAAATAAAATATATAGTGCAAATGTTCACACAAACAAGTGACAATCAATACCATAAGTTTAAAATGTAAAACGATAAGGTAGAGATCGTTTTAACAAAATTCAAAACTCTTGTGCCGGTTATGGCACAGCCATATATAATCGATATGGTAACATTACGGAATTATTTAATAATTAATCGACGATAACGTTTTTTTTTATAATACTAAAGAAAATTCAGTCAAATTTCATAATATTAAAATTATAATTAAATTATAGGAAAAAATTTGGTACCAACAATTTTGAGAATTTTTTCATTTATTTTTTTAAGAAACGGTTATGAAGCTTGATATGAAGAGTAGCAATTTATCACTATTAAAACATTCTGCTAAATACATATGCATCACACAACTATAATTAAATGCTACCCTTAGCTTCAACAGAACACAAATTATTAAATGGAATGTATTAAATATAACATGATTTTTAAATAACCAAACAAGTTGAATCACAATTACCAAAACTACATACACTTATGTGTACGAGAATAACCCAAGACTTAACAAATTAACTGCTGTAATGGTAATCACACATTTTGACTGGGTAAACTAAAATATTAGCACAGCCGTAATGGGTTAGTCACTACACTAAAGCATATGAAGGGGAGTGTTAGGCCTACTTAAGTTACCAATATAATTATTACAATAACAGATCTAATAAACACATTTTTAATTAAACAGGAACCAAGAGGTCAGTTAGTTGCCATATCGAATAAACTACACCTACTTACAAACCATTCATAATACTACATTCCTAAATAAATCACATAATATAGCACCTAGCAACCATTATATTTATGAAATATAATTTAAACATTGATTGCTTCCATTACTTCGATATGACAATCCTGGCCGAGACAACTTTTAAAATAAATTTTTTCAATTAACATGAAAGAAGTAGAATACATTTCCTATAAGCTAATAATAAAACGTTAGTAGACACAAAATGTTAATCAAAATAATTTTATATTACACTAAGAATCCAATTTATTATATTACACTTGTTGTAAATGTGAGCACCCGCAGAAATTCAGAGGGACGCTTTAATCAAATGTTCCATATATGGCACACATTAAATCCTTTCAGTCGATATCTCACTTTTATTTCAATCAAAACTCTATTAAGCAGTTTTGCTTTCATCATACAATATCTAAATTAATTAATATCTCTTAAAATTTGTCGGAACTATCTTTCCGACGGCCAGTCAGGAAATTTTTTTCCCTTGATGTGAATATTGCACAAACTGGTAAAAAATAATTATTTCATTTCATAATGTGATTGAGCATCTTTAGAACGTGTCAATAAATAAATGTTCCGTATATGCTTCTCGAACCACTTTCAATCGATATTCTCACAGTTTTACTACAATCAAAACTTTTTCAATAGTTTTGGCTGCTTGATACAATATTGTCACCACTAAACAGTAAGTTAAAAACGTTCTCTAAATGTAAATATTACACGAAGTAGTTAACTTATTTCAATTATTTAATTGTAAATCTCATCGAGCACCTTTAGGACGTGTCAATAAGCAAATGTTCCATATATGGTCCACATTTTAATTGGACAATTTTCAGTAGGGTGTCACATTTTCATTTCAATTTTGGTTTCTTAATGTAACATCTTCGAATAAAACGATTTAGACTTGAAAATTAAGTTAATTTCAATTAAATCAGAAAAAGCCTCATTCTCAAACTGCCAGTGTCTACCACGTTCCTATTACATTATGATAAATATTATAAAGTAATTAATAATTAACGTATTAACGAAAACAATACTTCAGTCCAAAATCTCTACTAAAACTAAAATAATATAAAAAAAAAGAAGAAATTCAGACTGAATCATGAAACATAAATAATTATTCAGTGGGAACAGCCGGAACAGATGCATCTCGTTGAGGAGTAGCACTGGTAGAGAAACTGGTTTCGTCAGTTTGTACCTCTTCAGATCGAGTATTCAAAGCAGTCAACACTTCAGGAGTGGCATTAGCTTTTAAGAAGCTGTTCTCTTTTTCAAGTTGATTAATGCGGGTCAGCAATTCGGATATGCGAAGTTTCAGCACCTCAACTTCTTCACGAACAGTGTACAGTAGATGACTCTTAACCAAATCCTGGAAAAAAAAATATTTGTTAGCAATATTTACAGTCATAAAAAAATCAAGATATAGTTTCAAGTACAAATTGAATCAAATACTTAGTTTAATAAATTACCGGTGACCGGTGCCAAAATGTTTGAAGTCGTTTGGCATAACACCGACAAAGCAGATACATGCATACAACACGTATCAAAGTTCGAGTACCTATAAAATTTATGTTACATTAAGCGAATACGTAAAGAGCATTATTTATGTTATCAGGCGTAGCAGTTACGAAATTGTTGAAAAATATACTTGTAGGACAGTGGCGTAACAAAGAGGCTCATGGATGCTGAAACCCTCACTGGAAGAAAAGATTAAGTAGATTGTATTTGCAAAATTAGTACTGAAGGTGTGGTGCGAACCCCCCTCTCCCAAAGAAGAGCGAATATCTGAATTCAAGTATATTCACTTAGATAATTTGCGCCCCTTTCAAAGAGATGTTCTGGTTATGCCACTGGTGCAGGAGTTGAAAATCTCGCAATTTCGAAACAGGTTTTAAAGCTTTTTGAAAAAATAAGAAAATTTCAAAACGTTTCATACGTTTTTCCTTAATCGATTCTAGACTCTTTCGCCAATTATTTACTTAAAAATAACCCAGTCATTCTAGACAAATGGACTCCATTCAGATAAATGATAATCTGGCTGAACTTTTGTATGCATCTTGACTTAGCTTCGTCATCAAATATTAAGTTCCCAAAAATCCTACAGCACGTCAAAAAAGTCGCGAGGATTCTACTGAATCACTAAAATTATGAAACGGCCAGTACATAATGACCATGACCCCTCTTTACGTCTACCTTCTTTTGTAAAAATTATTTTTATTTTTCCTGCGTCACAAATAGTAAATAAATGAATAGTAATCAATTAAATGTGTCCAAGCATAAATGCAAAATAGCTCTAAATACTGTTGATTTGCCAAATCGCACAAATCATTACCTTTTTAAATTTATTTTTACAACAAATTTTTTCGAAACTATTGTGAAAATAAAAAAACGAAATTACAGTTTCAAATAATATTTCCTATACAAGTTCGCATAAATGTATCTCTAACAAGGGCAAAATCAGACGTGCCAGTCACAAATTCAAGCGATCATTTTTTAAGTGTGTAGTCCACAATAGGATAACAATAGTCTATGCAAAGCCCAAGAACTTTTGCAAAATTTGATATCTAAAATCAGTTAAATATAGGTATTTAATGTCTTTCACAGTTTCCGAGTTATTGCAGAAAATCTGCATGGAGTCATATTTCGAGCTGGTAACAAAAAATGTGGGAATACCACTAGAGGCAGGAAATTCTACTTTAATTCCGTATACGCAGGTTTTTCTACTTTGAAAATAAATTTTTATATAAATAATTGAATTTATTTATTTTATGCAAAACACTCCAACCATTTCGAAAGAATTCGTACTGAAGAGAAACCAACTATTTAAAGATTTAATTTATTATTTTATTATGTTGTGTAATACAAGAATTTATAATTTTTGTATGATTGCATATTAAATAAAAAAATGCATATATGATTGTTATTTGTTCACCTTCATTCATAATAATAAATATTTGATTGAAGAAAGTAGTCAAGTAAAAATATTATTCGACGTTTCGGAAATTTATTTCTCATTATCAGAAAATTTGATAACTGTTAAAAATTCATTTTTGTATTTTGCATGCAGACCCATGGTAGAATTTCCTAGCTCTTGTGAGCTGTTACAAGCGCAGATCCAGATCTAGGTTCTAGGGGGGGGGGGGTTGATTTAACAAAATGAATTTTTTGTAGGGTCTAGGAGAAGGAAGGATTACGCTTCAAGACCCCTCTCGCATAGATATCAGTTATAACTATATCAAAGTCAAGTAACATTCATTAATTTGTTCGTGGCACGAGAATAACTTACAAAGCCTATTATTATATATTTAGTTGGAGTTACAAAAATTAAAGAACTTGAAGAAAACTCCGAGACTCTAATTTAAAAACAGGTATGACTGGTGAGAAATCACTTTCGACAAGTAACAGGTACTCAGAAGGAACTCAAAAGAAATTTTAATGAACTCTCGGAGAACTTAAAGAAACTCCGAAAGAACTTGATTGCAAATGAAAACTTACATCAAGATCAAATATTGTAAAATTAAAATTAAATTGTTGAAATAACCCCCTCTCCCCCCCAATCCTTCTTTTGAGAAGTGACTCCGTCCTTTGAGTTGCGACACTTCCTCAAAACAAGGATTAAAATGATCACCGTGAAAACGTAATTTTTCCTACATTCAGTGAAAAGAAATGAAAAGTACACATTTTCAGACTTCCGATATTATAGGAAGAACATCGTCAATACCAGAAACATAGTTTATGTTTGGTATCGTTGAAAAGTTGTTTTTTTGTTTTCGGCGCCCCAAAAGATTAATAGGTTACATTTAAAATTTTTGAGATATTGCCAAATGAAAAAATGAATTCAACCTAAATTAATCAAATTAAAATATTTTTGCTGTGCCTTTAACAAAACTGTATTTTACCATTTCACGTGATGATGGTAAGAGACCAGACGAGGTGACCTTTCTTGGCGATAAGGGAGACCTTTGGTGTGGAATGCGACGTACGTGGATACCTTGGCTTCAAATCACTTGGGAATTTCGTGTCAAATGGCCCGTTCGACAGCGATAAAAGCGGAAACGTTAAAACATAACAAAGTATAAATCAATAAATGATCAATATGATTTCTCAGGAAAGCACAGCGAAGGCTTTGGTCCCTTAGATCAGTCGTCTTCTAATCTTAGTGCTTAAAAGTTCAGTTTGTGCATTCTATGAGGAAAAAAACGAGATTTCGAATTTTTCCACCTTACTGGATAATTTGATGTTCATATTATAATGTGTTATATTTTGTACCTTTTACAAATATAATATGTACAATACAGCGCTCTCTGTACATAAAAACATAAAACTAAAAATATCGATTAAATTTTAGGTCTCACCCCCTAACATAATATTGCGCAATATTCTTGAAGAAAATCCGATACAATTTATTTTAAGTGCGAATGTGTGGGAGCAAAGGCTTATGAAGTCCCCATGAAATTACAAATTAACGGTATCATAATTTAAAAAAATAAAATAAAAGAAAAATTTTAAAGACGTTTTTCTCTTAACTACAATTTTAAAACAACGTATGCGATTTCTCAGCCTACAGAGGATGAATTTACTTGAAAATTAGATAAATTAGTTTCGACGTGACCAACGATTTTGTTGAATTTCTTTTCGGTTAATTTTTTATTTAAGAAATATGTATTTGTTTAAAAAATAAATTAAATTATATTCCGGCAATTAAAATGAGCATAGACAAAATCCTTCGTCATGCTAGCCCACATATTGTATAACCCATCAAAAATATTTTGATTTTTTTCAGATCAACCAAATTGCCACGCCTTAACTCAAAAATTAAGAAAACTGCATTTGTAGTTTTTCCTGATTTAATTTTTAAAATTCACATTGTTTTATGTGTGCTCGCATTAGGGTAACCCCTTAAGTTGATGAGTTCTTGAAATGTCAAATGTAAAATGAATCTGTGAATGGTTCGGATTTGTTGTGTTCCAGATTGTCACAATCAACAGCAAGAAAATGGCAGTACTCGATTAATAAATAATAATAAAAACATTACGTTCACAATTTGTAAGTTGTCAAATTTAAAATACCCCCTACTAGAACCGGAAACCACGATAATTGGCGAACCGCCAATTGCGAAAAACTGGTAGAAACAGAAAAGTTTGGTTTGTACTTTCAAAATTTGTATAGTAAAATGGTTTCTCGCCAGTAAAAATTGTAAACTCACTACTCTTAAGTCAAAATTGTTTTATAAATCAAAAAATAGATGTATGTAGAAACAAAAGAGTTAGATTAGACGTTATACTAATGTATAACGTAGGTAAATTTAGCAGATTGCACGTATGAAGGATTCATACTGGCGAGAAACCGCCTAACACCAATTGTAATTAATGCAAACAGAATACAGATTAACATCACCATAATCATGGTTGTTAACTCCTGTTTTGGTAGTTACCATCCCATCATTATGTTAGCACTTTGTTAAGAAATTTGCACTAAGTTAACATTGTTAAAAATGTGTAAGCCCTCTGGTAGAACTGTACAAAGCACTCGATGAAAGTAATTCAATTACCAATTCTAAATCTTAAAAGTAATTGACATATCAATTATTAAATTATTGCACTAAGAAGTAATTCAATTATCAATTACTTAGTAAATGTAATTGAAATACTTAAAAATTTATATCTTTATCTGCTACAGAATAAAATTGAATTTTATACACGACGATAAAATTTAATTAACGATTCGAGAAAAAAAATTCACTCGCGACTTTAGATTGTAAATTAACATTTTCTGCTCGTCATTTTATAAAAAATTGGTCAAACAAAAATTTGTTTAAATAAAAAAAAATTGAGTTCTTCAAAATTGTACTGTGCAGTATTTCAAATTTCAATCAAGAGCATTAAATTTTTGCTAACTATTATTAAAAACAAAATGTTTTTTTCGCCTTTTTTAAATTATTTAAATAATTTTTAATTGGAGTTGTTTAGAAATGTGGAATTTTTTAAAGAAATTGTATCGCAAAACAGTTGATTTACCTCCGTAGGATTAAAAGTGCATCCGTCCTTGATTTCAATTAACAAACAAGTACTAATTCAGTTACTGAAAAAGTAATTCAATTACCGAAGAAACATTTGAAACCTAATTAGTAAATACTCAAATACTTTTGAAGTATTTTAATTACTTTAGAGTATCTGCCCGCTGGTCATATCTCTCGCCCTCGAACCAGATTTTTAGTGAGAATGAGAACATCTTTTTGACTGTAACTTATAAACAGATAATTAAACTCGATTTATTAAACCGGGTAAGGGTGCTATTTGAAATTTCTAAGTAAGGATAGCTGGTGGCGAGAGGGTGAAACCCAAAATTCAATCAATGCTGGTTTTAAACTTCACCCTCGTTATCTAAATTAAGGTGTTTTTTGTTTAAAGACTGTACGGCGTATCTCTAGCTCATTTAGAGGTTTAACAAAATGTTTTTATTTTTTTATTACGGTAAATTACTTATTAATACTTACTATTAGTTTATTGTGTATTTTAAAGTATTTATGCAAAATTACATTTATTAAGCTATTATTTACTTTAATGGTTGTTTTAGTGAATAAAAATTAGGAGGAAAAATTAATTGCACCTTTATAAGGAGCTTTGGCAAATTAAAATGTATCCTGATTTTTATAGAACGTGTTCTTCGGGAAAAATGGGTCAATTATTTTAGACGAATTTGAAACCTTGCTCTGATTTCTTATGTGAATCACAAAAACAGTTTATAACGAATATTAATTTTTGTTTACTGAATGGAAAAAACTTTTGTGATGTTTCTCATATGTTACAAGCATTGGCAATCGCATTAATTTTTTTAAATTGGCGTTTCTTAATATATTGCCAAGTCTTTGCTGGCTTTGCCTTAGGTTACAATAACAAGTATTATTATTATAAATTCAATCAAGTTACTAGCACGACTACAATTTCATCGGACATTACATAACTGCAATTTGTGTTTTAAATATGTCAACAATTAAGCAAAATTATTTCGTAAAATGTAGTTAGATTTTTCAGTAATTATCAACAGTAGCCTGCAGTAATAATAATTATCGATTACTCTGCGGTTAACCAAGTAAAGCATAGACGAGTTGTACGAATTTGGGTATGTTAGACGAAGACGGGACAGGAGAGTTGCACTCAAAAGTGAATTTTGTTTTGCATACATATTTCGAATTTGGAGCAATTAATGATCCTATTTTTAACGTAGGATTTTACAAACAACTTCAAAATTAAAGGCGTGTTCATTAAGTGTTAAAAATATACCTCGTTTCCATGACCTATCGGCAGTTCAATACCGTTTTTCAAAAAATGTTCAAAATAGAACACCAAAAAACTATTTATACCCTTTCAATACGCTTTCACACAAACTTTTCAATAGAAATTTAACTCACCATAGCTTGTTCGATTTTCGTGTCGATAATGGCCGAGGTGTTATTAGCAGCTCTGGAACAAAAATAAATAAAATTATTTCATTATTATTATTATTAATGAAAACAAAATTAAACTTAAACCATCAAGACGTTTGATCGAGATCGAAATAGATCGAAAACAAACAATAAAAATTTTTTTGGCAACATATTACAGGAAGAACACGAATTAACTCGAATAATTATCAATGTAACAAAATTGAATGACATTTTAAGAACATAAATAATGTTCAAGCTATTACATCTGTTGTGAAAATCTCGGTAAAATTGCTGATTCCGACTGAAAACAGAATAGATAACATTTGTCACCGTACAATCTTGCGATAAAAGCATTTGGACGAATTTAAACTTGCACAGAACATTCTGCTGCAAATTTCTAGGTCAACGCAACTAATTTCCTAGTTAAATTCGTGGTGTAATAGTTAGACATAAGTTTTCGATTGTATCGTGTTTTCCTGTAGTTTGTTAATTTCTAAACTTATATTGATAATATTAGCCATGGTTTCGTTTTTCCCGATAAATTAGTGGTATCAAAAAACATTTTTGAGTCAGAAGATAATGTAAAATTTATTTATATTACAAGATAATAAAATTTTTCAATAGAAAGTTAAAAACATAACAATTCGGAACGACGGGTTAGAAAGACAATCGCACCTGCATCCGGGATGTCCTGGAAACGCCAACATCAACCCCTATAAGTTGCCCTATTTTCGAAAATGTGCAATGGAAAACAATGAATATTCAAAATAACTGCACTTGAAGTGCAAAAATCCGAGACCTAATTTTTAGAACCGGGAATATTCCAAGTTTACGCTATTAATTATTTCATTAGTCAGCATGGTGTGCTTTGTTAAAATTTAAAAACACAAACAAATTGATTCTATTATTTCCAATAAAAAATAATCTCAAGATAACTAATATTTGATTACGCAAATAATTAAAATTAAAAATTTCCTAATATAAAAAGTAACACAATAATTACAGAACAACAATTATTACTTCGCAGATAGTGTGAAAATCGATGAGTGTTTGTCGAGGTAAAGGTCGTTCGAAAAATTCTAATTAAATAAAATATTAATAAAGTTAAGCAGCAGGTAAATTATTAAAAATTACATAAAAAAGGTGAATAATGCTTTAAGATGAAATCACCGAACTTTTATAAATAATTTCGTCACCAACAATAAATTAGTGTACTTTTGTTTCAAGTATTAATGCATTTGGATGAAGGACATTTCAAATTTTTAAAATGTTTACAATTGAGTCTGATGAGTTCAATACTCGCAATTATACAATCATATTATTAAAATAATTAAATTGTAAAATATTGATAACCCAATTTTAATTTCACTATTACATTAAAAAAAAGAAGTTAAAGAACAATCTGTACTTAGAGTAAACAATGATTATTCATTGTTTACGCAGCGCAGATTTTTCTAACCATCGTCAATAAGTGATGACGATAATAAATACAATTTAATCAATTTTAATTTAAGTAAAATTTTCCGCTGAATACGGAATTTTTATAAAAAAAGCTTAACGTGGAATCCGCACCACGGCGCTTAGCTTTACTCTGTCTATTCTAAAGTCCTCCCGGTTAAAATGATCAACAACTAATTGAAAAATATCAATTTTTCTATACAAATTGGTAAATATTGGAAAAAAATGTTTTCTCTTGTTTTCAAACATTTTCAAAATTTGCTTTATGACGCCAACGAGTTCAAAAAACACTTAATTTAAATAAAACATTCAAATTATAAAAGTGCCATTAAATTTGCAATAGAAAAATCTAAATAAAACGCCGAAAATACAACTTTCCGTTTTTTAAAATGTTATCTGGTTTAGAAATTTAATTTTATTATTAAAAATAAATTATGCAATCACCCACACAAACTTTCTAAAAATTAGATTAATCAAAATGTTTTCAAATTTTGAAAACAAAAAAATTGCTCCTCTTACGCATATTTTGGTATAATTATTGCTATGGTAGGATAAAAAATAATTTTTAAATTTCAAAAAAAGAGATCTTTAAAAAGGAAAGGTTATGAAATTTAAAATTATTTTTGAAAATTTAAATAATGTAAGTAAAAACATACTTACACCGGATAAAAGTAATCCAAATATTTGATTACGACGCCACGAACAACATCCTCTGTTTTTAGACTGAAGATGGCATTAATCCCACCTTCCAAATCATTAAAATAATCGACTTTCATTTTGACAAAATTTATTTATCTTCGCGAAAACTTGCTACTAGAATTTATGATGATGTACTACACGAGACTGCCGCGAGCCACTATATTACTGCCACACCGTGGAAAAAGCTTTAATCAAGCATGCGCAACAAATCAAATGTTATTTGCCATTTTATATAAACAAATTGCAAAAATGTGGAAAACAAAAATCAAGCTGCTACAGTTAAACCTAATTTACTTTGACTTCGTAAATCAAATAAATCCTTTTCCTGAGAGGTAAGTATTTTTAATTTCCATCTTCTTGAACTCTCAAAAGTTTGTCGTACGAAAAAGATTACGTTATTTTTGAATTCTCACATATTTTACGATGAATATATTTTTCAAAATACTGCAATATTGCTCAATCTGTATTTTTTATATCGTTACACGTAAAGCTTCCATAATGTAAAGTTGAAAAATGTAACTTCTTTAATTTATTGAAGTAATTTTCAAAAGAAACCTTATTGGTTTACCAATAAGCTAATAAGGTTCTAATAATATGAATCAGTCCTACTCGCATTGCTATTCCTTTCAAAGCTTTGAATATCTTATATTGAGTTCAAGAAAATCACTACTACTTCCATAATACATAATATACCTACTTAATTTCAACTGGAATGTTTATCTGACTAAACGAATGCCATAAACGGCTAATAATTACAAAATTATCCATAAGTAATCGGAAATACTTCTTATTACAGATTATTAGCTTATATTAAATTACAACTTATTATTGCGTAACATTGCAGTTGCATAATTTAGTATTTTTTATTAATTATTTGCAATCAGATATTAACAAATTCTATGGTGGAATCTTGCAACAGGTAAATAATATTAAAGGAGAAATGTGTAATTTAGGATAATCAATCGAGATAGTACAGTTTCTGTTATGCAACCGTTGAAGCAAGTGGAGAAAGCAGTGTTAATTAGTTATAAGGGTAGTTGACACAATCCAATTATTTCAGACACTTACTAACGTAAAGTGTCCCCTGTCACACAGTATGTTATGTGTAGAGATTTTTGACTTCTGAATTTGTAGAAATCCACATACTATTATTTTATTTAGGTTTTGTAATCATATTGATTGGACGATTACAGCCTTTCATTCTGCATTAGTTACTGTAACGATTCATATTTATTTCACTTTAATTGACCGCGTTTTGGAGATCATATCAACCAGATTGATAACCAAGTCGTGTAGGGGCAAGGTACAACTCTTCATAATTTTCTGTAGTTCAATATCCAAGTATATCCATTACTTACATAAGGTAAAACTTGTTCATTTATTTATGTCAAATAGGCGATTGAATATAGGACTTCACAGAATTTCTATGTTCAGCTCTGCGGTGAACATCAATACGCTGTGGGAAAGTCAAATTTAACTAGATTCAAATAAATTTTGGCAATTGATTTGAAGTTTTAGGAATTGCCAAAACGTCAAGGTTAAAACAAAAAAACTCAAAAAGCGCTTTTGGTTAATAGCCCTTCGCTGCAAACCGGCGTATTCGCGTGTAGTGGGTACCTTGTTAATTTCAAGAAAAATAAAATTGCGTTTTTTGCACCAGTAATTTATCTACTTAAGGATGCGACGGCTCCTAAATCGCCCATTTCTATTTTTCACAATTTTAACAAAATTTAATTTAACAAAAGATTTAAACAAACATGCACTAATTTTAATTTCGTGCGTTGTTTCAATCTGTTTATTTCATTTATTTGTTGTAGTGGTGTGTAAACATTTTCCAAATTTGGACATAAAAAAAGAAAGAAAATGGACATTATTAAATTCTTCTGATTTCCCTGAAGTATTTCAAAATTCTCTGAATTTCCTAAGAAAGTAATTTTAAAAGAAATTATTAAATATTATTATTTTATTGAATTACATCTAATTGGCTGTAATTTCATAGAATTACTGAAATTACACATAAATGCGTGTTATTCAAATGTTTAAAATCGATTGCGTTATTTCTTTTTCCAAAATTTTCAAAAAAAATCAAAATTCCTTTTTCAAACTTTTAACTTACATTAGACTATAATTAACTGAATACAATCAAACATCTATTTATGTCGAACACACGTACCTTCAACAGAATGAGATTTTAAGCCATTGACTTGCAGATGGTAAAAATACTACTAAAAATTGATTTTCAAATTTTATTTATGAAGTAACCAGTGGACCTAAATAATTTTTCTTTGCCTCATCGGAAAGCTCAGAATGTGTTCTTTCAGAATATTTGTAGGTTTTGTATCCTACTTTGAAGGTAAAACATCGTAGAGTACTACCACTAACCTATGTTCTTCCATCACCTTATTTTACAAAACGCTAATCTTACTTAATATTTTTTCTGATTTTTCAAATAAAATATATTTTTACAATTTATGTAAAAGTCTACTAGAAAATTATTATGTTTTTCTTTCATAATTTGTCTACTATAAACAGCTAATATCCTAGATATTCTCAGAGATAATGATCATTAACCTCAAAATAATCATTTCAAGTTTCAATGGACAAATACACAAATTATCATTAAGCCAACGAGTTTGCATTGATGAATCGACAATTTTCAATTATTTCAACGTGTGTGTATCAACTAAAACTAGAGGTGATCACGTTTACCTAAATAATCATTTGTCTTAATGATCATTAAACCCTCGTTGCGCCTAAGGAATAAGAATTCCAATTGAATTATGTCGTTCCACACTAGCACAACTAATGACCTACTTTGTCCCTGGATATGCAATATACTATTTAATTTTAACTACTTTAAATAAGAAACCTGCGGATTGGGAACACCGGGTTCAAACCTCAAATTGCATAAATACGTAATTATTATTAAATTTGATACTATTATAACTTTTTTGGGATCCTATAAATTTAGGGGGTTCCCTAACAACTTTATTTTACAAAAAAGCGCTGGTTCCTGATTTTATATACCGATATAATTTCATCAGAATTTATTGCACGAAATTGGTGAAATTTACAAGGTGATAAATAAACTAAATTTAGTAATTATAAAATGATGAATAAAAAAGTAAATAAAGGTATTAGACTTTAATTGTTTTAATGTTTATGATAGGATGTGATAAAATATCGTCAAATAAAAAACAATCCAACTTTTTGTTAGAAACTTGAAAATTGATCTTGACGTACAATCGCTATTTCTTTTCGCGTTTTAAAATCAAATTAATTTGTAGATAAATTGTTTTTACTATTATTAGCCTGTTGATAGTTAATCTGATTGTGAGCTGAAAAGATTATGTTCACCAGTTAATTCGAGTATGCGGCAGATACACTAATTTAATTTTTCCTACAGGTTAAAATAAAAATTTTAAGTAAACATCGTGGAGGCTATATGAATTTTTACCATTTCAATGAAGTAAACAATTCAATACAAACAGTGAAGTTATTTTTGGAATAATTGAAATTCCTATTTAATTTGCAAGTGTACGAAACCGTACTGAAAATTGTAATGTAAATGTTTTTGGTAAAAATGAAAAGTTTCATTTATAATATACGATAAAAGTGATTAAAAAGTAAATGTATTTTATATTAAAAATAAAAAATGAAATTAAGAAAAAAGGCTGATTTTATTATTTGTTTTCCTAATTAGTAGTTATCTGGTTCAAAATAAAAAATCAAAAAGGTGGTAATTGGAACAATTTCTACAAGCTGTTATTAATATTATATCTTAAAATATCGATGACCAATAATATGCATACAAATACAATCAAATGTAAATTTACATACAGGCGAAATACCCCCCCCCCCTCAGTATACAAGCGACACCGGTTTCAGGAGGGTAATTAATCCGCGATCATCGTCATGGTTTTGTTAAAAATTAAGCTTCTTAATAATTCTTTAATCAAAATTAAAAATATATGGCTGTAAAATAAAAATAATTGTATCGAGGAAAACGTATTTACATAGACACAAATACCTAAGACTCGTATTACCAGAATAAGACCACGGAAGGAGACAAAATTGACGGAAGGAAATAAAT
The DNA here is from genome assembly GCA_963170105.1 of Cantharis lateralis. Lineage (NCBI taxonomy): Eukaryota > Metazoa > Arthropoda > Insecta > Coleoptera > Cantharidae > Cantharis > Cantharis lateralis. The sequence goes on along the minus strand of OY720630.1, from coordinate 7,046,643 downwards.
AGTGCGAATTAGCGTAATAAAATACAAAGTGTATACTTGACGAAAGCTAGTAAAAAAAATAGTTTAATCACGTAAAAAAATGTATTGTTAAATAACAGCACTAAATAGGATTACTACTCCTATATACAGCGACTTGACGCGACGCCGGCGCGGCAGGGGCGCTTTATTTTAGAAGTTTTAACAATGAGGTGTACCACGGCATACTTTATGTGTTGGTAAACTTGGTTCGTTGTTAAAACTTCTAAAATATGTTGAACTAATAAGTTCAGCCGAGCTAAAATATTAATTCGGTTCACTCCTCAATTTCAAAGAAGTGAAAGAAAATTATTTTATTTATTAGGAAAATTCCACCTGGACCACATAAAACGTAGGATATAATAATTTATATAGTGTTTACTTATATATAGTTAAATATTTTACACAAATATTTTGCGTACTGTTCAATGCGATAGATATATTTTCCCTGGGACGTAGAAAATCGATGTATCGGTTTGAAAGTATTAAAATTATTTGTTTCAATATGGCTAACCTGGGCCCATAACCTGTTACTATTTCAGCTTTTATAAAGCTATCTAGAAAATTCAAAACGGAAAGCAGTCTAAGGCAAGGCAATCTGATTTCTGGAATATAAAGACAACGAACGCAGGCTAGAGCACTTAACGAGAATCGGAATAAACGGAATGTAAAAACAATAATAGGAAGAAAGACATGACGTGGATACTATTGCCAAAGAAGGATTCCAAAATACTGAAAGTGACAGAATGGAAACACAAAAATCAAAATTCCCCTCAAACATGGATTTTACACGAGGAGTTAAAGTTGGTTTTGGATTTCTTATGTATTTGACAAATAGCACTTGCGTTAGTTTGCCATTGAAGGAACGATATTATAATATATTGTTATATTTTCATAATATTGCAATTCGGCAAAAGTCTTTTCTAGGTCAACGATTAGTGTAGTCATCAATCAAGGTTGTATAAAAATGAAGAGCATACACATTGAATGATTTGGAAAAAATTACCGTTCCTCCAAAATAAAACGTAAATTGATTTCTTAAGAAATAACGAGAAGAAGAAATCGAAAGTTTCAATAAATTAGTAGTTTTTAGTTTAAGACGTATTTATAGTTTTCGAATTCCGCAAAGCTATTAAGTATGGTGCCCTAAATACATATCAAAATTGACGTTGAACTCCCATCCATTAGATCTGTCTTGCCCAAAATAAAAATAGTTGCCCGAATGAGCCGAAGATAGAATTTTCCAATTCCTTTCAACGCAGATACGGAAAGCAAAACCGGAAATAAAATTATGACCTTGTTCTGTGATTTTTTGAATTCTGCAGTTGAGGTTTACGATGTCGAAATTTTAATGGCAGAGTTGACGTTTTTATAGGTATAAAAAGTAACAGAAAGTATAATTTCGTGTTGTAACAGAAACTAAATTTTAAGTTTAAAATTGTATTGCCACACATGAGTACGGTAATTAAGTCATAAAGTGACAAGTTCTTAATAAAATTTATATTTCAATATACTTAAGTACTAAATTTAAAAAAATGACCAGAAATGCAAAAATCATTTTGATCGTCAAAGAGCGTTAACCTTGCGGAATACTGGAGTAAAATTATTCAAATAATCTAAAAACAACATTTAGACAAGCTAATTGTGAAGACTAAAATTAAGATTGGTTTAGAATAGACCAGAATGACGCAAAAGAACGAATAGCTGGTGTATGGTCTCAATTCTTCCTGTGAAGCCAAAGACCCAAGAAAAAAATCCACTCCAGGAGAGTACTTAAATGTTTTAGGACGGCCCTGTCTACACATGTGGAAATCTTCTGAAGTGAGGCTAATGGCCGAACAACTAATGTCTGAACTTTTGGTAGATATCCACCTAGATGCAAGTCGGAAATCTAGTGAATAACGCTAGTGGTAGATCCTCCTATCTTACCAATGTAAATTGAACATTTTGTAGCCGGTTTTTGTCATATAAAAATCGGTTTAACAGCAACATTTTTTAAGACATTTTTTGTTGCAAATTTCATTGCCTTCAATTTTATTTCTATACATTTTTCTATTTTGTCGCGCCGTTTCTGACTGACAGCGACTTAAACAAGATTCTGTAAAATACAAAAAAACATTTTCGTCTATATCTCGGAAACGGTGTGACAAAATAGAAAAATATATATAAACAAAAATGTAGAGAATGAAATTTACAAGAACAAAATACCTATTCACTTTTTTATTTCGTTTCACCATTTTTGAGATATAGATGAAAATATGTTTTGTATTTTACAGAGTCTTGTTTAAGTCGCTGTCAGTCAGAAACGGTGAGACAAACTAAAAGATTGGATATAAACAAAATTGAAGACAATGAAATTTGCAACAAAAAATGTCTGCAAAGTTTTGCTGTAAAATCGAGTTTAATATGACAAAAAAAAAATGTTCTAAAAATGTTCAATTTACATTGGTAACATAGGAGTGTCCGAGAACTTTTGCGAGTCACTGTACGTAAACAATATTTGATTATTACATAGACAATACAGGAAAGCTTTGGTAAAACGCAAAACATCTTAATTAAAACTTCGCCCCACCCCTCTCTAGGTTACGTAAATTTTTTGAAAGGAATTGCCTAAGTGCGTCTTTAATTTTCATTAAATTACAATTTGGTGTTTAAAAATAGGCCAAAATAACATTTTAAATTAATTGAACCTCTGTACCATTGTACTTGACGTTATAGGCTTATCTTTTAAACGCACTTCAAGATATAAACAAAAAGAAAAATAAATTAATTAGATATTTAAAAATTTATCGTTCGAATTAGAGCATTAGCTTTGATTATTATAGTAAATAATATTGGGATTATTAGAAACTAATTTGTAGTTCTTCTATTTTTAACTGAACTATTAAGTATGCAAAATCAAAATGCTTTGTTAATTTAAGATCAATTTTGTTTAAAAATAGATCAAGTAAAATTAATTTTTTGTTTTGATATTTTAATTTAAAAAATTAATAGTATTTATAAAAGGGGACCGCCGATGTTCTACGATTCCGAATTTCGCCGAAATTTTTGCACTGGGTGGTAGATAATGGTCTATATAGTACATATAAAAAATAAAATTTGCGGAATACCCAGTAGTTTTTCAAAAATATAAAATTCATATAAAAAAATTAAACTCGTTAAAAAAATCCCGACAGAACTCGAAAACTGGGATCCGAGTTGTGGCTGCGGCAACTGCATGCAGTGGAATGAAGCGCGCTCTCTCTCCCCACCTAACTTCGAGTCGCTATGACCCAGGTAGATCACACGTACCGATAATTGAATGTTTTTTAAAGCTCTAACTTGAACGTAAACCTGTAAAATTTACATCAAAAAGTCGATTTTCAAAATTAAATTGTGAAGTAACCGTGGGCCGATTTTATTTATCCTCACCTCATAAAGGCTTTCTTTCGTACTTTTGAAGGAAAGAAACGTAATAGATTATAAAAACTTCAATTAGTAAATCAAGGTAAACCCTATTTTATAATAGAAAAGTCAAGTTTCAAAAACAAAAAGTTTTTGATAAGTTTAATGTAAAAGAGCAAATTGCTGAGTCGAGAATAAAATGAAAGATCGTGAAAGTATTTTTATTTGCTATATTAATTTTTATAAACCATATGCACATGTACGTATGTATTTATTACAGGCTATTTATATTAATTACTTAATTTAACCTTTCGATATTATTGCAATCATGCCGACAAATAAAAATATGTACGTTTTAGAAAAGATTTATTGCACAAATAATACCGAGCATTTATTGTCATTTAATTAGCATTATTATAATGAATAACTTGATATTGTTTTACGTATGTAGGTGCAATAAATAATATATACAATGTCGAACAATGTATCGCATTTAATATCAATCAAAAATTACTCAAAAATTTAATTAGATTACAGCTGTTTTAATCTTATTTATGATTATTTTAATATAATTTTACTATAGTATTTTTATTTACCATAATATTCTTTAAACTACAATATAAAAAAAAAGAGATAACATTTTTACGACCTCGGCTCCCCTTTGCCGCTCGGTCTTCAAGTACAAATATTTATGATAATAAATTTATATAATTAATTTTGACAATAAATACATAAATAAAGAGCAAAAATAAATTGCCTCAATTTCATACGTAAACTGAAAATGAGAAAAAACAAAAGTTTCAATAAACGAGTGAACTTCAGTGGGCGAAATACGAAAATAAGTGGACAAAATATAGATCAGCTTTTCGATTGCTTTTTTAAATCCCAAAGGTGACCAACGGGTTAACGGGTGCACGAAAAGATGTCCCAAATTAAATTTCTTAAAATAAAAATAAGTTTTATTGAGATGGAACGTAGACATAGGCGCCGGATAGAGGGGGGGGGCAAAGCAGGGCACTTGCCCCATCTAGAAAATTGAAGTTTTGGTTTCTACCTAGCTGGAGCTCGTAAAATATTAGAATTTTCCTTTAAAATCATAAAGCCTAACAAAACTGAATACTTTGCCGCCCTCTATATTTGACTCTTCCGGCGCCACTGAACGTAAATATTTCTTTGACCGCGTTGAATGACAACTACTATTTATAGGTTTATGTTCATTATGGGTTTAAATGGGTTCGGTAGTTTTAGAACAATAATAATTATATTTAAACTAAGGGGACGTCCATTAATTACGTGAGGTGTTTTATCGTAAATTTAGACCCCCCATCCCCCTTGGTGAGATTTGGAGGGACCCTCTCCCCCCCTCCGGTGAGATTTACTATATAATTTTCAAATAGTTAAATATATATTAATTTTATATTTAATAATATTGTCTATGACCAGGACTAAATTTGTAATATAGAATGTTATCTGTTGTAATAAATGTATGTTCTCTGAATTAAAAAGTTGACGTGAGATTTTCGTTGATCCCCTCCTCCCCCTTGGTGAGATCTTTCCGGACCCCTCCCCCCCCAATTTGACCTCACGTAATTAATGGACGCCCCCTAAAACAAATAGCTTTTTATTAGCCATTAACCTCTAGCCCGGGTGCCGCTAGACGTTCTTATGTGGGAAGCGCTTATCAAAGGTCAAGTTGCAGTATATTAATTAGTGATTACCTATTCATAATATATCATGTATATTTAAATGATGAAACATTTCTTATTGATTAAATAGTGGTATCAGTTAACATATACAAAATCTTCTGAGAGTAATAGTACCTACATCAACAAAAAATATAAAGTATTTCAATTTTAATAACGAATTTGCTGGTTTAGCTTTTATTAATTTTTCTACCAAATATTTAGTTTCTACAGTGATTCTAGATTTGGTAGGGGGAGTCTGAAGCAGGGACCATTTTCCAATAACATTCAAATGAATGTACAGATCCTTTTTTACCAGTTGAGCTTTATTTGTAACAAATATACAGAAAGAATTGCTAAGTGGTCAAAAGTCTATAGAGGCAAATAAACCCTGTGAGGCCACTCTGTAATATGTATAATATTACAATACCCCAACGGGTATCGCGATAATTGCTAATTTCAATCTGAAAAAAGTTAGATTTTTTACAATACTATGGTACTGGATATCTTCAGACACGTATTGGTGCATCCTGAAAATGTATTTTATTCTGAAAGAGTGTAAAGATCTGAAACAAATCTGAAATCGCATAACTTGGAAGCAAACCTTCCGTTCCAAAAGCGGGGGTTATGAACAGTATCATCTACTCATCTATTTCCTCAAGGTTGGAATGCAGAGAAAAGATGTACTGAGACGACAGACAAAATATTTAAGGCATGTGAAACATAAATAAAACTTCCCGTCTTTTTGTTTGTGCTGAAGCAGGACACGCGACGCTATGCTAACTGATGAAACAAGGATAAAAGAAAAGTACCGTCGCTCCTATAGTTTATCATCGCTCCAACGTAAATGAACTCATACAATGAGAAGGGAAATTGTAAAAAATCATTTACTCAAAAACTATACGGCAAATTTAACTTTTAAAAAACAGTACATCTGCGCATTATAATTTATTTTAGTGCAGATTCATAAAAATCAGTCAATGATAGAAAACCAAAAGCTAATCCGTAGGAAAACTATACATTTCGTTTCATCTAAAATATTGATATATTGTATTGTAAAATATATAGTTTAACTTTTATACATTTATTCAGAATAAATACAATTTCAAAAGTAAAATATTTCTTCTTCTCAAAATTTAAAATTTTTGACTTCCCAAATTCCCTGCTAATGGAATCTGTATTGATATAATAGATGCTAGCAATTACTGTGATGATTTAATCCCAATAATTGCAATAATCACTGTTAATTAAATTGGAATTGTAGATTTTGGAATCTCATCATTATTAAAATTTGTGTTTCGTATGAATACCTTTAAATTAGTCTTATCGATGATTTGAATAACTTTCTATGGTATCGATTGGCATGTTGTAAGATAATTTCAATTGTGTTTATGAAACGACGTAGTATATTTGTCGAATCTGCTGTAATATGAAAATTTTAATTTGGAATAAATTTTCTTTAAAGGAGAAATCTCTCCCTAATATCAGAAAGGCATAGAATAAGAAGTCAATAAAATAACAATTAAGAGGTGAAAATGTGGATCGTTACGATAATAAACATTGAATATTTCACAAGATTAAAAGAAAACCTAAGCTTAATTCTTATTTCCGTTCTCCTTATAGGAATAAATTTATAATGGTGAAAAGATTTTCAAATCACTTACCCAACAAAATTTTTGATAAAGCAATAAACGGCAAAAAGTGTAGTATCGTTGAAATCAAAATCAGGTTGAAGATGAGGTAAAGTGGTAGGAAGAGGTCCTTGTGATGGACTTAGAACAGGTTGCCTGCGGGCAGTCGCCATTCCGTATTAGCAGGTCAAAAATGCATTACAGTTTTTGTACTATACAAATTTTAAATTAGAAAGTCTCGCTCCGAAGTTCTTTTGTTACTGGATTACAACAAACAGAAGCCTGGATGTATAATATATTGATCTCACAATAGCGTCGCTGCGCTTACTATACAGAACGACGTTGTATGCGTTTGCGCCTACACATTTTCTAGTATTTCATAGTATTTTCAAGAATTCGTTCAAAAAATTGATTTCATTATTGAATATTAAAAACTTTTCATTTCATAAACCAGCTCGTTTTTTAAAGATCAAACAAATTCCATTTTCCAGCCCAAGCTTTGTTCTCGAAATATTTAATTAATAAATACCAAAGAACAAATTAAGTACACAATTTTATAGAATTTCTGAAATGCTGCAAACTTCTGTAACACCTTTATAAAATTCTTGTTCATTCATTTCATTTTCTAATATTGAAGAATTTTTTCTTTAATTTATGAAACCATAAAATAATTTATGAAAAATGAAAATATGAAATTGATTGCAACATTTCCCGTAAAATATCGACATAAAATTATATTTGATGTGATTAACCTGCGACGCTGGCTTAAAAGCATCCATCCACATTAATTATATAAATAATCGTATAAAAATATAAAATCGATTTTCAAAATTTACAAGTTCGATTGAACTAACCTTTTTAAATAAATAATCTTATATATAAACCATGATAACATGACACGTTTACATATATAACATGTATAAGCAATAATTATTTATTTCGAAAAAAAGCAAGTTCAATGTTCAACTTGGTAAATTTTGAAAATTAATTTGATTGAAAACCATTTTATTTTCTTATTCAAGTAAGTAATCTCAATATTACAAAGGTAATGTATGCCAAATGTCCAACTAATTTCAATTTTTAAACTTTGAACCATTCTCGAGTTATGAAATTTTGAAATAATAATTTTTGAAAAAGTAGAAAAAGCAAGAAAACCTATTTATGGCATTTCTAATATTTCTTAAAATTCCTTCAGATTTCCCTGCAGTTGTTCATCGAATTTAACCAGCAATTCTCTCCTTGATAATGAAACCCCATAGGCGCAGTAGGGAGACTTATTCCCCTTAAAATCAAGATTATCTCCCTCTCCCCTTAAGAGGGATTTTCTACCTTAAATTTCTTTATGTAATCGGTCCTTAAACTTGATTTAATTGTTCTTTTTCGCAGCACCGCTCGAGTTACTTTATTTATATATTCTATTCCGGTACTTTAAAATGTAATTATCGCAAATTAATAAATTAATTAAATATTATCAATTTCATGATTATGTCCTGTACAAGGTTTAATATTTGAACTCCTTGATAATTTGGAGTTTTATAGATGGGTTAAAAAAAAGTATAGTTTCAGTACGATACAAGTATGTATGTTCGTTAAGCAGCATAAGGAAGGTTTCCACCATCCAAATTGAAAAAGTTTAAGGAAGCACATGCACGAATTCTCACAATTTTCACGTATAATTGAAATATTTTCAAATTTTGTATATTACGATGTTACATGTTACAGTAAAAGTATAAAATTTGCTTTTGCATTTACGTAAGATTCTAAAAGTTTTGTTTTTTTGAATTTTGAAAAATTGAAAAAAAATTGTGTTTTTACTTTATTTTTTAACCAATTTGAAAAATTATGTTGTGGTAAACATTTGATTTGGAATAAATTACCTACCTCAAATGGGCAATGAATAGAAAATTTCTTGTTAAACTTTGAAAGAATTTTTCAAAAAAACTAAAAGTTGACCTTCCTGGCATTTATCTTGGGCATCGGATGCAGCAAGTTCAGACAGATTAAAGCAGATCGAAGCAGTGATTAGTTAACTTGCAGTGAAATAATTTAAACTCGATATATTTTAAAATTTGTAGCGCCCACCACACTGCCGTAAAAATTTAACTATTTGTGCATAGAAATAACTCATAAATAAAATTTTTCTTGTAGTAACTAAAGAAAATGCAGTAAAATATATTTAAATTTGCACGAAATTTTCTTACCATGTTTTAACCCTTTAAGGCGCAAAACTATCTGCTAGGAATTTGATTAGGAATACTTTGAAATCGAATATATAAGTCCAGATTCTGCACAAACGTTTGAAATTTCATCCCTTTCTCACGAGAGCAAAAAGACGACATCATTCAAATAGCGATTAAAAATAATTTTAGACATGAAAATAGCAAGATTTCTGCTTATTACAAACTGGTATTACTGTTATACCAGAGAGCGTTAGAGGGTTAAGATACCAACACAATATTTGCTTTTTTTTATTGTTAACAATGCAAAAATTAAATAAAGAGCTTTTTAACTATATACTAAATTTCAATTAGAACAAATAATTGCCCACAAATTAATTTGATACATCAATATAACTAAATTTAATTTGTAGGCTGTCGATCCAAAAAAACTTGTATTGTTGAAAAAGTGCTTATTTTATTTTTCTCTTTTGATTGATAGTATTTCAACTTTTCCGTTACAAATGGGAAGCAGGAATCTTAATAAAAAGAACGATGGATCATGTTACGATCGCCAAATTATAAAGGAGTAGTTCTTCTTTTATGTATTGTATTTATATCTATTATAAATTAATTATTATTCGTTGCTTTGTTATCGTCCATCTAACCAAAGTATATGTAAAATTCTCGATGAATTGCATTTTGGTTTTAAAAAAACGCTTGAACTTTTTGTCGACGTTTTCAATAATTTTTCACTATTTCCACGGCTCAATTTTTCGATTTTTTCCAAATATCTACTGTAAAAGAAGAACCCGAGGAAAAGTAATATAAAACTCGAAACGTCGACAAAATTTTAAATATTTTTATAGATTTTGTAGACAATTTTTAAAATATGTTAGTATGAAATCTCTAAAATCACACGGTTTTTAATGCAGTTAGCAAAATTTACAAAGTAGTTTTGTTACTTGATAATATCGCGGAAGTTATTTAAGTTTTATCTTCAAACAGTGTACATTTGCAGAAAAAATTTCCGGAGGTACTATATGATTTTTTGATAAGCTTTGCAAATGAATGAACAAGTAAAAGAATGAACTCAAGTGCATTGCAAAAATTGTCGGGTCAAAACTATTATATTACTTTGAAATCTGCTCGAGTTTGGAATAAAATTAATTATTGTTGTTCTGGTTCGAGTTGATGAAAAATACGCAAAATTAGTATTGGATTTAAAATACTCGAGAGGAGGGAGGGCAAAAAGTTCCTAAAATTGCGTGAAATAATCAGTTTATACTGACAAAAAAATAAATAATGATGACGCTTGCTAGATCTAGTTTTGGCTAAAATTCGTGGTCAAAACTAATAGTAAAAAAATAAATTTGGATTTTTGCGAACGGTAGTCGCGCCAAAACTATTTTTGAAGAATCTCTTGAGTTAACACTAATTTTCATCGATTGCATGGTTTCTCGGTAATAGATAAATTTAACAAACTTCAAACTTTCTTGTTCACGTATTTAATATTGTGAGTTTGAGAAAATATTATATTTATAGTATAACAATAAGCCGACGCTCGTAGCTATGAGTCATGAACATTACAGGCGTCGCGCTGTCTGCCAAGTCACGCAAGATTGTAGCAACATTATTTTCGAGTGTTCCGTTTTAAAAATTGCCCAAAAAATTAAATTTTGAATTTGTGTTTAATATTTCACTGAGTACAAATTCAAGAAATTCATAAAATCAATTGATTTGAATGTATATTTCGGTCAGGCTCTCCGGTAACCCGCATCCGTATTTTAGGACAACCAAAAAACGAACAAAGAAACGACCCACACCTATTTTTAGAGTTTTGTAAATTGATCTGGTAGTTATGTCACAAAACACTGACGGTTATCAAAAATTTTGTTCCAAGTTACAGAGTAAATTCATTTTAAAAAAATAAAACTTTTGAGCTTGACTTCGTTAATCTGCGTAAAGTTATACTTTAGATAGCACAATCACATATCTGCACATTAACATTTTTTAAATTTTTGATTTAGTTATGCTACCTAAATTAAACGTCGAAACATCACCAAAATAGTTGAAAAATTTGTTATCAAAGAATGTTTTATATCGCACTGAAAAGTATGCAAATTATGTACACATTTTAATTTTTAACATACTGGTCTTCTCTAATGCGCATTCTCATTGCCGAGACTCATAACCTGTTATTTATTTGTGAAAATCTCTGAAAATTTCATACCTCTGAGTCTTACGATTAACTTTATGACAAATAAAAGAAAAACGCAAATTGATAATTTATAGTAGGTACATAATATGCAGTATTTTATTTTTTCTTAAATGTATACTGTAGAAGTATAATTTTATTATTAAATTTATATATTGAAAATCACGAATAAAAATTATTTTTTTAATTGAAGAGAAACTGTTATCTATTTAGACCATACAATGACACTTATGATAAGATAAATTCAGTTTCTCTTTTTTGACCTTGACGTTTTATCAATTAGCCAATTTATTAAATCATAAATCCACAGTGTGTCGATGTACACTGGAGAGCTGAGCAAAAAAATTTTGTGTCCGCAATTCCATACCAGAATTTCCGTTTTGCAACTCAAGCAACGATCACACCAAACCACTGTTGTGGTTCAAGATAAATTCTAAATTTAGTTATAACATTTAAAATAAAAAATAGATCGATGGGAGTTGAACCTACCCTAGCGTTGTTGGTTAAAAATATCTCGCATGTTAATGCGTATAATATTTTCCAGGTATTTTCTCGACTGACTAGCTAGCGATTTTAAATAATTTTTACGATAAAATTTAAAATTATTTTTAATGCTTTTGTAACAAGACGTATATTTTATAATCTATGTTTTTTTGCTAACAATGTGTAAGCAAGCCAAGTGACATGTTGACTTTAAAATTAGATACCTATTTTAGTTAGCATATATTTTTAAAGTTTACGTTAACGATCAAAATTAAATTAGTGGAAGATTAATAATTTAAAATAAATAATCACACACTGAGAAAAAACTGGATTGTATTTAATTTAATACTAGTACCTACTTTAATATGTTCGCAACAGGCAACTTGTTGCATGTTTTATGTACCAAAACAGACAGGATAAAATCTAAAAATTTAGTATAAACCTCCCTCTCGAGAGAGCTTAATAGTTATAGGTTTTTTACAAGGAACCACTCTTCGTTTCGACACATCTGTGGAGTTCTGCCCATCTACTTTTGCTTCTACCCAGCACGGATGGGTGTGAAAAGCGTATTTCGCGAAAACAGAGTCCCGAAGAGTGAACTAGAATTGTTTACCATAGTTTAATTCAGAAATATAGCTAAAAGAGGCTACCGGAGGTGGCAGCCTGAACTCCTGAACTTGATGTAAAATTAACCGGTCATTTTACACCTGAAATAAATTTCACGTGATGACATTACCAAACCCTTAATAGTCATGAAGTTTCTAATGAGTCATTTCTGCTAATTGGCTATAATGACCACCTGAATGGTTGATTAGATTGAATTAGGTTATTTTTTAATTAGATTTCATATCTAGTTGTTTGGGAAACATAATTTGATGACACATCTTACTATTTATTACATTAGTGCTACCAGGGGTGGCCAACGAGTCGATCGCGGAGCCAATTTTGGTCGATCGCAAGGCCAAATTGAGAAATTAAAAAAAAAAATTAATAATTAATTACCAGAGCTGTGGAGTCGGTGATCAAAACTACCCACTCCGACTCCTCATTTTTTCTATTGGCGATTCCGACACTTTGACTTACTATTTTAACCACATCAGTGGATTGATGTGATCGCTGGTTGAGTTACAGAGCGGAAATTCTGGGTTCGAATCTCGGACTTGGCGGAATTTCTTAGCTCGGCCTTCCGGTGTGCATCAACACGGTGTGGATTTAAGAATAGGTTCTAATATTTACATAAGTCTGGCTAATTGACAGAACGTCAGGGTCAAAAATAATAATAAAAAAAAAACTTACTATTTTGCAAAAAATTAGTTTTCTCGTTCCCCTTGAAGTTCGATATCGATATATCGAGGTTCCACTGTATATAAAAGAAAGAGTCCTCCTCCTCATTCACTCACTCATCAAAAAAACGTGATTGGTTGATTCTTTATTACCAACTCAAAACAATTCATTTAATTTAAATTGTAGATTTAAAGATTTTTAATATAATAAATAATAAAAAAAATAGTTAAATAATCGAATTATTGAAATTCAAATAATTTGAATACTCGAATAATCTGAATAATTCGATTATTCAAATTATAAGTTGGGATATTATTCGTACCTATTTGAATATTGAAATATTAGAATTTGATTACCAGCCTTAATTATTATAAACCTTTTTTATGTTTTAGCATATTATAGGAAAAAGTAAACACAGAACGTTAATTAAAAAAATGATATATTTCGGTAATGAAACTACCATTTATATTTTGGGGTAAATTATAATTTGAATTTTTTGAGTTTGAATTTTACTCGAGATTTTTTACAGTGTACTGATTCTCGACCGTCTATGCTCTCGAAGCATAGAGGCAAATTTTCATCAAATTACAAGGCAAATCAATTTAAAAACATAAATATTTATCAGTTAGAAATTGTAAAAAACACTATAGATAAATATATTATTAAAAACATATTTCAGGAGGTCAAATCATGAAGTGGAAGTATAGTTAAAAAAATAAAAACAAATAGACTTTTAAAATTACTATTTTTGAATCAGCAAATTATAACAGCAATGATAAGAATTTCAACTTATAAAATAGAGCAGATATAATTATGTTTAATTATGAAAATAATTAAAAAAATGTTGTCAACAAAAAAAGAAAAATGTTGCCGTAAATTATATCAGCGCTGAATTAAATTTTATGTTTGGCGAGCTAATAAAATTATCAGCACAGCATTTAAATTTCTATAAATTCAAAAACTAGACCAAATTTTTTTAATAATATAAAAACCAATCATCACAGAAAACTTAAAGACTGCCAAAAATTATGATTTTTTTGCCAAGGAATATGTGTATTGCAACCCTAAAATGGGAGTAATGTGCACCCTAAAATTTTTAATGGCAAAGAGCGCACTCAATTTTGAAAGAATATTCGAATATATTGAAACAAATTTTCCACCACAAAATATTTTTGAAATTTTGGTTTTAATTCAAATAAAAATTGCATTTCCATAAATTATTTTTTCTACTTTCATCTACGTAATAGTATTTTACACTACGAGTTGAAAAAAGTAGATTACTGAAAGAGAAGACAGATTTGCTTACGAGCTGCTTTGAGTTCAGTAAACTTTTTTTACAGATGATCTACAACATTTGATCTAATTTAGCGTTTTAGATTTTCATAAAAATCATTACGCAACAGAAATTGCTTTGACATGAGTAATTTTGAACGCGATTTTTAATGCGGAAACAGACGTCTTTCCCCACGAAATTAGGTAAAAGCTATTTAGAGAATCCCAACCGACCGAAAGAAAAATAAGAATGATTAATTAGCATATCAATAACTCAAAATAATAAATTTTGACTTCTTCGAACCAAAAATTTGGTAAAAATGTAATGTAAAAAAGTAGTAAAAATCAATAACATAACATCTTTCCTGTCTATTCTAATTTAACAATTTAATGATAATAAGAAAGTGCTAAAAATAAATTTGTAAATAAACCATTATTAAGGACAAACTAATAATGTAAAAATTTTGCTTGATAAAATTGTGTTAACTATTAATTTATGTTTTCATTATCAATGTCGTCATAATTTCAATCAGACAATTAGGAGTCAAAAAAGTTACTTCAATAACTGGTATTTAAAATTAATTAATCGAGTATCAACAACATTATTTTAATAAACATAAAATTATTTAATTGGTCACTAAGCGGTGATTTGAGTGCTAAAAATACTAAATAACTACCCAAGTATGTGAAATATTTTTGGAACCTCAAAAACACCAATTCGTACAAAGTTTATGATCGAGAAATATCGTTTCGCTTCCTTGCGGAGGCAAAAATAATTCATTTTTTTTAAAGGTGTATTTTTATTTGATCTTGATACTTTTTATTATCCTGTTACAATATACATCCTCTTTGCTAGGGCCCATAACCTGTTATTCTTAACCATTCTACATATTATAATTGTCCTTTATGGAAATGGGTCTATAGTCTTGCAGACGGTTAACGGATTTCAAAAATATCTAGATTTTATAAACTTAAAACTAATTTTTTTTGTATCATCTTATCTTATCAATTTTTTTATTTTTGGATTAGATAAATATGATGAAAAAATCAGAAAAACTTGAAACGCTCAAGACATCTTTTGACGAGTAAAAACATTTACAAGCAGATTTAAAAATTAAATGTAGAAAATGTCAGCTCAAAAATTTTTTTATTTAAAAATCCTTCTAAAGATTTCTGGTTTATTTAATTTTATATCACTATCGAATTGTACTAGATGTCTCATTTATTAATAAATATTATCCATCCACATAATATTATGCATTTTAAATTAGATTTAACATAAGTGAATTTTGGGTTGCATAAAACATATTTTGTATGGATGTGAAGTGTGAATGTCACTCAAAAATAGGGAAATGTAAGTTGAAATGAAATATTTAATAAAAATATAATTGACAAAAGTCTGAAATAAATAGGCGATGTACATATGCGGTTCGAAAGCAAATCCAATAAGACAATGTGCTTCTCCGAACAGCGAGAAAAGTAATACACTTCATTTTGAGAAGGATGCGTTTTTGACCAATTGTATTGATGGTTTGCCAATTCCTTCAGAGGGATGACACGATACGAAAGACCGTAACCGTCCTCGTCCTACTTGAACTAAATGTATTCAAAATTTAAAATAAAAAGAAGTTTATTATATTACTTATTTAATTAAACTTGAGAAATTCAAATAAAAAAAATTTCCTCTCAACATGCGAAACCATGGTGGCAAGATAGAGTTTGTTGACTTTTAAGAGTTCGCAAAACACTCCCACAACTGTTTCTCCAAAGCGTACAAAGATTGCGTTAAGTATTAGATTTAAGTGAATTTCAGTAGCAACTTTTGATTGAAGTACGATAACCCGGGCCCAAAGACATAGATTTTTGTTGTGGTTGGTTGTTAGAAGTAGGCGGAACTTAAGTCTATTCTATTAACGGTGCGTGTAATCTACTTAAATAGTTCCAATACAATTTCATCAAAACAGTCTTTTCAGATTTAGCCAGAATAGTTCTCTCTGCTACTTGTGGCGTTTAGGATAGCAAATCCCACCCCCCCTAAAACAAACCGGTAGTGCAATCTTCGGACTAACAAATATTTTTGTAAAACGTTTGTTAGGTATCCTCGTGCTACTTTTTACTTAATAAATAAATGTACATTGACAAAAATTCGCGGGAGTAGTCTAGCTGGGTGGACTACGATACGACCATGTCAGGTTCGAATCCCACCGGTGGCGAAAATTTATGTGAGCGGATTCGTCTCTTTCCACCAATACTAAGGATGCCAGTGAGTCGTGTCAGGATACCGTGGTTCGGATTTCACGTAACACTGTAGGTCCCGTCCGGCATGCCGGCTAGGTATAGCCTAGTCTGGAAGTCAACTAAATTATCTTCGGGAGGGAGTAACCACAAAAAAACAGACAATACAGTGTACACATTACATATTTAAGGTTTTTGGCAATTTTTTACCAAAATTAGCAAATGATCCATAAAATTTAATGTTTATATTTATGATTTATGCCCTCAACTGACATAATTTCATAGGAAAATTTTGAAATTCCGTGTCCGGATTATCGTTCTCTTTCCGTAATTTTCTTAAAACATTATATTATCGACACTTCATAGGCTAATAGATGCAACCCTCTAAATTTTGAAAATGCATTTTCAAGTATGATCTCTTTAATCAAATTTAAATGCAATTATAAGTTAAAGTGTTTCCATAATAAAAAAAAAGTGTTATAAAAATAATTTATTAATAGTCAAGTTTTAAAAAATATGCAGGTTAAATGAACAATAAAACCAATTTTTTTATAAAATAACATTTTAGTTATGGTATTTTGCAATCTTCAGAAGTTTATTTAAATAATTTCTATTTAAAAATTTACACAAATATAAAAATAAATAATATAATATGTAATAAAATAAATAAATTAGTATCGACGTTTAACTTCTCAACCATAAATACAAGAAAATTTTTACCTCAACTTTCCTTATATGGAATTACTCACACATTGGCAATACTGCTGGCCCCAGGCCTAAATGCGTTCCTGCTCCAGAATTGATGGTGTAAATGTTACGCTGTAGGTTCCCTGTATTTCTTTCTGCTTTTAATCCCTGTATTTGTTATACATTTTCAATACGCGACAAACACATGCAGCAAAAACAAGAACCGTGTAACCGTGCAAAGTCGGAAATATACCTATGTATTATTTTGAAAATTTCATCTGAAATCATCATCTTGATTCTCCAAAACAGAAAGTTGGTACAATAATGTTAATGTAATTCAAAGTTAGTGCAATATAAATATTTCAAATTTCACCCTCAAATTCGTTCAAATCTAAATCAATAAATTGGAATGGTCTTAGTAGATGTTAGTGGTGATGTTAATAGTTCAGAATTTTTCTGAGTAATCTTAACGTTATCATTAAACATGATGATGAATACCTGCATTAAATTCCTATCCTATATGATATGTAGCAATTTTTCAAACTAATTGTCAATATAAGTTCTACTCAGAAGAAATTGTATAGTGCGTAAGCAATCTAAACTGACTTCTGCGTGGGACTTATTGACAATTTAGTATGAAAAATTACTCCGTGTCATACATCTCCAACCTATTATCGTAGCATTAGTACTATTGTGACAGGGCAGCAATAGCAAAACATTTCTAGTTTTATTTGGTTGGAGAAATAAGGTTAATTAAAGAAGCCAACTTTTTTAAGTTTACAAATCACTATAAATTAATTTTATTTCTTCAACAAATAAAGGATCCATTCACTACTTTCAATAATTAATTTAATGAAATAAAGATCGTAATGTAACCAACCACCAACAAATTAGAAAATAAAATTTCATCTACCATGCCATATTACAGATTAATACCAAATGAGAATCTAATTAGTTTTGTTAATAAAATTATAACTTCAACAAACAAATAAATTGTAAGTAATATTAGATAATGAAACCTTATGAAAGATTTGAAAACACCTCGTGTCATTCAAAAAGAATATCAATGGATTGTGGTACTAAATTCGAAAGTAACTGTAGGAAAGTGTAATAAATTATGTTTGCACCAATTTAGTAACTTTATCAATCGATAATCTATTGAATTACTCCAGATGTTTTCAAAACTTCCATAAGGTATGCCTATCTGAATTTTATAATCAAAAGTAATGCTACTACAATATGCCTCACCATGATCTAATACCCACAACCCGTATTTTCAAAATTTTCAAGATAGCTGCATAAATGTTAAGTAAGTATTAAATTTCAATAAGATATTCTAGAATATAAATCTTTGTAATATTGTTATATTTAATTATTAAGGGCCGGTTCCATCAACTTTGATTAAATTATTCTTTAAGTAATCCCGGTTAAAAATGTTAAGAAGAATTTAACCGACATTAACTTCAAAGCGTTCCACCAAGCATTTTGCATCTATGATTAGTTAACCGTTTCCAATACTCGGTTTTCGCTTGCAAGTGCCATTCTGGGTGGTGCATAGTCACGTGAAACTTGTAGTAGTAGTTTAGTGCAACAAACAGAAAATATAGTCTCGAATTTTGTAATTAATCGAAAGTTTTATAAAATTAGTGAAATGAAATCACAACTAGCGCAAAGATGAATTAATGAAAAATTAACTCCAACTAACCGACATTAAAGTATTCAATCAGAGCTGATGGAAGTGGCCATAAGATTGGCAAATTTATGTTATGACCAATATGTTCACTGTTCTCCTTTGTCTTAAACAGTTCCAACCAATAAAAAATACATCATGTTATTTTTAGTGTAATTATATTCATGTCAACATTAACAAGTAATATTTATTGGTGCAATCATTATAAATAACATACAATATGAATTTCTAGATAATAATTTTGTCTATTTTGGATCGCTTTATTTATAGGTAATCTTGATAATTTCTTTATTGCTTAAGTGCATTACTTATTGTTAACCAACAATGACAGACAGCTAAGTGTCTTTACTAAATTATCGTGTAGAATGCAGTAGTGATTACAATGTTACACATGACGAAAGTGTTTTTTAACACAATTACTGAGATACTGGAGGTATTTCATACCCCCCGGTTTCAAAAACCTGAAGTTGGTGTGCATATTCTCTAATTGATATTATTAAACAGGAACTTTCCACTCTTTCAGAATCCACATGTCGCAGTTGTATGTCTGAAAAACCTTCAGTATCTCAGTAATTGTGTTAAAAACAAAACTTTTATCATCATACTTTTACCAAGCAGAAAATTCGGAAATTTTCATCGCAGTTACTATCTAATATAATTTAAATTCCCAGGACTATTTATTCTTCTTCTTTCTTAGCCTCCCTATCCATTGCTGGACAGAATCATCCAACTTTGAACTTAGGCCGCTTTCTTATAGAGAAAAGATTTAGCATTTAAAGGCCACAGTTGCTGAAATCGAATTGGGGAATGTCTGTACCCTCGTTTTCAATAGATAATGGTGGCAATCATCAACTGAGGGGGACCGCCGGCTAAGGTGCCGAAGCCTCTGAATCATGGAGACGATCATCTGAGTTTTCGACTCTTCCCAGATAATGGCATATTCTCGATTTATTAGCTCTTGCTTTTTCTGTATTGTTTCACACAGAAAAAATTTTTAAAAAATGAACTTCATGAAATGAACCTTGTGGTTGATTGGTAGCTCATGGTATTCTAAGTGCACGTGCACAATAAAACGTAATCGTGCGAACACAAGCAAACATAATTTGAAAGATTTTTGTGCACATTAAATAGGATTCTTGGATTCATTTAATTCTGTTCTGCTTCTCTTTTGCTTTGTATGTGCACCTACACTAAGGATATTCCTGTGTCGGACTAGCATCAGTCTTGACGTTCCCGTCCCGTGCAACTAACATATTGATCGTATGAGTACCTTCACAATACATCCTGAAAACATTCGGTTTTAATCAAAATTATCCATAACATTGTAACCACTTAGAGCATTATATACAATAATTAGTGGAGACGATAATAAAACGCTCTAAAACAGACAAAATTGTTGTACAAAAATTAAACTTCGGAATAATTCAAATTCAACATATCAAAACGACCATATTTGATAAACCAAATAAGTTGAATGGCTTTGGACATGTGATTTATCAAAGATATGTCTATCGTAATACATATCCAAAGCTGTAACAGTGGTAATGCTTTCAACATAAGATAGCAGTTTAAGTTCTATCTGCATTTATATCATCCTCTCCATGGTAAACTAGCAAATCTGCAATTTGGTTCTGTGTAAAACCCATTATTTTACTTTTATGGCTGTTTGTATCTGTTAAGAACCACATTTATCACCACGTTTAAAGGTAAAATTGATTTTTATATTTATCTTCAGTTTAAAGGCAGTAATTTGACTTAGATATATTATATCTCCCTAATGTTCTAATCTAAATAATCGTCTTTTGATTCATCAGAAAAATGTAAGGTTGAAGAAACCAATGAAGAAACCTTAAAAGGTGCTGGTGTCTTCTGTGAATTTCTAATTTATTGTAGCCACCTTACACGAGTATATTCTGGAAGTTTCTTTGCAACTACAAATATTTTTTCGTGAATAATCACATTCCATTAAAACAAAATGCAGATTCACTACTTTTGTTTGGTAAAAAAAGAACAGTTGATTGTACCGTTACCGAGCAAGTTACATAAAGAGGTAAAATCTATAACCTCAGTGTAGATTTGCTAGTTTTGCATAGTGAGATATTATCCTATATTGAAAACCCTACCTCCCCAATAATTAACGTCAATACTAAATACTTACGTATTACGTTACAATATAAAGTACAGATCTTTGATAGATCACATGGGTAATACCACTTATTCTTTATTAGTTTGAGCTGTTCAATACAAAATATTAAAAGTTTTAGTTTTAAAAACCTCGAAAACAATCTATACTAGAGTTACCTGTATGTAACAGTTTAATACATAAAATTTCCCTTCAATTTAGTAAAAAATATTTTATAAGCCCATTAATTGTCTTTGATTGCATTATTGTTTGTTAGTAAGTTAAAATTTTAGTTTCAAAATTTCCAATACCAAATTAAATCCAGCAACGAGCTGAGAACTTAGAAATCACAATTTTATAAGAATAACTACCTAACTACGGTCAAGTTTAAACAAGTTTTTGAAAAATTAAATAATAAATTCCAACATGCAAAATATGAAAATAAACCTGGTAAAATAAAACATGGTAAACAATTCATAGAATACAATAAATAGAAATTTAAAAACTTACGGTTTCAACTCCATGACTGCAATCCTAATATGAAAAAATTAAATATGTATTAATAGGGTATCCTTCCAACAAATTACTTTACAAGTGCAAGACTATTAAATAGGGTCGTTATTATATAAGTTAAAATACTTTAACCAATTGCAAAGTTAAGGTCACCTTTAATAACTGTTTTACGTACTAGAATATGAATTAATTCAACATTTGCCTAAACATGATACAACAATGAGTAATTACATAATGAAGAGCATTGCACTTGTATAACCATAACATTTAGGAATAACATTAACATGATTACGTCAATACTGATTGTAATTAAATTCTGATATTGAAAAAATAAAAGTATTGTTTCTTTTCGCAAAATCAAAAGTAATATAAAAGGCACAGGTGTGCACACAGGAGAGAAGGCCCAGTAGATTCAAATTGCTCATGACCTAGGATTTGATAATTATAAAAACATAAATTTATAGTTGAAATTAAAATACAGGAGGGAGATTTAAAACAATACAAATTAAAATTAAACCCACGTAAATCAGATCAAGTTCTTTAAATTAAAAAAAAACACCTGGCACCGCCCGGCCCCGAAGAATAAATCCTGTGTGCTCACCTAAAAGAGTACCAACCAATCCATAATGAAGAGCTAAATAATGAAGTTAAATTAATATAAATGGCACATTTTAATAGCACTCATTGGTAAAATCATATTTTTAATGACAACCTATTTTTTTTAATATTTGATAATTTTATATTTCTCTACTTAAGAATAATTATAGAAAAATTGTATTGTATGTATGTAGTTTAAGAAAATTAACAAAAACAAAAAGGCTAAGTAACAAAATACGAATTTTGATTTGAAATTCCTATCAGACTTTGAGGTCGAGGACACACAAATGGAAATGAAAAGCTTCTGGGACCCCAAAACATCTAAATTCTTCAACATTTTTTCTGTAAGATTACAATACTTTCCATTCTACATATCATATGAAAAATGTTAAAACAATATCCATTTAAAATGAACTGATTCATTCAGTATCTAAACAAGTAGCCAAAACATTTGGATTTAAATAATTTCAGGTAATTTGATAAAACTACTATTTACTATTGGCTCCTTTAGGAATAAGTGAGTGTCTTCGTTTAGTTAAGACCTGAGTTAACTAAAAACTTAATCCTTGATCATATCAAACCACAAAATTTTGATTTAATTGAAAATTAAAATTTTTAATATTATAAAACTTAAAAAATAAATTTTGAAACTTACTCTAAATCAGTAGTTTCTAGTTCTTGCTCCAAATTTTCTACTGCGTCAGATGTTGAAGAATGTGAAGAAATCTCTAAAACTTTTAGTTTATCCAAAAAGTTACTTTCAGTTCCTGATTTTTCGCCTAACGTATTTAACGAAGTCACTGAACCGGCAACAATTGGTTTCATTATAGAGGCTGTAACTGTGGTAGAATCGTGAGGGAAAATCGCCTTTTGTGGTATTACTTTTGATTTAGTTGAATCTTTCACTTTGGAATATGTAGAAGATAAAGCTCGATTGTGGAATGAGAAGACAGATGACCGAGAATCTAATTTTCCCGATTGATTTTCAGGTTCCAAAGAAAAGTTTAGAGTTTGGCCCACGAGACGGCGCTTCTGAGCGGGAACTTGATGGGTTAAATCATGTGCAGGTCCTGGTTGATGAACATAAGTAGCCGACGATTTTTCGGTATATGGTAAGTAGGAATGTATCGAGGTTTGAGTATGCAAACGTGACTGATGTGCAGAAGCAGATTTTCTGGATGGTGCTAATGATAAACTTGGAACGTGATGTAACACATAAGCACCATGATCTTGAGGTAGTGCGACGTAACTTGCAGGTTGACCTTGCTTATGTAGTTGTATTACACTACAACTTGTTTGTATAATATTGTCCATGTTACTCGAATAATTGCGAAGTTGAGTTGAAAAGTATGGTTCACTTAAGTGATCAGTAATTTGACTTTGAGGTCGAACAAAATAATTATGGGGCTGATCGGGAAACTGAGATCGTTGAAAATTTTCGCTTCCCTGCGGAGCACTTTGGAATGGGTAACCAGCAGATTGATGTTGCACTGAGGGTGCATAATAACCAGCTTGATTTGGAACTGATGCTTGAGATACGTAATTATCAGAATTAGAAGTCTGATAAGGGAAAGGTTGGGGTGTAACATAATTGCTAGATTGATTCTGTGTTAGAGGCAAATAGTTTTGACTACCAGCTGAAGTTTGAAATAGATAATTTGTCGAAGGTTGTGATGGTAGGGATGTAATATTGGTTTGATTGGGAAGAGATACAAAACTAGTTGTTTGACTGGGCACTTGTGGTTGACTCGATACTTGAGACATTAAATTAGCAGTTGAGGTTAAAATAGAAGCCCGAGTTGAATAATTCGTATTTAAATTCTGTGGCAGGTAAGTAGAACTTTGATTAGACAGCTGAGATGGTGCTGAAATCTGACGTTGAATTTGGGGTGCGGAATAAGTTGTGGCAGGAATTTGAACCTGAGACTGCTGCATGTAACTAGTATTTTGACCTAAAGAAGGAAGCGAAGCTTGATTTGGATTTTGAAGAGCTAAAGTAACCCCCGGAGTTGTAGAATATGTTGTATTTTGTATTTGGGATTGATTCTGCAATTGCATGATTATCTGTTTTGCTTGAGTGATATAGTCAACTGGTGCTTGAGATTGTGTCGAGTATGCGGCAGACTGCGAGGTAGATTGCAAAGGTAAAGATTGTAACGCAATTTGAGGCTGTGTAGAATACAACCGTGAACTTTGATCTTGAACTGTACCTTGAACTGAATAATTTGAAGCCTGAGGTTGTGTAGATTTTAATCCACTTTGATATTGAGTGATAGCCACTGAACCTTGAGCAGGTGCAGTATAGACCAAAGGTTGCGACTGCGTAGAATACGAAGTTTGAGATATACCTGTAGAATATTCAGTAGTGAGATTCGTTGAAGATCGTGTGGGATATTGCAACGGTAAACCCTGAGTAGGTGAAGAATACATCATTTGTTGTTGAACTTGACCTTGAATTGCAGCTTGGGTTTGGGTTCGAGTTGTTGAATATATTGTTGGTTGCAATTGCACGTTACTTTGTATTTGTGCAGATGAACCTTGATTGTAGGAAACCATAGGTATGGATGAAGAAACCGATGTTTGAGGGTGAGAAGAATATAAGGGTTGAGGCAAATATCCCATTACCGATTTTTCAGTAGGTGAAGAATACATCTGCTGTTGAACTTGACCTTGGATTTGTGATATAGTAGGTTGTGATTGCACGTTGCGATTCAAGGAAATTTGATTTTGAATCTGCGTTTGTGAACCTATTGTTGTTGACATAGTTATTGAAGTGACTGGAAGTGACGGCGAAGAATAAAAAGATTGAAGTAAAGGTTGTGGTGCTTGAATTTGAGTCGTAGATACTGAACCTTGAGTTGAAGAGTATATTGAAGGTTGTAATTGTACAGAATGAATTGAATCCTGTGAAGAATAGCCTGTCGTTTGATTCAAGATTTGCGTTGATAATTGAAGATTTACCAATGGTAAAGCAGTCGACTGTTGAGTGCTGGTAGTTTTGCGTAGCTGTGCAGATATTAAATCACTTAGAATAGCAGTGTAATCCTGTTGTGTTGGTGAAGACAAACTTGGTGGAACTGCTGATACTGGAGAAAGTTGTTGGTTACCGAGTGGCGATTCCAATGGAAATGATGTAGTTGTAAGAACTTGTGTCATGCCTGGTATTGGTGGTGATAAAGACTGTAAAAGTTTATTTACAGTATCGATATAATTGGTCCCTAGAACGGCAAAATCGCCTTGCATAGGTTTGCTAGTAGGTGTGGTAGGAGTCATAGTATAATGAGGCTGTGTATTAGTAGAAGATAGATCACTAGTGGTAGGTGAATTGTAAGTTAAAGCATGCTTTGGAGTATAAACAGAATTGTCGATATAATCTAAGCATTCCCATCGACCACGACGAACAGGAACACCTGTTTCTATCTTGACAACTGTAAAACGAGTACCTGGAAAGCGTTGGTTCTTTGTAGTTGTCGGTGGATTAGCAGCCATGTCACCAATAAAGGTTAAATGGTCGATGGAGGTTTCAGAAAACTCGGCAGTTGTAATAAAAGATGTCTTTGCAGACAAAATATTTTCAAGTTTGAATTCAGGAACAGTTGGAATAACGGTCACAGAACACAAAGCACTACACGAATCTATAATATTATCTTCTGTATCACGAGAACACGTATCTTCGGAAAAGCTTGGTGTTTCATTATCAGTTACACGAGAAATGTCATCAGTGTGCGATTCGTCAAGATCGTCAGCCGAGTCGTCTCCCAAGTCTGCTCGTTGAGTAAGACTAACACCTGTAATTTGGAAAGAACAACTTGACTTCTTGAGAATCGGTGGTGAAATTGCACTTAAAGCCTGCCTGGAAGTATTGTTCATTAAGACTTCTGGTTCACTAAGTCTTAAAGTTTCACTAGTGGTACGATGAACAACATTGTTTACTTTTTTCATCTTTACCGTGTTCCTTGATTTAATTTGTACTGAACACGACATTTTTTTAATATTAAAATACTTTTTTGGTTATAAAATTTAAAAATAAGCAAAACTATCTACATTTATATATCACAATATATTATCGAATTTTATATTTAAATAAACTATTAACAGTAACAACAATTAAATAACAAACATATTTAATACGAAAAATAAAATCAAAATTTTAATGTAAAAACCGACAATAACCTCCAGGCAGTTAATGACATGCGCAACCAACAAAATACAAAAATTACAATTCGCATTTTTACCAAATATCTATAAATTTTTTAAAATTACTTACAATTTCGTTAATAAACACAAACTAAAAACTTTCATACATCTAAACAACTCTAGTAAATAATAACTATCAATAAATTTAATTTGACAGTCACAATTGTTTAAACATTTGAATTATTTGAAAGCCGCCTTAATGTATTTCATAGGCGTCGCAATCGTTTTGTCGCTCCTGCAAACAAAATAATTTAAATTTTTTAACATTTTCCTTATTATCTTCGTTATGATTTAATTCGGTTTAGTAAAAATTATATGATAAACAACAACAAATTTATTTATTAATCTCATTAGTCATCGCCACCCATAAATATTGTGTAAGGTTCAGTGGCGGATCTAACTTATTAAGGGGTTTCCCTACTGTAATCAACTTTCAAACTGTGAACTTTGAGAATTAATTTCGGAAAAATTACATATGTAATTTTATTTATTTTTGAAAAGTTTTACTTAAATAAAAATTATTGTTATAGCAGCTACGAATTTTCGCATTTTTAAATTTGATGAATTGACTAAAAAATTTAAATGTATGTTAGTAACCTAGCATTTTCTAGTGACGGCAGTTTTTTTGAAATACTGTTTAAGAAACACCATAAAACATAAAACAAGTTTTAATGCAATAAAATTCAAAAAATTTATTATATCAACGGAAAAAAATCAATTTATCGCTAGAAAATTACTAGTTTTTTGAACATGTATTTCAAATGAGCAGCATTCGAAAACATCTCGAAAACTGAAAATTTGAAGCAATATATAACAGAGTTTATCGAAACACTAGAGCAGCTGTGTTAATCTTGGTGTAATCAGATTGGTTCAGTAGTGAACACGTCAAGAAAGTTGATACTCAGTTTAATCAAACAATGAGACTGATAACTGGGACCATTTGGCTTTCTGTCCTGAGAAACATCTCGCTTCTTCCGGAGATTCCTCGAACTGCTACTTTATTGTGGAAGTAAAAGGGACATGGCCGATGACCATCCGCCTACCCAATAAGGCATTCCATGCTTCACAGAGCAACATCAGCAACTCAAATCCAAGTATTTAAAAAAAACGCGCAATGGAAATCATTGAGGAATTTGTCGTGGTGACTGAATAAGCCAGCGTCTCAAGGTTTCCTTGGGTCTCAAGCTAAAAATAGTATATCTGGTCACGAGACAAAGAGAATGATCATGAATTGATGAAGTTAGGAAAACAAGTAATTGTGGACAGAAAAAATTCTTGTCTTATTTCAATATTTCATCATGATATCCATCAAACGTTTCTGGGTGAGTTGAAAAGTATGATTTTCCGACAACCTCTTTAGTTAATGCGCACAAGTTATTTAAATCTAAAATTGTAATCATAAGTAAATAAACGTAATTAAGACTACCTAATTAAAATTCTATATTATTATTTGCTTTAGGACTTTGTTTTTACTATTTTTATTTTATTTACTGTTTTACAATTCAACGTGAAAGTATTATTACATTTAAAAACAAGAGATAAAGATATATAACAGTAGTTAATATTAAGCAAATACCAGAAAAGTGTATTATCTCTGTTTAAATAACAATAAAATAATTATTAAAGAATGTCTGGTTAAGATGTTCCTGCTGTTTATCAAAATTGAAACTGAATATTTAATATTTTAAATATGGACGAAACAACAGAAATTAAAGTGATTAAAAAAAATCAGATAAATAAGAGTCTCATCACATTGAAATTAACTTTATTTTTTCTCTATGGAGGTTAGTAATATATTTAAGAACTTTTTTAATAATAAAATCAAGTGGATAACACGATCAAGGTAAGGACAATTAAAGTGTTTACATTTTTAGCTACTTCTGCTTTAATGCCGTATCTGACAATCCACATGCAGAGCATTGGCCTAACCATCGAAGAAATAGCCATCATTTACTTAGCTTTGCCATTAACAACATTCATCGCTCCACATTTAACAGGTTTTTTGGTGGACAAGTTTGGAAAGTACAAACCAATAATAATTACATCGTTTGTCTTAAATGCTGCTATTCACCATTCTTTATTGCTAATTCCTCATCAGGAAATCCAAAGGGTCGTACCTTCTGGATACGTCATGAGAAATGAAGAATACGTAGAAGTCTGGTGGAGTCCATGTCCCAGCAGAGAGTGTCCAGAGGAAGAAGAACTTGATGTTGTTTTGGACTTGTGCGTTGATTACTGTATACTTTCAAATCCAAAAAATAAAATAATACAACAAAACCCAGAAAAACCCCAAGAAGATTTAGGTGACAAAGACGATTTGATATTTCGTCTAGGAAAAACTCATAAAAATAATACCAAGAAACTTGGGTAGGCACCATTATTAATTATAACGTTTTACTAAAACATAATTTTCAGAAAGACCAAAAATAAAGAAAGAAAAAAGAAAAAGAAAATGAAAATTTTTCAAAACGATACAGCCATTATGTTTGTATTAAATATGCATGCCGATTTAGCTGAACCCGTGGAAAATATTGGTATTGAACTAATACAAGACGAAGACGATGCAATTAGCTTCAAAAATCGTTTCAACGATCAATTTTTGCAAAAGTCTGGAGTAAATGTCACAGAACTTGAAGAAGGAGATCTACGATGTGGAGGAGTAGTAGACAATACCAACTCGACGTACAAAAACCGTCTTAAAGAATGGTCAGGCGATTGTATTGTTCAAAAATGTAATTTTCGACAAGGCGGTCCTGAAGTTTGTCCTCCAGATTTTAAAGAAAGTGATGATACAATATTTTGGATTTACATTACTTTAAGGTTTTTGGGCAGTATTATGTTATCGGTAGGAATCACAATTATGGATCCTGTGGCTTTAATGATGATTGAAAAATATGGAGGCGATTTTGGCCGAGAAAAATTATTTTCAAGTTTTGGGATGGCACTTTTTTCCCCTATTACTGGTCTTCTAATAGATCACAGTAGTAAATACTTGGGGTACACAGACTACTCGGCTGCTTTCTATACTTATGACATTCTATTGCTTTTGGGAGCTATAACAGTATATTTGATGCCTCTTGGAACAAAGTTGCCTACCGATAACGTTTTTCGAGACTTATTGATAATATTCAAAATGCCCAGTGTGATAATATTTATCTTGTTTTTATTCGTTCTTGGAAATTTGTGGGGATTCATTGAAGGATTTTTATTTTTTTACTTGATAGATTTAGGAGCTCCAAATTATTTACTGGGTGTTACTGTAACTGTAGGAACTTTAAGCAGTTTACCGTTTTTGTATGGAGCTGAGAGAATTACAGAATCCATTGGGCATGTGAATGTTATTATAATAGCATTTTTTGCTCATGCTACACGACTTATGGGCTATTCGTTTATTGAGTAAGTACATTTTTTAAAACGGAATATCTTGATTATTGTACCTTTTTAGAAGTGCATGGTGGTGTTTTCCATTTGAAGCAATGGAATCCTTGTCAGTCCACTTAATGTGGGTTGCTGCAGCAACTTATTGTGCTATTTTAGTCCCAAAAAATTTATTACCTACACTTATTGGAGTTATTGGAATGGCACATTTCAGCATAGGTACCTACAAAAATTATTGTTCCTCAATGTTTTGATCTAATTTGATAGTTTTAAGGAAGAGGAAGTGGAAGTTTCTTAGGTGGCCACATAATCAGTAAAAATGGAATCCGTCAAGCTTTTCGAATAATGGGTTTACTGGCAATTGTAGGTGGAGCTGTGTATGGATTTGTATATTATGTTTGGCTGAAAGAATTGCAAGACGATGAAGAGTTTGTGGAAGAAGAAGGAGTGGATAATGCGGGAAATAAAAATACTCCTGAAAATAAATTATTAATGGTGGAAAGTGGAGAAACTCAAAAAATAAAACAAAATAAGGAACCTCTTTATAAAGATCAATCAACGATGGTAAGCTTCGAAAGATTAAGCTTAATGATTGAATATAATCAAATAGGTTCATTGACTTCGCTGGGTAGAAGAAGCATTAAAGAAGGTGATACAGTTATTCGAACAAGTATTCCTAGCATAAGAAGAGGAAGTTATAGTATTGGAATGTTTAAAGCTTCTCGTGGGAGTGCATCAAAAGTCGATTTACTGAAATCGGCTATAGAAGTAAATCAATTGCGAAATTTCAACAACGCTTCAAATTGCCAATTAAATAATAGTAATAATAAAGTTTGTAGTATGTAAATACAGAGAATTAATATATTAAGTAGATAACTCTTGTAGGTGTTCATCCAAGCTTCCAGTTCCCCTAAACTACAACAAAAAAGTACCAGTGCAAGTTTGATTGTAAATCAAGAAATAAATAATACAATAGTAGTGCATGATGAAACAGAAGAAATTATTTATGACACCAATTTACAAAATTATGTATCATTAAACCAATAAAAAAAATTTTAATTATATTTTTAATTATTGTAGATTTTTAAACAAGTTTATAGTTTTCTTAATATTTAGGGTGTAGTATCACACATGCGAGTGACTCGTTTAAAAACAAAAATGTTGATGGGTCAATCAAAATCATGCAATTGTTTTTTAATCAAAAGTTTAAAAATCTTAAGAAAAAAGTAATCTTATTTTGATGAAATTTTACACATATTATTTAAATCTCGCTAAGAAACAAATTGTAACTACACCCAAATATCTCAATAATTCATAAAATATAAAATATCCGGCAACCGGTCGTATATTATTTCTTACAAGCTAATGACGTGGTAGGAAATTTTAGTGTTTTCCATACCGTTTTCTTTTCATTTTATTAATCCAAAGTACATCGAAAGATAAGCCAGACAATTTTTAAGTGGGTCAAACTACAACTAATAAGTGCTGGTTATTTAAAATTAAATTTGAGGAAAAATATGGTATATTTTATAGTTCCACAATGAGGCGGTTTCCTTTATTAAAAATATCTTAGATTTTCCTAACATTTAATAAATTATTTTAAAATCGTAAAACAATAAGAGAGCATCTATTAATTACGTAAAGATTTTGGGGGGAGGGAAATTTAATGTGAGGTATGTGAAAGGTTCATCGAGTTTCTTACAAAGTTTTTTTTTAAATAAGTTTGAATGGAAAGTAATTAAAACAAAACCAGAAAGAACTTACTATAGATAGTGTAACAATCTGCCTTTGATATAATTTAATTTTATTTCTTTAATTAGTCAAGACAAAATTAATCAATAATTAAGTTTTACTTTGATTAAAACATTAATTAGTTATATTTCGTAAGTTCAATTTTAATCTCTTAAAATTATTAAAACAATTTACTTAAACGAATTATTTTAATAATTTATTGTAAATGAAATTAATAATCCAAGACATCCTATTTAAAAGCTTTTTCATATAATTAAAATTCCCCTCCTTGCTGAAGTTTCTATATTTTTATCCAACCCAGGTAGGAATCTGTTATAGATATGCAACATTGTTTACCGGTGGTCACATAACATCCCATAAAATTTTGTGTTACGGGAATACGTTACTTGATGCTTCCCTTCGCCCATGTAAAACCGCCACTTGAAAGCAAGTGAAAACTTTGCTTTTAACCAATGGCTTTTCAATAGTCATTTAAAAACACCTGTTTGTTCGTAAGTGTAGGCTATGCAGAGAAATTTACTAAGTGCAAATCTATCGCATATCAATTTTTAAGTAAACTGATTTAATATTTATTTCAAAATTGATTTGCTTTTAATTTTTTCTGTGTACCTGTAGCGAGTTATGTTACATTTTTATGATAAAAGAAATGGAAATATAATCTAATCAAAGTATGAACAAAATGCATGCAAGGTTTAAAAAGAAATATGAATCATTGAAATTTTATGAATAAGAAATTAGAAATTTAAAAGTACTACAATCGTATTATCGGGATATCATATTTATTGATACAAGAAGAATTTTAAAAAGATTACTGTTAAATGAACACGTAATCTGGTTAGTAATTCTAAAGTAGTGAGTAAGCCTAGAAATGGTGACTAGGTTATTAAAAAAACTTGGTAATCTAAAAAAGTTTATTCAATAAATTACTAATTATAAATAACAATTATTGAAATGTTCATAATTTATTACTTTCATCTTTATAGTACTTTTCGAATGCTAATACCGTGTACGAGTAACTAAAGCGAAATAACCAAGATTTGACTAACAAGAACTTGAACTAATGATTTAATAAAAAAATAAAAAATCTGAAAAATACTTTATATACAAAAGATTAAATAAAAAATTAATTTAAGAATTATTTGTAAATTTTTCATAAATAATCATAATTAAACATATATTTGGAGTAACGTGCAATAGGTATGGGAATAGCCCCTTATAAAAACCTCGAATGCGTTCGTATTTCCAAGTTACTAGAATGCAGTCCCATAGTCCTTTGTAATGATGATGTTGATCTTGGAGTCGAGTTCGAATGACCTGATATGGATATGTGGCAACAGCTGATATCAATTTTGAAATTGCAGCACAGGTCAAGTATTCCTTTGTTGTCTATAACAAAGCAAAATCATAAAGAAATATAATGTAAGAGACAATAAATTTACCAATTTCTGGTCAAACGGATGTCCACGGTACTGATTGTAATTTGCTTTCATCTCCTCGTACGTCATGAACTGCAACGCCCCGTGGAAAACACCAAATAAGCCAGGAGTAAAGCCCTGTAAAGAGCACATAAACAAATCCATATACCCAACCAATTTATTACAGTCCACTGTCACTGCGTGTGGCACTGACCCTATACAGTCCACGAACACCTTCAGTTCCATAAATTTTCCTAAATGCATCCGTCATTCCACTGTACAAAGCAGTATTTGGATGTACGTTCGATTCATACTGGAGACACAAACGAGTTTTCACCACCCATATAGGATTGGTAACGAATAATGTTAATGTACCAGCCACTGACGCTGCTACCATGTGTAAACTTGGACCCAGCTGTTGATCATAATTCTCCGCTTGGATTGAAGATTTGATTGTATTGTAACTACAACAAAAACAGTATCAAAACTAAAAAACTTAACTATACCTTTGTTATCCTTACAAAAGAAAATAACAACCCCATCCACTACCAGAGCCCCACATGTTGGGTGTGACGCCTTTATACAAACCCTTAATACCCTCCTGCTTAAGTATATTACTTAACGCTCCAGTTAAACTACTGTACTGCGGAATCTTAACACTTCCATCGCTCACTTAAATAAAATAACATAAAGACCAGATATTCATAACACAAACAACAAACCTGCAAATCGAATTTTTAATAAATCCAGAGGGTGAAGTAGGAACGTTGATATAGCACCACCCGACATACCGGCAAGCATGTGTTCATATTTTATGTTACTAAGCACTCCTAAACTTCTTTTAGGCAAAGAATTGTGAGGTGACAAAGAGTTCTTCATGTTTTATAGTTAAAAGTGATAATTATCATAGGTTAAAATAGGACTAACTTCAATGAATCTACTTTATCATCGCACTAAAAAAACACCCTTTGCGTTATAAAGCAGAATAACTATTATAGATTTTTCTTACCTTCTTTGTCTAATATTGAACTTTTAACAACATAGTCAAGCTGTGTCATCTGGAAAGATAAAATGCTAATGTGATGATGACACGCCGTGTCTATCAATGTCGATCACGACGAAATTCCCCAATATCCCGCACAGGTTTTAGCGCCAATTTAAAAAGTTTAAATTTCAACATGACATCAATCGTCTCATAGGTATAATAAATAAACGCAATAAATAGACATTACTTATATAACTAACAGGTTTACTATATTTTTAAATATTTTTCAAAATCACGTGAAAGTAAGCATCACTGAAACAGTGGCGTACGTATCATAAAATTGAAAAGTAGGGCCCACAAACAGCGTTTTAGCGTTTTAGCCCTAGCCGATGCCAGCATAATCTCCAAAAAAAAATTATATTATATTTTGAGAAAACTCAATCCGTATAATGCCAATTTTTCTTTTTTCTGCTCACTGTCAGCGATGGCTTGCAATTTATTGTAAAGGCGGTGACGAAAAATATAGGATTGAGTTCGTATAAGTAATAGTAAAAATATATTTAAATTTATTATCATTTTTACGGTTAGCGTTTTTTAATAGTGTGGTTATTTTTCAAAAATAACCCCCCCCCCTAAAAATTGAAAATATCAGTGCTCTAGGTTATAGATAAGTTGTAATTATCTGGATGTGTATGCTATATATTTTAATTTAAGTTTTCACTTGAATTTCTCTTTTTACATAAAATAAAATAATTTGTCGCGCCTATGAGGAAATATTTTTAGTCTTACTGAGCAGTGACGTATATAGGGGTGGGCAAGGAGGCAATTGCCCCCCTCCTCTAGGATGACTCGGATTGTATCCCTGACGGTGACGCCCTCCGTGGTAAAAATAATGTTTACCATGAAATCTCACCATTGACGCGCATCAATGGATTACAGAGAATCTAAAAATAATCTAATTTGCCCCCATAGGCATTTTTAAATTATTATATATAATTTTCAAAATTTTGAAATTAATATGAAAAATAATTTTTTGAAATTATTATTAAAATTATGAATTAAGGCTTATTTAATTCCCTTTTCGTAGCCATTGAAAGCATTTATTTGAAAAATATTTCATTGGAATTTTAAATTTATTTTTGTATTACAATAATACCTTCAAAAATTTCTAACGTTTAAACTCTGTTGACCTTGAAAACTTACATTTTCACGCCTGCGGCGCTCGTGAGGGCTTCGACCCTCTCCACCCCTTTAGGGGGCTTAAAAATACTTTAGGATCCGACCCCGGGTCCCAAAATGTCTTAATCCTCCACTGCTGTGACATTAAAAAGTGCACAATTATTATTCACTTTTATGAAAAATGCATTTAACTGTTTGGCACTTACAAGACCACTGTGCAAAATCCTGTTCAGTTCTTATAGGCTGACTGCTCACCAATTTGCATTTTTTAAGATTAACTTTAACTAATCGGATTTAGTAATTCTATAAAACTACTATGGAAAATGGTTTAAAAGAATTTGGAACTAGTTAAATTAGTTCTTTAATTAATGTAAAAATTAATAATATGTATTTTTTTTATAATTTGTGCTCTATGTAAGTGCGCACGTCTATGGTAAACGCGCCACTGTAAAAATGCAACATTATGTACAAATTGGCTACCAATACAGTAATTACATATTTTAATTATATTTGTGGCAAAATTTCATTGCAAAGGTAATATAATTATTGGTAATTTTCATTAAATAAAATGAAAAATTTCAAATTTATATGTCAAACATTTAAATGTCAAACTTGCAGTATTTACTGTTCGCGCGTTTCAAATTTTGATGGCTAAGCAAAAACTAAAGACGAAACACTTATGCGCAGTAACTTGCAAGATTCAGTTTTGTGCAGTTTGTTGTGAAGGAAGTTGCTAAAAATAACTTTTTACTTTCTGGGTAAGTTGAACAATTTAATTAAATTAAATTATTTTTTCAATACTTTTTATTTTACCGGTATACATACAGAGTGTTTAGAAATGTTGTCAAAAATATACAATATGAAATAATAGCGCGTCACAACAAATTTTCAATATGAAATAAAATCATTTCATTATTTATTCAGGTTAATTTTATTCTCTGTCTCTACTTCTGCTTCTGTTTCTTGTTGGTCTTGGTGCTTTAAGGGACGATTTTCCACTGGTAGTCGATGTTTCTTTAGAATAATTGTAATATGACTTTTTAGGCGTTGTTTTTATTACTTTCTTATGAACAACCGGTGTATTTTTGCAGGAAGTTGCATGTTTCTGTGGATTAGGCAGAGACTTTGTGCTGGTAAACTTTCCTTCCAATTTACTACTCAAACAAGTGCTTCTACTGCTTTTATAAAGAGTTTGAATTTTTGTATCTTCGTTTACGAAGTTGTATAGATTTCTAGTAAACTCGCATGATTTATCCCATCTTGAGGAATCATGGGTACTTCTGGTGGTACATCCTACAGTATCGCTGTACGATGGACATGGTTTTTCTTTAAGACACTTCATAGAGGCTGTGCAAGAAAACTTATCATTGCTTATTACACTTCCCTTATGTGAATGTTGCCACACTGGAGGTTTCAAAATAAACGAGGAGTCGTAAGCATTCAATCCGTAAACTGAATGTGTTGACATATCATACGAATTTCGACGGTATAGCAACTGCACATCCTCTGAATCATCCATATCACATGGATCTCTTTTACTTATTTCTACAAGTTCTTCTCTTATTCTTTCCTGTAAATGAAAGGGTTTTAAAACTTTTGGACAAATTTCGATTTTACCTAAACCTAATTATATCAAGGTTAAAATTGTGCTCACCCTACAGGTGGATGTGAAAACGAGTCATTGCATATCAAGCGGTCTAATAATAGTTTGCTTGCCTATTTTTTGTACATGTTGACGGAAAATTATTCCCATAGATAAGAAAGAGTAATATTCTTCCACAAAAAAAATTAAAATAAAATTAAAAATATTTATTTTCAGTATAAGAAAAACTTTTTAATCTAGAATTTTACAAGGGAAGGGGCTAAGACAGTGATGGCGAACATTTCTGAGAAATTTTTTTAATACTATCTCGTGGGTCACTAAGTCAGTGCTGTCACTTGAAAGGGGGGGGGTAATAAAAAGAACGATTGTAAGTTCCACCGTTGGGTCAAACCTTGATTAATCCTACACGTAAGTTCCACCGGTCGGTTTTAGCTCACTATTTTCTTACATGTAAATTCCACCAATGGTCAATTAAGTAAAGACGGGCAAGGCTATTATTAATCTTTATAATTAATCTTGTTCGTTTGAACACATCGGACACCGATAGTTCGATTTCGTTCAAGAAAGTAGATTTTAGATTTAAGATTAAGTTTTCATAAATTTTATACTAAATTGTCATAAATTCATAAATAAATTTTATTTTTAATCTGATTTAAGTCAGCAACCACCCCTTTAGCTACAAAGTCTTTCAGACCTCGACCCGGAATGTATTTCATAATCGGACTCTTCACTCATCACTTTGGAAACTCAATCGTGTCACCCATTTGCCCTATTGCAACTTCAAAACTTGAGTCTTACAGAAACTTCATCACACCGTCTATGTGGAATCCGATATGAGGCGAAACAAAAATTCCGAATAAAAGTCAGCATATGAAATAATGGGTAACCTGCACACACAGTTCAAACTATAATTTCTCTACTGTGGTGGTGGACTATGTCACACTTGTTAAATTTGTGAGTGGGGGAGTTATTACCCCAAAAGTACAAAAAGATTGTTGATAAAAAATAATACAAAAAGTGGAAAGCCAAGATAGAAATCTGTTTCACTACAAGCAGAAAAATATTGCATACTTATTAGAAATGCATCCTCAGGGTGTTTTAAAAATTTTTCACAAAACCATGAGGTGGTATTCTTAGACCACAATTTTGTTTATTTAAAGAATTGCTGATTTGTATTTTTTTAGGCAAAAATATTCAAAAAATTACACCGAAGAGGAAACATGATAGCAATTGCATTAAGTTTGGATTCACTGAAATTACAATCAGCAAGGAAATGAGAGATCCCAGTGCCATTCTTCATGATGATGCGTTAGAGAATTTTCATTTGGAGGTTTTCAACAAATAAAAAGAATTTCCCAAGTGGTTCGTAAGATTCTAAAGGTTAGTAACTATTTGCTCCAAAGAGAGACTGCAATAGAGTTTTTAGGTGTGTCATAATTTCTAATATATTTTAGTCTCTCTCGATTACATTGTGCTATAATGTTTTTTTTCGTTGTCAAGTTGATAATAATTACATTTACATTAAATATAATTCAAAAAGTAAATTTCTTAAAACTCCAAAACGTAGCATTATCTCACAGATTTTTTATTTTACTAACAAGGGGGCATCGCAGTGAGTATATCGACAATCAAGATCCCAAGTTTTTTGGTGATTCTAGAAGCTAAAAGAATTATACAGTGTCTTGGCGTTTTGTCAAATGTTTCTGTTTTTGAGTTACAAATTTTTAAAAATAGCTCAAGCTACGTTAACTTTTGAATTATTTCAAAATATTAATATTATGTTTCAAAAAATATAGCCAATACAATATTAGTTGTGCCTAGTTGCATGAACGATATAGATTTATTCAAGTTGGTTTTTCAAAATTTAGAAAATGTAACTTACCTTTTCTTTAGCAACTTCATGTAAATGTTTTTCTATGCCCCGTGTAAAAACTTCTCTAGTTGGACGTTTTATCACTGTTTCACTTGCCGTGGTATCGGAATTGCTGGATTGAAGTTCGGCTTCTTGGGAAACTAACTCACTACTTCCAGGACTAGGCAAGTCTTTGATATCAGGATCATGGACATGTGAGTTAAGATGAGCGTCGGATATTGATTTGCCAAGATTTGAAACAAAGCTTTCGTGAATAAATTGTAACAAGTCTTCATCCGAAAACCTAGAAGTATTGGATAAGTTTTCCAAAAGGTCCCATTTCTCTCTTGCTAATTCGCAGTCTGATAAATTTTTCAGAATATCTAATAAATTTTCTGCTTCACTGTAACGTTTAACTTTATTTTGAAAACCTGGAGAGTTCTGATTAAATTTATTTGGGCCAACACAATCGAAGCAT
Organism: Cantharis lateralis; assembly: GCA_963170105.1. Lineage (NCBI taxonomy): Eukaryota > Metazoa > Arthropoda > Insecta > Coleoptera > Cantharidae > Cantharis > Cantharis lateralis. The sequence continues at coordinate 7,007,835 of OY720630.1, read as the reverse complement.
TCTCGAGAAGAGATTGTGAAATCTGAATTGAGGCTCGTAAGTGGTGGAAATGTATCATTATTGTGAATTCTGCAAACACACGAACTTTTGTCGTAATATTTATGCCAGGCATACCATCTCTGACATAACGATAGGGCTTTTTCCAGGTAACTTTCTAATATTTCTATAGGTATAATATCAGCTTTAATTTGTTTACCTCTTGCTTTAGTAATTTCAATTATCAGATTTTTTATGAACTTCATCGAGTTTTTTTCTTTAAACGGACAGTTGTCTTCTAGCCCACATGCGTCATGAATAGAATCTTCAAAATTATAGACTGCAAGAGGTTTGTAAATAAAGTGAATGTTGGTAACTACCAAGTAGTTTTCAAGTTGAAATCTCTCTTTTTGGTGTACTTTAAGTAGGAAGTCGGGATTTTCTAGAGCTACATTATAAAGTCTATAATTGGCTGCATCTATTTGGGTTTCAATTTTTAGAAATTTGTAACCGAAACGTTTGTATGAAGGCGTGGCTTCTTTTCCAGTAACATTTACCGCTGGGTTGTTTCGAGTACCTCGAAGTAATATTTGTAGTCCTTTAGCATCCCACAATTTGTAACCGCTGAGGTCACGGTTTAAAACAAATAATTTTTGATGCTCTGATTGGTCATGTCTTAGACATTTGAATTTATTGGCTCGCGTCTTTAGGAAATTAGAATTTTTGAAACATACTCCATCAGCAAAAACTGAAAACATTTTGTCGTATGTGTCGTAAGCTCGTAATACTTCGAATTCTTTAGTATTAAAGCTAAGTTCGTAGAATAACGGTGTAATGTTAATTAAAGCATTAAAATTTTGCTTACATTTGGAGCAATTGGTGGAGTAATATTTGATCGAATCACGATTAACATTGACTCGCATGTAATCTTTTTTAACATTGACAGTATATTCCCCTCTTTCAGTTATCGATATGTTGATATCATTTTGTAAAATTATATTGGAATTAAAATCTATGTTATCGTAGTAAATTGTTATGTAATTTGGATGTTCAAATTTATAAGTCATTTGTATCAAGATCCAAACATCATTTATAGGTATGTCGTCGATCCAACAATCATCAAATTCTTCTATTGTCATAGTGTGAAATGTTGTTGTTATTCTTGTTCCATTAGGAAATTCAGTTATTAATTTTCCAGCTGTATTTAATATACATTTAACACCATCAGGCTTTTCATAGAAAATTTCTTGATTCTCTCCATCATTCTCATATAGTATATTATTGTCACATGTTTTATCTGTAATGGTGATTTTAATACCGCTGTGGTTTGTGTACGTGAACTGTTGTTTGTTTTCTCGAACATAGTATATAGTTTTCGGCATCGTGGTGTGTTTGGTATTGTAATATAAATATTGTTGGACTCGATTCAAGTGCGTTTCAAGTCTTGACTTATTGAAACGACGATTTGCATGGCTACCAATGACGTGACGAGCTCTTGTGCGCACAATATAATTTATCAGTCTTTGACGCTGAGTTGATCTGTATTGATTGACGTCTAAAGTACACTGTCGTAAAGTTTCTTTAATTTTGTTTTTGGCCCGAAACGAAGTTGCATGATAGGGTAAATCGCAGAACATATTTATTCCTCCGTTACCAATTATGTTGATAGTTCCATCAATTTTTTTTATTACAATTCTTCCATCTCGCATATAAGTTCTAGAGCGTTCTTTCAAAATGGGTCGACAATTGGGACCTTTATCAATATATTCTTGCTTTATATTAAAAGGCCCTTCATCAAGACTGGGCATTGTATGAAGAACTAAACCGGTTGGTAAAGATAGTGTCATATCATACCAATGACTGAAGTCCAAACCATAATGGGGAAGCCTACAGGGTTCTATTTTGATGATCTTCATTTCTCTTCTCATCTTATATTTAGGATGACTGCATAAAATTGTATGCTCTTCATTATCAATTTCGATTGTTATAGTTGACTTGCAAGGAACCATGTAGGAAAATTTACGTAATCTACTAGAGCATACTTTAAATAGAGGTATTTGAGTCTTTCTAGCTAAATTAATCTTTTCCAGTATTTCTTGCAAACTTAACATTGAATTTTCAAATTGAAAAATAACATTTCGGTATGTTTTAAGTTTTGGTTTTCGGATACATTTTCTACAGTAATCGTCGTCATCGGATTCAATATTGCCTGGTATGTTTGTGATTGTTGTGTAACCGCGTTCTCGTAAACTTTTGCGTTTCGATTTACAGAGTTCTATCTCATTAAATTCTTCAGCAAATTTTTCCGATAGAGCTTTTTTTTTTTCTTGCCTGTTGATTTCTCCTTCCATTCTATCAGACGTTGCAAATAAATCTTGACAAACACTACAATGAATCGGATTATCAAACCAGCAGGTGCATTCTGTGGTAAATCTTTGTAATTCGGCTCTCGTTAAGGCGCGCGGTTTGGTAACGACTATTGGATATTTTGTTTTACGAAATTTTTTTTCTACATACTCAGCTATATTATACACGTTAGGTTTTATTCTAGGTGACTCTGGTTTTTTATTTAGACATTCGGCTACTTTTAATCCGATTTTACAAAGTCGTGAAACTTTTTTTAAAACGATCATTGTTCCATCCTCAAGACTGAAATGGAAATGGAACGGATGTTTTGGACTTGTCTTCCTACATTCTAAAACCAAATAATTGGAATCAACGCAAACACTAACGGTTAACTTTGTAGGTCTTCCAATGAAATTTGTTTGTTCCGCGATAACTTTGCACCCATCAATACTATGAAAGACGGTAGTTGTGCCGTGCAATTGTACTCTGTCATTGGAGATATTGTAAGCCATAGAACCAAAACTTCTATTATAATTTTTTTGATGATAGACATATTTACAAAAATCTTTGAATCCAACAGGTGAGTAAATATATTTTTTCCAAATTTTGGAATTGATTCCAAATAGATCGGTACGATTATGATAACGGAATAATATTGAGTCATTAAATGGACAATATCGATGATCAAGGCAAAGGTAGTTTTTCCGTGCTTTTGATAAGCTTTGCAACATATCCGCTTTATCTAATTGTTCAAACCATTGATAACCGCGAATATTTCTAGTTTCATATACGTTTGCATTAATCGAGTATCGTAAAATCGGTAACGGCATGAACTGGGGAGTAGATTCAATTATGGGCGATTTTGCAGGAGCTTTTATATATTTAATTTGAGTTAGGACTGTGCTTTCTTCTTTAGCGTAACTTCTCTCTGGAAGAGCAAGTTGAAGTAGTGATTTATTTTCTGGAAGGGTAAGTTTTTGAGTTTGACAACTAAGATTTTCAAACGCAATTGTGGTTACGATGTAACGCATCTCTGTTTCAGTTTTACCTACCGATTTAGCCCATGTTTGAATTTGATTTTTTATTATTAAACTATTTGCGAAAGATAATCGTTTGTACCACGATAATAAAATCACAGGATGACTATGCATTAGTATGTCCAATTGCATATTGATTAATTGGTTAGATATTTGTGGGTAGCAATATGCTTTATGGTGTATTTCGTTGTTGCTGTGAATTTCAAAAGATCTTTCTCGAATTTTTAGACGAGTTTTTGGCAGCAGTTTAGGATATTCATATGATGCTATTACTGGTATGTGATATGGTGAAATCATATGTACACATCCTTTTAACCACTCATAAAGTTCTATCAATGATTTTGTTTTTACTTTTTTCTTCGAGCGTCTTTTTGAGACTTCTACTTTCAAATCTGGCATTTCAGAATTACAAATTACTGTACTTTTTCTATTTTGGTAAGCATCTTCACAAATCGACGCATTAGTAGTAATAAAAACCGATTTTTTTTTATGTCTTGCTATTGCTTGACTGCACACTTCTTCCACCATACAACTTAAAATTACTTCAATCGTGAAACATTCTGGAGGTATTGCATCTGATAATAAATTGTAGGTTTTAAATTTTTCAATTAACTTTTTTTTGGGTTTATAATCTAAGTTGTAAATGTTTAAGGAATTCATATATTTTTCGTATTCCTTTTGCAAGGTATCTATTTTTTGAATTTCCAATATAATTTCTTCATAGGTTCTAATACTTTGCTCTTCGTAATCATCAAAAATTTCTAAATTTATCTCAAATACTCTTGGAACATGTAAATGAGCTGTATTTACCAAGCATTCTGATTTTATATTCCCATCTAACATTTGATGCAATTTATACCAAAACTTTTTCAGCCCTTCGATTTCTACTTCGGCATGAGTTGCTATGTATAATGGAACTAAATCTGATGTAAAACTGGAGAAAGTAAATGGTACTTGACAACCTTGTTCAACTGTCGATCTTTTCTTACGTTTTCCTATTTGGGATCTTCTTATGAAGGTCTCTTCTGTTACAGATGCACTTTCTGGTATGCGAAATTCTTCTTCGGAAACATAATCATCATCTGTTCCAATTATTTCTAAGATTGCAGTAAATTTTATGTCAATTGCAAATAAATTTGTAATGAGATCGCATTCGTAAAATCCTCCCAATAGAATATACAAATGTCTCTTATTTTTCACGCAGACTTCTTCTTGTAAAGATAATTTTGAAGAAAGTTTTCTGTTTCCAGGTTTTAAACTGCTTTTTCTGTTTTTATCTATTTGAGATTCATTTTTCTTTGGTACAATTGGGGGGTCCATTAAATTTACATCTGCAGTTAATATCTCTATGATCTTTATTTTAATTAATTTAGATAGCAATTCTAATGGAATGTGGGCATAACTGTCCACATAAGGTTCAGCTTCTTCCCTTGCCATTTTATATATGATTGCTAATTCTTCTTGAAGTTCTGTTGAATCATAATATCGAATATCATTCAAAATATCGATATTTCTAATTATTTTATAAGGTGATTCTGGTCTCATTTTTGAACCAGCAGCAAATTTTGTTACAACTTCATAAAATACCTCATTTGATTCTACAAATAGGAAAATATCACAACTTCGGTTTTCATAAATCGTGTTTATGTTCAATTCTTCTAGTTTTTGTCGCCAATCAATTACTGGAGTCTTATTTTTATCAGATTTTGGACCTTTGGCTTTGTCCTTTTTTTTACCCATTCTAAATTGATAAAAAAAAGTTACACACAATTTTTTTGGCAATTTTCACTGACCTTGTAGTTTTCTTCGGGATTCTTGTTTTGCGGTACTAATTAATTATTTTCAAATCAAAACTTGAAAATCTAAAAATCAAAAAGAAATAAAAATTATTAAACTTGAAATTTTTACACTGTGCTCATCTTGCATCACAATCCGTATAAACCAGGTATTTATTTAAAAAGATTTCCAATCGTATATTTCCCGAATCAAAAATATAAATATGTAACATATAAACTGTTTTAACTAGGGAAAATCTTATCTTTTACAATTCCTCAAATGAAAGCTTTAAAAAAAGTTTGTTAGAATAATTGATATCGAAGGGGAGGGTCAGATGTACGAATTTTTATTTTTTTAAAGTTCTTGTAAAACATTGTACATAGGGCATTGGCAAAAATTCGCCAAAGCTGTAGTACGCGCTCTTCAGTCAATTCCGAAACAAAATTATCATTATTTTAGTTTAAAAATTACTATTTCAATAGAAATATTGATTTAACGTTAAACAACAAATGTAACATTATTGCTGGAGTTCAGATTATAAAACAACTTTAATTGTCGGGTGTTTTGCTAGTTTGTTGATTTATTTGCAAAGCTGCAAAAAACACTTTTAAAATTAGAACATGTTTTTTGTAGTTTTCAAAATGGATCAATCAACGGATTGCAACCTCGGACAATTAAAAATGTTTTAGACCTAGATCAAACAATAATTTAATACTATCGATGTAATCAGTATTTCTTAAATAATACAACTGTCCAAATGAATTGAAAAAAAAATAAATGCTGACGATCAGATTCCAACTTACTCCACTTTTGCTAGTCTTGTGCATTATTAATAAGAAGTTGATTGGTGAGTTTCATACTTCAAATGTTAACATTTTTTGGTGTAAGTTTAGCCAGACAGCTGTTTGTATAACAACCTCATCATTTTTAAAATTTTATTTTTTCAAAACCTGCTGAATATCGCGTGCCGATGCTTTGTTAAATTAATGTCTTTAAAAAAAGTAGAATTTTAATCTATTGTTTAATTAGAGGAAACGTTTTTGTTCTATAAGATGCAGCATATGAATACTTTATTGCGGCACTGTATTATTTCTATTATGAACATGATGAAAATATTTATAATTGAAGAGTTTTTTTTGTATTTCTAATTTATTTGTCAAATTAATTAAATAAATTGCATAACTGTACGTTTTCTAAAACCAGAAATTGAATTGAAATGATTAGTCTAATTTGTTTGTTTTTTGTTACTTACACGTTGTTTAAACATCGTGTTACAATCTTACTAAAAAAAGTTATAGAATTTTTTAAATTAATTTAATATGTAAATAATTAATTAACGCCTATATTGTTATAACAAATATTTTTCGTAGGTTTTAAATGCATAACAATGGACTTGGCAAAAAGTAGGGGAAAAATTACTATTGGACTTGGAATTTATAAGATGACACCTTAAATGTTTTTTGGCAAGGAAAGATGGAATAAAAAATCACTAACAATAAATGAAATTTCTACATTTAAACTCAACGGGGAATGTGAGGATAATAATGGATAAAAGGTAGATGGTGTACTTTTGGTCGACTTGAGAATTTGAAGAGAGATTATAAATACATATATTCATGAGCAAGGTATAAGTAACTTTATATTATATTTTTCATAATTTGACGTACCAAAGTACCTGTTCTAATTTTTTTAATTGCTTTAATAACAGGTTTTCTCATGATTTCAAACTTCTGCAGTTGGTTTAACTAGAACTAGGCAGTTCCTGATCTACGAAATTAAGGCTGCAAATTTTGAATATTCAAACTTGGCTTGAAGTTTTAGTTGTTGCTGGTGAGTGGTAAGTGCACACTAAAGCCCACCTCACACGATGCTTGTTTTGCTGATGGATTGCTTGATGATGGCTACGGTGCGGCTGCGCTGATGGAAAATGACGTCACTGCTGGCTTGCTTGCTGGTTACCGTGATGGTTTTCTGTGACAGATCCAGTGCTATTTTTGTTGATGGTTTACGTGATGGATTTAAGCGCTAACCAATGAAAAGGTCGCGTCGTGTTCGTCAACACGAGTGGTTACGAACACTCATTTTCAACTACCTGCGTGCGCATTGAAACCACGCAAACCACAAAGTGCGTGTGAAGCCAACAATGCATAGAAACCAACACACCACCCAGCTGCTAGAAATCCAGCAGCAAAACAAGCGTCGTGTGAGGTGGGCTTAAATTTACATTTGACTCATGGGTGTTAGTAAAATGCACCCAAATGTACACTGAAACTTACAGTCAGGACAGAGAGTTTGAATATTCGAATAATCAAAGTGCTCGGCAATCATTAATTCAGATGATTTCTTTTCGTGCCCTTTGAAGCATGCAGGTACTTATATGAAAATTTTAGATTCTCCTGGAATTCAAACTAGATACCTTGAAATCGGCACTTGTTCGATTAACATACTAATAACTAATGCCTTGATTACACGTAACGAGTAGAGTCGAAAGACAGCAAAATATCACTAGGCCGAGAGGGTGGTGTGGGCAAATGAGTGTTTATACATATTTTTTGATTTTGGTGGAGTCAGTTCACTTTCGATCAAAAATCGAAACATGGATCGTAAAACGTACATTAAAAAATATAGTAAGCTGCTCATAACACTGCTCTGATAAAAGAATTGAATGAATTATTGCGCAAAGAAGGTAAACATCTTTGGACAAGAAAATTGATTTGATTAGAAGACCCCCATGAATTTAGAGCGCTTCTAAGAATGAATGTATATGTGGAACGTTTTTAATGAATTGTTAGAAAATATTACTCCAATTCTCCAATGTATGTAAAGTGGATGCGGTGCGCGCGCATGCTGATGGGTGGCGAGTACTCACCGAATGTGTGTTTAAACATTCCGAGCGGCCTAACAAGCAGAGCCGATGGGTAGGGGGGGTTGGGCACTCGTTCTAGTAAGTAGAAAAGGGTCCGAGTAACTGTCTCGCCATCCTACTAGGCCGAATGGTTGGCTGAGCACTAGGTACTATGTTTATACCAACCGAGCACTTAGCCGAGAACACTGTCTCGCCACTCTACTCGTTACGTGTAATCAAGGTATAAGAGTGCAAATGGTAAATTGTTCAAGCTTCTTTTCTAGCTTTTTTGGAGCCTGAAATTAAATGGACCTACTCTTGATTTGGTACAAGGGATATGGAGCTATATTCACTAAAAAACATTTTAATTCGTAAAATTATCACATATATGATCCCCTGACTCATTAGTTTGTATGGGATCTTTGTTAGAGCAGGGGATTCAGCCATCAGCTTTATTACCTTTTATTACCAATGTATTTACATGTGTTAGTTACAATTTTTGTTATTGTAGGTCAAACTTGAGAGCAGTAATGGCAAGTAAACGGAGATTTAATCGAGACTAGTGCACCACAAGATTTCCAAATATGTGAAAGAAAAACATTTTGATTTATGAACTGGAATACAGAATGCAAAGCAGATTATAATATAAATAATAACAATAGGTGAATATTTAAATTTATCCAATTAATCTGATTTTCTTACAAAATATTTTACTACAATTCATATTAGGGTGAAAAATAGAAATATTTTACCCAACATTGGGTGTTAACATTCCACTTGGGTGAAGCATAAATCTTTTTTTCTTTGAGATACGTTACTTTCATAATTTTTTTGATAATAAACTTTAATAATAATAAATTTCGGAATTCTTATTAATATCATCACATTGTGAAGATACGATGAATAGTGTACCTAATTTGAACTTGATGTGCATATAAAGTGACATGTTGAATGTCGATATCTGCTCATTCTGTGTAAAAGGTCCACTTCTGATGTTATCAGTGATTATTGTTGCGATTTGACCTCGCTAAGTATGAAGCTTAAAATACATATAACTGAAATTTTGCTTTAGCAGAAGTATGCATTTGGTGATATAACCTCATTTAAATATTTTAGAAGTATTCTTGTTTATTTTACCAAATTTGAGTAATTTAATTAATCAGATTAGGAATTAGAGATAGGGCTTTTAAATTACCTTGGTTTTATATTTTTTTCACAAATAAAATTAACACTTTGTTGTAGTCGACAACTTAAAAATGGCAATAAATGAAGCCAGTACTAATAAAGTGGCGCCATCTGCTAGTGGAAATTTCAACTATCAAATTTACAATTTCAGAAGTAATTTGAAAATTATATTTTTTATAATTATATTTTTAATTCTAATTGTTATATCCTCAATTCTAATTGTTATATACTCAATTACAATTACGACCTTAGTACAAAGACAAAAAACCTTGGTGTGATATGGGATTCTGGTCTAACTTTTGAAGACCATGCTAATAAGATTTGCAGCACTGGATATTTGTTATTTCAAACTCAAGTTCCTGCATAGGAACGCTCCCACTATGCTCCCACCTGTGGTCAAGTGGAACTTGATTTAAAGTTTGGTGATGTGCTATGTTGATTATTACTGTACTCTACATTATGGCATTCTAGCAGGTTACTTAAAAAAAGTTGCAAGTTCTTCAAAATTCTTGCCTTTGCTATTCATACAACCTTGATCGTCACAACCACATTACGCCTATCTTCAACTCACTGGGTATACTGAAGTTTTCAATTTGCTCTGTTTTTGTATAGCGCTTACTATTCTGGTCTGCCAAGTTACTTCTTTTTTAGAGTGCCATACACTAAGTAGTGCGTAGACGATCACTTAGTGGAAGCTAATGACGTTTCAGGGAAGTTAATTAATTGGGTGGTTTCATATTGCTTTCCCCATAGCCTACAAATCGATATTTAAACCGCGTTCTTACGCTTCCCAATCGGTCGGTATAGGCTTTTCACCACACTGCCGGTCTAAGTTACCTCTAGTGTTTCTTAAATCAAAGTTCTGAACGTCAAAATTTGAACTTCCCCTGTGGTGAAATATTATCGGTGCCTTCACATAGCACTACCAAGTTTGAAGGGTGATTTTAATACAGAGTATGCTCTGTACATGAAAATAATTAATAAATCAACTCTTTAAATAATTGTTTTATTTTCTGTATACAATATAAACTTCCAGATGGACTATTAAATAACAAAAATGATATAATTGAATAGAACTGATAATATGAAATAATGTGCATAATATGCTAAGAACCGTTTCGACTTTCCGATGCCGGTTTTCAAACAAGACTACTTAACACACGCGCATCCCCTACTCGCTACCCTTAGTCGCAACACTTGGCGATCCGTCTGCATGATTGTTTATTATTATATTTTCCACATCCTCCCCGCCGGCGATGGGAACAGCTTCATTTATTTCTTCGGTAGTTAACACTAAAGATGAACCTTTAATTTTCCGAAACACGCGTTTTACGTAGGCGGTAATACGTAAACACTTCTAAATGTTCATACATATCGATGGAAAATATTGGTTCCGTTACACAATCAGTTTTTGTTTCACTTACGTTAATAGCACAAAGAATTTCTTGGTTAAAGGGTTCATTAAAGTCGTTATCAATTAACCAATCATTGTTCAAATTCGATAAAAATTCAGGTCCATTAAGCCAATATCCGAATTGGTGAAGTTCACTAGCCCGCACTCCTCGCGTTAATAAATCGGCAGGATTTAATTTGCCAACACAATGTCGCCAAACAGAGTCTTTCGTTAAGTTTTGGATTTCAGTAACTCTGTTATAAACATATGGTTTCCATCTTGCGGCGTCACCGTTTATCCAATATAAAGTTATTTTTGAATCTGACCATAAATTAACACTTTCAAATTTTATATTCAAATTTTTTATCAGCTAGTCTTTTAATCGAGACGCGCACAGGGCTGCCGTTAATTCGAGTTTCGGTAGCGTTAATTCGATTGAGTCATTTCCTTTTAGTGGCGCGACACGATTTTTTGCGATCAAAAATTTTACACTCACGTTATTTTTAAAAATTTCGCGCAGATACGCCACAGCACCGTACGCTGTTTGACTGGCGTCACTAAATACATGTAACTCGAATTTAGAATTCGTATTCAACATAACATTCCTTGGAATTACGTAGGGTTCTAAATTTTTTTAGATCGTTGCACCATTTTTCCCATGTAACTTTATACTCGTGTGGTATTTCAATATCCCAATCGATTTTTAATTTCCAGATCAACTGTAACAAAATTTTTGCCTTTATCGTAAATGGCCCTATTATGCTTAACGGGTCATAAATTCTTCCTATAGCTCGAGAAACGTTTCGTTTTGTACAGCTGGTATTTTCATTAAGGAATAAAATTATCGAGGACAAATCCAAATACAAGTTATCGTTTGTTACATCCCAATGTAATCCTAGAATTTTTGGACATAATGACACGTTATTATCGATTTCGTTCTGCTTAATAATCTTGAAATTCGATATTATTTGTATGCCATTTGCGTAAATTCATACTTGCCGTTTTGAGTATGGATTTACTTTCGTTATATAACTTAACGGCATCGTTCAAAGAAGGCACGGTTAAAATTAAATCATCTACGTAAAACGAATTTGATAAACGATATGCCGTATCCACATATAATGTGTTAACCTGCTAACTCCATTTAACACAAGTGTACAGGAGAGCATGAAAACATACTTCGATTTCCTCCTTAACAACATTAAAATGAATTCCGGCTATATATAATTAATGCAATCTGTCGGAGATAGCTGCTTTTCAGTCGTTAATTTAAACCGACTGGAGATAGCAGGTATTATTGAGACAAAATTCTGCCGAATTTTACATTTAAAATTTATTTATATACTTTTCCTACTAATAGCTTATTTTTTTTTCTTTCTAATGATATATTTAACTCATAATGCTCTAAAATGGAGTTAGCAGGTTAACACATTTCAACGACGATATGTTGATTCTGTAGAAAATATTTTCTTTAGGGTGGCCGACAATATGAAAGGACTTCTGGTTACCCCAAAGGTCACTCTTGTCATACGAAACTCTTGCAGTGGTGGCAATTTACCCGCTTCACTAATAGAATGTTTATACCACGAAAACCTATGACAATCCTTATCGCGTTCACTTAATTTTATTTGTAAGAATGCCTTTTCAATGTCCGCTATAATTGCTATTTTTCCGATACGAAAATTTAATAAAATGCACATCAAGTCCTTTCCCCAGTTTTCACTCGCATGTAATAATTGATTTAACGATGGTACATGGTATACCCGAATTTTTGAAGTTGTTTTGTCTTCACGATATACTGGTCGATGGGGCATGTAATACATCTTCACTGGTAAATTTTTAGTTTTTATTTCTTCTGCGATTCCGTTATCTATGAGTTCACGTATTGCTTGATCGTATTTTGTTAATTTCCTTTCCTTTGAAAGTTTAAAGGTGAGATTTTTAACTCGTGCTAGAGCATTATTGAAATTGTTATGTAAAGGACAATCAATTCACGGTAATGATGCCTCATAACGGTCATTTTTTAATATTATATTACTCTGCATAAATTCGTTGGTGAAATCTCTTTGTGTTTCCTTATCGTTGATTCCAATCGTTTCTAAGTCCCAGAAATTTTTCATATTTACATCATTGTCTTCGTCAAATCCTTGTACGTTTAATGCAGATACAACAACTGCTGCACTCACATCGCATTTGTTGTAGCTATCGATGTTTGGGCCTTGTAAGGTCCAGCCAAATTTCGTATTAATCGCCATTAGATCTTCCGATAAACGAATAAATTCACCGGTTGCGATTTTCCAATAATTGTCTCCCCAATTAATAGGACTATTCCATTTAACGTTTCGTTATTTCCGATAGATATATCTGCCATATTCAATGTCGAAATCAATGGATGATTTACATTGGGCGTTTGAAAGGCATCGTAACATATCTCGGGTACTTCGATTGCAATTATTGTTATTTGTTTGTTATCGTATTGTGACAGTAATGTTACTTCAACCATGTTGTATATTTTCGATGTGTTTCTTTTTTCGCTTCCAAATGGCAAAACGATTAACTTAAGCGTTCCCACGATTTTTAGTTTAAGTTTTCGAGATACGTCTTGTTTGATGTATGTTAATTGCGAGTCTCCATCAATAACTAAGCGAATAAATGCGTTCGAGTTTGTTTCACTTAATTCACTTATGTAAGCTTTCGCCGTTTGTAAAATTACGTTATTTTCATTAATTGTTGTAAATAAGCTTGTCGTGTTATTATTTGCCATTGTTAGTTCTTTTTTCTAACTTGGGTCACACATTGAAGTTACATGTTTGTAATTACAATTTCTGCAATTAATCTTTGATCGACAAAATTTTGAATTGTGACTTGATTTTGTGCAGCGGTAACATCGTTTTTATCTTTCGAATTACAATTTTCAGTCGTATGTTGTTTAGATTTGCAAAATAAACATTCGTTAACAGTAGTCGTTAATAATCTTGCGGTAGTAAAATTATTTTTCAGTGATTTATAAGTTACATTCTTATTGTCATGTCGTTCCAATTTTTTAGAAAATTCCGTTTCCTGCGTTCTATTACTCGTTGATGGTTGGGCAATCTCTATCGACTCCATTTCGCGTTTCAAATACTTTAACAAATTATTTATTTGTTCTCCAATATTTACAGGAGTTTGTGGGTCCATAGGATGCATTTTATAATAATCTATTTTCATAGTATAAGGCATGGTGTTTAATAAGACAGATTTTATCATCATGCAGTATTCGTTTTCTTGCACACCTGCTGACTTTAAACTTCTTGATACTGAAGAAATTGTGTTGTACAAATTACATAAACTTACAGCATCAAGTTTATTTTTAACCGGAGTTATCGTTAATAAATTTTGAATATGGTGATCTATAATTCTTTGTTCGTTGCCATATTCGTTTTTAAGCAAATCAATTGCATTGTTATAGGATCTTTCCGACGGTATAAATCCACTAATTGTGTTTTTAGCTTTACCTTGTAAACACTGATCGAGGTAATTGTATTTTGCTGAGGACCTATGGACCATTCGGCTATATGTCTCCATAAAATTTGCGGAGTTCTAATTTAGTCAATTTAACGTTACTCCTACCTTGTTGTACCACATCGCTTCTTACGTTCGTTAATCCATCCGCTTGTGGTTGATTTTGTTCTTCGATTTTGATTTTCAATCTTGAAAGCACTTCACTAACATTATCCTGATACTTCAGCATTTTTTCACATTGGTTATCTAACTCACTCACTTCCAATACTGGTATCACCTTTTGATTCGCTATTTCTAAGTTTTCGTTCGCTGTTATGAGTCTGTCTCGAATCACTATTAGTTCGTTTACGTTTACTTTTTTTAATAAATGTTCTTTCGCACTGTTAATTAATTTAGTGACTTGAGTTCTAGTATTCTTTATTGCTACACGTTCCATTTTCACTAAATTTAAATACACAATAACACTTTATCAATTCACTTTACGTTAATTCACTTTAGAGTTTCTTTATTCGTTTAAAGGTCCCTGGTTTCGGCACCATGAGAATAATTAATAAATCAACTCTTTAAGTAAATGCTTTATTTTCTGTATACAATATTAACTTATACATGGACTATTAAATTAAATGCTTAACATACGCGCATCCCCTACTCGCTACCCTTAGTCGCAACACTTGGCGATCTGTCTGCATGATCGTTTATTATTATATTTTCCACAAAAATTACATAGCCCCTCGCAGTACCGACTTCTAGGTACTACACTATAAATATCTCATTTTCAACCGCCTGCGTTTAAACGTCCTGTACCCTTAATAGCTTTGTTCAGCAAAATTTTCTTTTGAATTAATTTGGTTACATTTCTTATTCTTCTATATTTATTTATTTATTTGTTTATATATGGATAAGTCAATTTACATAAATCCAAGAGATTACAATAAGAAAAAATAATAATGGAACATGGTGTTATAAGTTAACCACCAAGTATAACATCTTTATTCCACATAATATTGGTCTCAAATCCATGAAATGGCGAATGGAGCAGATCAAATTCCTCATCACTATGCAATCTGTTGACAAGACGGATCATTCTGAAAATAACACTTTGTCTGCGAATAAAATTAAGAGTGCGAAGTGCTTTGCTGCATATTTTAGCAATGTGATTATTATAGATTAAGCCAATGTTCAAAAGCAGTATTTAATATACGGACCAATGTCATTGATAAATAACAGAAATAATATTCGACCACAATGAAAACCCTGGGAAACACCAGACGCCACTGAAATATCCATAGTGAAGATTATTGATGGGCACTTTCTATTTATGACTATCATCAATCCAAATCCTAAAGAGGCAATTTTTGAAAGGAGAGAAGAGTGTGATGCACGATCAAACCTCTTGGAGAAATTGGTATACACAGGGTCAATATGCTTGTGCTCTTCGAATGACTACAATATCAAATCAGTCTACCAATCAATCAATCAAGTCTTCCTTCGTAAGTTTCAACAACTTATTGAATGGGGCCATTGCTAAACCAAGTAGCCTTTGGAAGGTTGAAGTCTCCATAAACAACTAATTTAGATTCAAGATAGTGATCTATAATATCATCAATGATCCTACAAAATTCATCATATACTTTGACACCCACATCAGGAGAAAAATATATAGTGCCCATAATAAGGTTACCAATTTTACCTCGAGGAAGGTTTTGATGTTTATTATTTTGTCATAAAGACAACAATTGACGTCATTGCTAGTATCGTATATTTTAATGTCACCACAATTGTACATGTAATTTAAATCTGGTTGACAGAATTCAACGTAGAATCTGTGGCATAAAAATCTATGCATGTCGTGAAGTATTAATTGCTTTGTGGCCTATGAAAAATATCAAACTAATGTACTGTTATATTCTTCTTAACTTTGCAAATCGTTAATAAATATTGCTGCTAGTATGCCTAGCCTCTTAGCTTAGTTTTAATTTCCATATCGTACCATCAATTCTCACTTTGACGTCTTGCACACGTCCTGTGGGAAATGCCTATAAAAGCCACTCTGATTGGATAAAAAGTGAACTAACTCTTATCCAAAGTTCATACAATTGGCTTAAGTAAGGTCATTACTAATTGAGATTAAAATTTTGGGAATTACAAAATAAAACGCTATACTTTTTATATTTTATTTTACAGTATAAACAGTATTTTTTTATATTGAAATATGAATTGTAAATAGGTAAATAAACTAGAATTTTTTTTAACACAAATTATGTTAATTTCCTTAATTCTCGTTTATTGTCTTTGATGTATTTCTTGTTTTTCTGCCACGGAATGTTCGTTTTCGGAATATCTTCTCTGACATACTACTTACGGAAGTAGTATTAGTTAGTGAGATATCATGGAAGCGCTTTCTGATTTCTGTAAATAATTCAAAGTAACATTAGGTAACTAGACTGAAATCTGTAAATTTAAATGTATACTTTAAACCAAAACATAATTTTGTAGTGTTCCAATAAAAATGGAAGATATCAATGAAAAAATAGGAACTGGAACAAACATTCGAGTATTTTTGTTTGTTTTCAATTCATTTTTCTGAAATGGCTAAAATGTGAAAACATTTAAATTTACATTTACAGTTTTGAATAAATTCAAATTTTTATAAGGATAGATTTTTGTATCTAGAAGGAACTTGCCGTTTGTTCTTTTACAGATCTTTTTATTAGTCGTGAAATGTCTATCAAATGATGGGTCTGTCTTTCTAGCATGTTGTGAAAGGAATCTTATTACTACAGGAGAACATGCTTTGTTTGTTTTTGCGCTACAATGTCTAATTTGTGATATCCTCGAGGAACTGCAGTTCATTTTATCAAAATCCACCATAATTATTCCTTGAATAATATCATTTGAAATGTGCATTTTATGAAACATGTTGATTGTTGATATGTCAAATATTTGATTAATTGGAATTGTCTTGCATTCGTTTTGATTTTGTGGATCATCTTTTAATTAAAACAACAATTAATTACAAATGATAATTTTAATCAAAATATTAAACTTACCTTTGTGATCACTGCTACCATTATTTGTATCCTCGTTAGATTCAGGTATAGTAGGATGGCTTTTTGTAACTGGAGAATTATAATGTCTTCGTCTGTATGGGAGCTTGTCAGGTACTTTTAATTGTTTTCTGTGTTCTTCGAAATGAAGAATAATAGGTCGATTTTTATATCTATCTTGTAGATTATTGTGACGTCCAAACACGGAGTTTACATTTTGTCCTATTTGTTCACTTGGATTAAATGTGGAGTGAAAAAATATTTGTACTTGAGGGTTTTGTTGGTTGCAATTTGTTTCTCCCGAAACATTCAATGGTTTGCATTGTTTTTGTTTAACTCCTGGGCCAGCATATAATACTGTAACTTCTTCGTTACAATTTAATATGTGTGATTTTGATTGTACACGTTCTACACCTTCTAGTGAGTTGTTACGGTTTGTTGATCGTTCTCGAGCAGAAGAGGGTCTCTTATTTGTTAAACATGATTTACTCGGAATAAATAGTTTGGAGTCAGAAAATGATCTTCTTAAAGAGTTGTCAATAGTTTCTGCTTCTTGGATACCTATACATTATTAAATTTTAGTTTAAATTGGAAAAAAATTTAAAATCCTTACATATGTCATTTGGTAAAATTATATTGGTTGATGGTTTCTTCAAATTATCTTCATTTCTTTGGGAATTTGGTGTAAGTAAATTCAATGTGTTTTTTGATTTCTTCAGGTTCATGTTAAATTAAATTATCTAATTATATTATAACAAAAAAGCTAGTATTTAGCCAGCCACGCAAAAATCGCGTTTGTACCACACAGTTTATACTGCTAAAATAACTAATATTTCTAAAAACAATGCACTGTCGGGGTTATTTAGTGCAATTTTCATTGCCAACTTAATTTTTTTGATGTTTATTGTTTTAATAAATGCTTTATAAAATAAAATATAACCGCCAGTTTTTATTGATTTAAAAACTAAATTAGATTAATTTTAAACAATTCTCTGCCCACTAGTGCAAAGTATATTTTGCAGTTTGTACATTATAAAACCTCATCAATCTCACTGTTTTTAAATATCGTTCTTTTTTTTTATTCATATTTTCAACGGGAGGTCCCAATTACAGATTATTAAGAATATTATTAATTAATTAATAGGATTAGTCCTATAATGACCCATTTATAGGTTTTCTGAACTCTAATAATTTATTGTAGTAGGATGCTAACCTGGCTAGAAAATTCCAAGATTAAAATTGAGCATTTAGGCTTGGATTTCAAAATTAGCATGGTCTATCACTCGCTCATTCACATAGTACAGTTAGTCGCAAAAGAAGTTGGGCAACTAATAAAATTGCAATGATTTGCATGAAATTTAATTATTTGAAAAGAAAGCAGCAGTGTTAACTTCTCATTTGATAAAGCAATCCTTAAGATAACCGAAAACAAGAAAATAGTATTTTATGTAATAATAGTTGCAAAAGAAATAAATTTAAACAATTTGGCACAATATTTAATATTTTGTGGGGCACCCCTTTCATTTTAAATGGGCATGTTAGAAATTATTTTTTTTAAATAGTAATTATAATAATAATGTTTATTAAATTATCAAGGAATACAAAAAAAATTATATCCTTAATAAAATATTTGGTAAATGTTCAGCAGAGCTGTTAACTATACCAGGATAGAGAAGGATCATAGATTCAAGAGATGATTGGTTAATTTGGATTTGAAAGTGGCCTTGTTTTTTGAGTTCAAGAATAGTTCCGGATGCCTGTTAAAAAGGCACAAGCGATGTACTGAAACAATCCTTTAATTTTTGCTGTTTTTTGTATTGGGATAGACAAGTGATTCATATTCCTAAGACTTCGGTTGTGACAATCGCTTCTTTTCGTTAATAATTCATATAGGTATTTAGGGACCAGCAGAATTATATATCGTAAATAACTACAAGGCAAATTGAAGTTCGAAACGACCTTTCATCTTTAGTAAACCCATTGAGCTGTAAAAGGGTGTGACATGTTCTCTAAAACCTCTATCGTATGCGAACCGGAAACATTGGTTTTGGATGATTTGTAGCTTATTCTTCGTTTGATCCATGAGGAAACCATAGTAAACAGTCATGCAGTAATCAATGTGACACAGCACGAGCGTTACTGCAAGGTTCCATTGACATGATAACTGTTGGCAAAAAAGTCGCGAGGATTGTGTGGATGTGTTAAATAGCTACGATGACTTACTCTCTTCCACTTACGAACTTGAGTTTGATCACTCAAAAATTGAGAATTTTTAAATGTCTAATGTTTTATTTATTTTACACTTTGCAAGAATTTTTTTAATTGTTGACTTTGTTGATTGTTACCAAAGTCGTGGTCTGTGCTTCCCATCAAAACTGGCATTATTAGGTCAAATTGTAAACCATCTTAATTTGTACTCGGTGTGTGTTTTGTTTGATTGTTTTTTGAGGTTTGAGACATTTGCTTTTTTCCGTAGTCTTGAGAATGAACAAAAATATATTGTTCAAAACGTCGACTAACAAATTGTAGTTTTGATTTGCCACCCAATCAACCCAAAAATTCCTTTTCCAGTTTATATATCGGCATGGTTGAGAATTTAGTTTGCTATCACTGGTATTTGTTCTATTTAAACAAAATTTCGACTGCTTTTTATAATTTCAACAATGTGATGCATTGACAACAGATAATTACAGCTAAACTTGTTACTTTGCCTTGATAACAGACTGCAACTGTAACAGACTGGGGATGAATTTTAGAGAATCGTGTAGAAATAAATTTAAAGAGAATTAATTTCTAACAATATATGGCATTTATTTTCAAGAATGTGTACTATTCTTATATAAGAATGAGATTTTGTTTGGGATCCATAAGAGTGAGAAACGGCATCACAATACAAGATGTGCAGATTACAACTTCCTAAAACATAGACTTACGGTTAGAGAAAAATTGTTACTATGTTTGTATTTGTTGCTTCAATAGTCTATCGCACAACATCAAATGTATAAGCAACAAGGAAAATTTTAAAAAAGCCGTGCATACCTATATTATTATTATTTTGAAATCTTAAAATGCCACTATCGGACGACTATAGTTAACATCGTAATGAAGATTTCCGAATATTTGTCTCGGGGTAATTATTAGGACACCAAGGTAGACTTAAATCAACATTGAAAAATAACTCAAGCATACAACCCATATCAATGTATTTATCACAACCTGTTTAGCTATCGAGCAAACAAAATGTCTATGAGACAAATAAAACAACTTGTAATAAATTTAATACCATGATCTCTTCCTTTAGAAGAGATTTAAACACTTCCTAATTTTAACTATAACTGTAAACCAATTATACAATTATGATTTATAAATGTAAAAAAATCAAAAATATGGGTTATCGATGTCTCAGCAAGATTACAGAAATTCTTTCCGCATTTCAAGAAATGTAAGAATATAATTGTGTTTTTAACCTCTGACGCAAACACGTATGTATCTATCTGTAGCATCGTAGCTCCCAAACGAATGAACCAAATGTGATTTAGTTTTTTTTGTTTGAAAGGTGATTTGATCGAGACTGTTTGTAGCTATGATTCAAGAAAATATTTAAATTTTATAAATTCATTAAAACACCGTTTTTCTTCTTGTATAAAAAAATTAATCAATTTTGGGATGACGAAATGGTAATCCGAATTTACCATGGAGTTCACGAGCAAATAAACAGAGTTTTTGAAGCACCGATGCATACTTACTTGCCCAGCGGTATATTCTGTTTACATCGAGTTTAGCAATTCCTGCTCCTAAGCCAACATTAATTTTAGAACCGTCCAAAAATATACATGTGATTTTATGTCAAATCTGTGTTGACTTCAATAGGATGCTATATTTATTATTGAATAATTTATTTACGAGGGGAACCCCTTTAATGTAACTCTAGGTTTGGGACAATAAGTAATCGTTTCTGAGAAAATAGCGTTTAAAAGTGTAAATTGGAAGGTCCCAGATTCTATTCCCAGCAGAATTTTTTTTTTCCAAATATTTTTATATCATCTTCCTAATATAAAACAGCTAAATTTGAATTTTAAACGGTTAAATAAAGTAATTAAAATATATAAATTATTAAATATACAAGTGAAATCTGATGATAGCAAAATACTATTGATGAAAGCTTATGTTATAAAAAATTTGTTTTATTGTTCATTTAAGCTGCATATCTTTTAAAACATTACAATTAAAACTTATAAGAAGTTGAATATTTTCTACAAATCTCGCAAGGTTCAGGTTTGAGTCTCCGCAATGTTTTTTTCTTTTCTAGAGTATGATAGGTACAGGATAAGGATATCAAGTGGATAAGAAAAAAAGGTACCCTGTACCTACATTATTATTATTTACTTTTAAATTAATATTGTTAAATTACATAATTCAATAATTATCTGATTTTTATTATTATTATTGAACGTATTGTGAGTTGTATACAATTGGTACATTTGTTTGGGTAATATGAATTATAGAAATATGTAAAACAAAGAAATTCAAAACACGAAATGCCCCGTGTGGAGGCACCCCTACCACAATCACACTTCTGGGTATGAATATTAGTCGGAAAAGATACCTTGTACTAATCAGTTTTTCGTAAGATGGTGCCTGTAATTAGTAAGGACTTTCTCTAAATCAAATTATAACCGAATAGGGTTTTCTATCTAAAAATAATTCTCTGAATTGAAATTTTTAATTGAAACCCTCTTGAAATCGAATCTAATGTAGGCATTTGATGGCATTTTACCCTTTTAGGGAATAATTTTAATTTTAAATTGTAACATTTTAATGTAATTTTGTATTGTATGCAGTTGCGAGGTTTGCAGAATAATATTCTACTTTATTATTTAAATGTTAGCTCTTTTTTAGTATTTTTGTTGCAAGAATATAGGATGTTTTGTCTTGTATCTAGGAAGAAATTTTTGAAATAATTTTGCTGGGAGTTGATCCTGGGATCGCCCAATCCACTTGTGGACGAATAGACTAGAATGTTTATTTAAATTTCATTTTTGCAATTTGTTTGACCATTAGGTACTAACGAACAGAGCCATCTGGTCTCATATTTTAAATTTGATTACATATTGAAGCTCTTGGTTTAAACACATCTTCAGATTAAATTGACTAACCTAGTGGTTTTACAGTTTAAGTATGATATTTCAATTAAAAACTTTTAAACGCTAATCTCAGATACGGTTGCTCATAGCATTTTAAACAAAAATTGGTGTTTATTTAACTTTAATGCTCTGGCAACCTAAGGCTTGTTCCAATCCTCGAGTTACACTTGCAGGATTCTCCTCATTAGTTGGAGTTTTACTGTCAGGTTTAAAATGCAGAAGAATCGCTAGAATTTTATAACTGGCAGCTGCTCAATTGAAGAGCAACTCTAACCGCTATCTTCTGAGAGTCGGAGAAATGTCTCGAGTGCCTTTTTCTGCACACAAATTCGAGTGAATTTTAATAGGAATCGCCGATTTAAAGAGTTCCGGGAATATGAAACAACTAGAATACAAAAATTACAATAATTGTGTTGTTTATCTTCATTCTACTTACAATTGCATAATTAAGATTTAAGATTTTTAAAATATTTTGTAAATTTAATTTTCAAATTATAGTTTACTTTTTACTTATTTTTAAAGTAGTTACTCAAAAAACGCTAGTTTCCCTGAGAGCCTTTTAATATTTTGTTATATGAAAATAAATTATATTAGATATTTATTTAGTCTAAAAAAATGTATCATATTTTTATAAATGGGAAGAGATTATTTTATTTAAACAAAAAAATAAGGAAGACTAAAGATTGATAAGATTTTTAAATTTTAGGAGAGAACAACCCAATATCTGCTTGTTTGCCTCATGAAACACCATGACCTGACGATGGAAGATATGAAAACTTTCGCTTGGTAACTCAACTAACAAACTCTTTGGATTTGCATCTTACAAATGTCAAATCAACCGCAGCAGTTAGGTGACCTCTGGACCAGATCACCCAAGCCGAAGTTTCAACATGGGGAATGATGGTGGTTTTTATTCTTTTTTGACGTAACAAACCAGAAGAACCGCCGTTTTTACTTGTCTTCAGGAGCATAAGAAGAAAGAAAGTTAGATTTTTCTTGAATTAAAATTGGGTACCTTAGCATCAGTCGGAGGGCGAATCACTAAATTTGAGTATGTACACTGTACTGTTAATTGGTGGTATTTGATAAAAATACTGTTGCTTATTGCCGAACATTGTCATTTCCTGCTCGGTAACTCGATAACGGTAATAAATAGCAGTGTTAAGACAATATCAGCAGTAAATGGCAGTATTAGGCAGTTATTAAAACCAGAATAAATTTCTGACTTGATTCATAGAAATAGATACCTTCTACGAAATCCTACTTAATATTGTCTGGTACTATGACTTATTTTGCAATACTGCCGATAATGCCTAATACTTATGATACTGCCCAATACTTCACATTACTGTTTAATAAATCTAAATCATTAAATTGAATGAATTAGGGGTTCGAGAGGTTTCTTAATTTTTTAAATATTTCTGGCTATGGCATATCTATAATCAGCTGCCGCTCATGTAGTAATGAATTTATTCATCAATTAAAAATTTTTTTAATGTAATTTTCGAGATAATTATTTTATAAAATTCTTATAATCTGATTTTAAAAACATGACGAAGTTACTTACTAAATACGTTCACATCTATATTCTGCTTAAGCAATTTCTTATGGCTTTTTTCTCACTCTTTGGAAACTTGATTGTGGAACTTTTGCTCGAATTGACTTTTGCAAGAGCTGAATTGTTCTGAAATAAAAATAAAAAAAAAACCATTCAAATGAAAAACTTAAGCTTTTAAATAAAACAAGATGCATTTTATATTTTTTATATTGGCAATATAAATACGATAATATTTTAATTTAGAAATATACAAAATGGTTTTTTATATAAATATGTAAAATTCTATTATTTTAAATTTTCTTCATTTTCCTTTTCCTTTGGCAGTTGTTCATCTGGTAATGTTTCTTCAACGATGGTGTTACAATCAGCCGAAGTACTTGGATATGAAATGTCATCACAGGTTTCTGGTTCTGAAAATAACAAAAATAACGTAGAGCGTTGTAGGTGGGTGGTCTAAAAACTTACCATATTGTCCTAAGTATTGCATTTCTTCAAGGGAATAGTGCATTGGTAAATTGGAAGACATATTTGACAAGCTGGTGGGTTTTCTGGTGCAGTATTTTGAATTTATATTATTTGTAATATCTAATCTCGTTTCAAAAAACCTTTGGACAGTATCCAAGGTACTGTAATATTCTGAAGTTTCGGTTTTCTTTTGGTAGTATGTACTACAAGGGAAGTCGCTATTTTTACGAAACGCATTGCACTTAGAATTGGAATCGTTGCAAGTTTGGCTTTCCATAGCTGAACCAATTCTTTTAGGAGTATTTTGCATTCTATATCGATTGTGGCATGATTCGGATTCCTGCTTTCCTTCAGAAGAAGGTCGTTCGCTATTGATATCACATGGTCTTTCGCCTCTTCTGCCAGGTGGCCTTTCACCTCTCCTACCAGGTGGTCGGTCTCCTCTTCTACCAGGTGGTCGTTGATTACAATTTTGCTCAGCTAGGTCACGTTTCTTTTGGAGTTCATCTCTATATGAATTTAACAGTGCTTCTTGTTCTTCTAAGTAAGTTGCATCGTCTTCTTCTTCAAAATTATTTGTATTGTTTTCTTCTAGATCATCAGCATATTGTATTAAATCACTTTTATCTGCTTCTTTTACGTTTCTTTGTTCTTTTTCGATATCTGCAAAATTTTTTTGGATAAATAAACAAACAATTAATTAACGACATGAGTCAAACAAATTGTCTTGTATTAGTTTCCTTACGTTAATTTTTAAGTAGTGAATGCACATATCTTTCGAGTGAACTACTATCATTTAATTTTGTTTTAATTAATAATAGTACCAAATTAAAAATCAAGAATTTTATAAATTTAGATGACCTGTATAAAAGTTTTCTTTTTAAATCATACCTGATTGATTTTGTCTCCATGGTGATACACCATGGGCTGGTGGTGGTACTTCCAGATCTTCTTGGGGTTCACCGTAGTTTTCTAAAGATTGCTCGTAAATACATATTTGTTCGGCTAGAATATCGTCTAACCTATCTGATTTATTTTGTTTTTTTGCTGAAAGTCTAACATTTTTCTTTTTTGGGTTATTTTCTTGTGGGTCGCTTTCTTCCAAATGACAATTGTATAGATTATGGTATCGCTCATGTAAATTCCCACAACAATCGAGTTTTTCTTCATGGTTTTCATCGAATGTCGAAGAATTTTCTATAATTGTGTGTGTTACATATGGTAAATCATCGGATGTGTCGGAATCAAAATTTAGCGTTGGAAGACAAAATTCTTTTAATGATAATTTTCTTGAAAGTTGTCTACATGGCGACGGATTACTATCTGTCTTTGTATCTTCAACAATATCTAAATTTAAGATAAAATATCTTTAATAGTCGAGGATTAAAAATTAGTTTTCATTATAAAATAGTTGAACTGAGTATCCAATTAAGAAAGATGTCGACCCATAGTATTGGCACAATTTCTATTACCACGAAGCACAATTTTTAATATATTTATTTATACAAATTTTGCTAATTGGTATGCTCAAAGAGAAACCATGTGGTTCAA
Organism: Cantharis lateralis; assembly: GCA_963170105.1. Taxonomy (NCBI): domain Eukaryota; kingdom Metazoa; phylum Arthropoda; class Insecta; order Coleoptera; family Cantharidae; genus Cantharis; species Cantharis lateralis. The sequence continues at coordinate 6,982,011 of OY720630.1, read as the reverse complement.
AAAGTACAGTTCCTAGCTACAATTGCAAAAGCTTAAGTCCGTCAATGCATTGGACGGAATTTTTTTTTGAACGAGGTAGTTTCCTAAATTACATGGGCTTCCTAAATGAATTTTTTTGCACGCCGAGACACATGAGTAGTATAAATTGACCCAATAAATAATTTTGTGTGGTACATAAAAAAATTAAGTAAGTTCTAAATTACTCCGTAAAAATTACAAGGCAACGGTATTTTAATTTTTGATAGCAAGGACAAGAACAGATGAATCAATTGTTATTCTAGTAATTATAAATAAATTTTATGATTTTCTGAGTATCAATTATAATTATGTTCAAGAATTTTACAAATTTTTTATTAGTTTTCATGACTTACCGACATCTCGTGGAGTTGTATTATTTGAATCAATTACTTCAGGATCTTCTAATAGTATTTTATTTATATCAAAGGGATCCTCTGGATCCATTATATACAAATTAAATAAATATCTGAAATCAAGAGAACAAAATAAATTAATAAGAGTAGAGAACTCACAAAAACACGCACATACCGCGGTTTTTATACTGCTAAAATGGCGGATTTGTCCAATTTTCTACTGTTTTAGAATCAAGTAGGTTGGTTATTTTTGATACCAACTTAAATTTTTTACACCAAACGTTGTATTTAATTGGAAAATTTTTGATGATTTTTAATGAAAATGTATTTGTTATGTATGTTATACATTTTTATATACAATTAAGATGTTGTAAACCAATTTTCTTAAAATAAAACCTACTTTTATGACGTTGACCTGTGAAAATTTCTTGCAACAAAAATCCCTAGATTTGTAAAATTGCAATACGGGATATTAGTGGTGACGTCAGTTCAGACTAAAACAAAGCGATATAACCTCATTTTTTCACATTTATTATCATTTTCTGACGATATTTAAAGTTTTAGTTATAGCGAATTCTTCGGAATTCTTTATATTATGTGTTCATATACTTTTCAATCGTTTTAATTACACAGAAGCCCCAAATTAGCTTGAAATATCATCTGTAAATGTCAAAAAAGTGAGGTTATATCGCTTTGTTTTAGTCTGAAATCGTAAAATATACGTCACACTAATAGCCCGTATTTTAATAAAATTTTACCGTTATATAACTGTAAATCACACAAATTCACCTATAATAATGAAATTTTTAGGGTCTTCCCTGCATTTATTTTGCAAATTTGTTAAAAAAAATTTGCCGTGATCTCGGGTTAAGCATGTTTATCATTACGAGTAAATTATATCGTGGATTGACGAATAAGTTCACAAAGGCATAAATACGTAAACCTACATAATAATAATAATGATATTCAAATATAATAATATTTCCTGACTTGTTAACAAGTTGAGTTTGAAGATTTCGTTTTTTATTGAAATTCATGTAATTTGAACAATATTTTAGAAACGGAATACATAGTATGGTATAACTCTAACTTAAATTGCTTATTAATCACTCGTTTGGATTGTGTGTCAATCGGTTACGCCTCGTGACATACAATCCACCTTGTGATTAATAAGCTATTTTAAGCTTTAGTTAAATAATATACTATTATAATGTAATAAAAATATTATTTAGGGATTTGATTCGAATCGGGGGAGACACTTACTTCTTTTAATTGTTTCTGTGCTTCAAGGAAGCCTGAAAATAATGGCGGTCTCCCAGATTAATAATTTCTGCCATAAACAATAAGATAGATTCACAGACATATTTTTTTCATATTGATATTATATGTATTTTAGTACTTCAATACGAAGAATAAAGAGCTCTCAAATGAGATCCCGCGAAATTTCAGATTTAAAATTTTTTTTGATGGTTGACTCAAAATTTTTATTATTTATATTCTTAATGTTATTTATTTGCGTCAAGCGAAGTAATTTCTTAATAGTATTTTTATTTATTATTAAGTATTTATTTTTTATTCTGTTGTATAGATCTGAAGATAGCCACGTAGTAACAGAATTTCCTACATTGGATGACATTGTTGTGGTACTGAGAACTCGCCCATGTTTTGTCTATTTTGGCTTGCCGAGCTTGAGTCAGAACGAAGATTTTTGCGAGGGTTCAGGAGAAGGATGAAAATATAGATACTCGTGTGTTTTGCCCATGTATGGAGACCCGACTGAATCAGCTTGGGGTGGTTGTAGTTCTTTTCTTCAAGGTTACTACTAAAAAGGAAAGCAACTAAGCTACAATATAAGTTCATCTTCAGTGTTAAAATGCAACATTTGAAGATGACTACTCTTACAGAAACATCAACAGCTGTTAATAATAATCATATGGAAACAAATATAAGTCCAGCGGTAACGGCTGCTAGATAAGCCAAATTGTTCTTTTGTCAAGTTTGTACTGGATATTATTGTTCGAATACAAGAGTAATGGGTAAGTAAAATTCAGTTTACGAGGTTTTATAAAATAAAATAGCACTATTTTTTAGAAAGTAACTATGTGGCACATTCTTAATGCATTCTTATTAGATGATGTTGGATGGTATCTTCAATCGAACAAAATATAGTGTGATTTCTTAGCTGTGATTACGTTTGCGGCCTGAGTCGTGTCGTCGATTTTAATGATTGCTCTTTATGCTTTTTTCTGGGACTGTTTCCTTACAATGCAACTTTTGCTTGCGACAAAGTACTTTTTGTGCAAAGTAGACCTGAACGAATTAAAAAAAAAACATTGCAAACGTTTCCATTCCTTCCTGAAATACACAATTTTAAAAATTATTAAATATTTATTTATAGTAACTTTATATTACTAGATAAACAAAAGTTTTATAAATTTTTATATAATAGAATTAAAAAATTTATTTAACACGTTCGCGGACACCTAACAAAATAGAGTGGAATTCAGAAACACACTACTTTATCTTTGCGTTCAAACGTTATGAAACTTGAGCGGGAAATGCCGCTTTGTCCCAGGACATAGAGCGGCATATGCCGCTTTGTCCGTGAACGTGTTAATTGAATTATTTTGATAAGCTTTCTGCATAGTGAGTAATTGCTATCAGATATTTATTGGTAAATAATTATATAGAAACGTCGATTTGGACCCAATTGTAAGCATGTGGACCCTCCAATTTCAATTTAGACACTTGTGTGCAGTATTGTTGCAATTATTATAGACTGAAACCATTTCATATCATGTAGGCTAAGTGGACCAAATGTTCCAGAATTAATTTTCTATGAAATATATTGTTTATTCAAAATGAAGAGACCCGTATTTTTTTTTTACCTTAAAAAAGTTCGCCGACAGCGGCGTTTTAAGATGAAATAAATAATGTTATGCTTTAAAATTCCGTATACATATATCATACGAAATATTGCTGCCAATTCGATGATTTTGCATCCTTGGGATCAATATATTTTCTTCTATGTAAAACATTATAGGTACTTAATTTAAAAAAATTGTAATCCAAAAAAATTTCCAGAAAGGCTAAAAATATTGCAAATTTTCTCAAAAAACTTGAAGTCGTTTTTCTCAAAATCCTCAAAAATGTAGTTAAAAATTGAACTTTTCGCATGGACCACTTAAAGTGTAGTCGTGGTTAACATTTACACAAAATTACTTTTAAAAAGTAAATGGTAAACATTGATCTATCGGCTTAAATAAAAATTTCATACAATTTTACTATTTTTCTATATTTTTTTTCAAAACTAAAAACCAAACGCTTAAAAAATCACCGTTTATAAACAAAATTACCTCACTTATGAATTCGAAAAATACCCATTAATTGCTATTGAGGGATGATTTCAGAATCAATCAAGTAAAATACTAATGCTTGTACTATAGTCGATGTTTGGCTAAAGCACGACTTAAGGGCAAAATTGTTTATTTTGGTTGATGTCATGCGAGTCAGACTCAAGTCCGAGATCGAGCAAAGCATCAACTATAAGTACGGGCATAAGTTACTGAAGATTGAGTCGCCTATCTTATAGGTATATATTTAAATTAAATCAAATACAAACAGATATTTTGATTCCTGGTTCACATTAGATAATTAATAATACGATATCACACGCATTTTGCTTGCCTTTTTCAAGTAAATTTGTAATAGTTGTCACAAAGTATATTACATTTGTTATCATATCAAATTGAGTATCAAATATACCAAAGCGACAAGTGATTGGTCGATCTACACTTCAATACCGCAAGAAAAGGGTATTACGAGCTTTACAAACAAACGAGTAACGGGAAACAAGACTGAAAAGCGTTCAAGTACGCAGACTAAAGTATTTTATTTTTAAAGAGACCCCGGGCGAAGTTGAGTATTCATCTAGTCCATTTCATAAATAAATCAAAAATAATTTTAAAAAACAAACCAAAACATATTCAATAAAATTATAAAAATTTATTTTTATTTCGAAAATTAAAGTAAAACTTGTAATCTCTTCAGTCTTTTGAAAATTTATAAAGCAAATTTACAGTAGAATTTTAATTTAATAAAAATTAATTTTTTGGATTGTTTTGTACTCTACCTGATTGATTATTTTTGTTCTTTTTTGTAAATATTTACATTAATTCAAACAAAATTATTAAACCAAACTCTAGGAGCTGTCAATTTGTCAAAATCTTTTACAACTAATTTTAATTTCAGTGTAATTCTAGTAATTAGTAATTCCGAAATAATTTTATAATTTCTTAGTTATTTTAAATTAATGTTAGTATAATTTCATGGTAGTTTCAAATCACCTTTTCCCGTATTATTTGGAATACGAATAATAATATTTGAAAACAGATTTGGAGCAAATGCAAACAGATCTAAAACACACAAAATCAGATTGAAGCAAATGAAAAAACTTTTTCTACAATTCTATACAACTTATTAATCAAAATAAATTTTATTTTGAATATAACATTTTTACTTCAATAAACAGTCGGTGAGAATTATTTTTCTACAAAACATGGGGTAGAAACGATTTTGATATATTATGTTATTTAGATCAGGATTCTGATGTAAAATCCAAGTTTTTGACCTTGGGTGAGGAAGCACAAGCTGCGATCTTAGATGTAAGATGCTAAATTTGTTTTTTTAAATAGTTTCTCGACTATTGATCATACGTCGAAAATATCCACAAATAAACTTTAAGAAAACAAAATTTCTTACATTTTTGTATACTTAAACATTTTTTTTAAAGTCTAATATGTCCCTAGTTACAATAGCGGAAAGCTGAAAATTTTTTCAAAAACTTCGTCAAACTCATTTTTGTTAGTGTTCTGGATGTTCGATGTATAATCCCGATGTTTGAACATGTTAATGATAGCATTAAGTCTTGTATTTTTCTGGACTAACAAAATTTTGTTTTGCTTAGTTGCAGATAGAGATGCTCATGTCTGAGCGAGGAAGATGGAGAGAAATTGTGAAGTCGGCCAAGACCCACCCATGGTTGTAGAGCTGCCTGATTGATTTGAATTAAGTTGCAAATGGACGTACGAGTTGTGCACAGTAACTAAACAAATGGAGAAATATAATGTTTTCGGCTCTGGTCCTTCAAGATGTTTTCAACTATTCACGGAATATAATCTTAAAGTAGTTTTGCCTCTCTCAAGTTTGTAAAGGCAGAAGTTGCTTTGGGATCAAGAGTAAATCCATCCAGTTCATGGGAGGGGGGGGGGATTAAATATTTTACCATGAAAATTTAAGTTCTTTTTCAAATTTTTCCTAATATAGTGCATTTTATCGATTTTTTGAAAGAGTCGTGGAGGGGGAATTTATTTCCAATATCTTTTTGCATCCTCCCTTGTTTGGAAGGATCCCGATGTTGTCAGTGGAACTGTGTTAACAATCAATATATCAACATGTTCTTCAACTGCTTAAATGTAATAACAGCCTGTTTAAATTGTTTTGTCAGAATCAGAGAGACTATATTGTTTTTATTGAATAAAAATTATTCTTGGGAAATTTGAACTGGCGTTATTTTATCGAAAAGAACATCCGGAGACATCTGTTAATTCAATATGTCTGCAGTCGGTATATTTTTTACAGTAACCGGACATTGTGCTAAATGTAATAAAATTGAATAATATAAGATTTAAAAATTTTAAGAATAAAACTGCTGAAATTGTTCGATTTTTGTTTGATCTAATATGTAGACATTTCTGTAAAATGATACAAATAAACAACCAACGTAGGGAATTTGTTAATCAAGTTTGTAATCAGTTTGATAATGTTAGCAGGAACACAGCAACAGGTAACGTCTGCATTATCATCCCCAAAGTAATGGACTTGTAGAAAGACGAAATAAAACCATCTTAGAACATTTTATAAAGAAGGAAATGTAAACAAATGGCATGATGTAATCGATGGGGCTTTCTTTGCTCATCGTATTGAATCATGAATCCACGAAATTTTCACCATTTTTCTTGCTTTATAAAAGACCGAAACTTCCTGTTGATGTTGAAATGAATGAACAGATGGAAGATAGAAAATATGGTACGCCGATATATTATAATTTCCCGGGGTTGATTTTTCTGATTTTTTTATAAAATCAAAATCTTTTACCCGTAAACACATCTTATATGAGCATGGACTTTTGTGAATAATTTTTATGTTAACCTGTTTCTTTAAGTAATTATAAAAAGTAGTTGAGCTTTTTCCAATAATTTTCCTGGCTATTTTAATTTTTCAATTGTAAATTTTTATACCATAAATGGGAATAATAAAATTTTGTTCATGCGGTTTACCAGGTGTTGGTCCAATGTGAAATTTTTATGTCATTCTTTGAACGCAAATTTTTACAAATAATATGAATTTTATCTTCTCACCATTTTCTTTAATTTTAGTTCTTCCAAAATCCAATACAGCTCTACTTTCTTTTTCTTTATCTTTGACAATATAGCTTCCGTTTAACTCACATTTTAAACAATCTTTAAAAACTAAAATTTGAATTTATTCATCCAAATTAATCCCTTTAAAGGCATGGTGCAAATTTAATTTTATAATTTTAGAATAAATTTTCTATTTAACTATCAAATTATATTTGATAGAATATTGTCCATAGATAAACAGGAATAAAAACTGTGACGGTACTTGTAATCTTGGAGTGTACATGCTATGCTACTGGTCAGATTTCTGGCCATCTATGAGACGATCCTGACTATGTTAATTATTTTTTTACTCTCTTGTGCCAGGAGTTTCTCGCCAGGCGAAAGAAGTTGGATTTCGAGGATACACTGTTTCTTGGAATGGGATCACTCCCTATTCCAAGGGCTACGCCTGAAGCATTAAGTGAGATCGTAGCGACTCTGCATTCCGAGGCTATGCTGAGGTACAGGTAGACTGAGGCTCGCTCTTCCATTCTGCAGTGAGGTGCTTTGCAACATTTTTTACTTGTCTTTTGAAACGGGCGAAGTGCCAGCTATTGGGAAGGTATCATGTGTGAGACCTCTTTCCAATGTTCCACCATTTGCAAAAATTGTCGAGTCTTTTATTAAAAATGCTTTAGATGAGCATTTGGCATTCCAGAGTTCTGTCGCCTGTTCAGTCTGGTTTTAGGCCCCACCACAGTACTACGACCTCCTTGTTGAAGTTCACCAAGCAATTGACCTTTCCGAAGTAACTTTATTGGTTCTTTTCGATTATTTTAAGGCTTTCGATTCCGTTGTGCACGAACGCCAGAACTATGACTGCAATGAGGCACTGTGTAAGTGATTCGCGGGTTATCTGCTTGACAGTAGGTCTCAAGTGATTGATTTTTCGGGAAATGTATCTCGGTCATTAATTGTTTCTCGGGGTGTTCCACAAAGAAGTATCTTTGCCTCGTTATTGTTTATATGATATACATCTGATCTGGAGAAAGTGGTGGACTCATACTGTTATTTTAACTAGTAATTTTGGGTAGTCTCCTGCTTGTGCGTAGAGCGCTTCATGGTAAACTTTGCGAGTGACAATTGGTGATGAGATTGTTATGATGGTCGACTCTGTCCGTAGTCTGGGATTTAACCCCCATGTTAACCGCAAATTAATGGGATATTGATTACGCGAGCTCAAAATGGGGAAGAAGAGTCCAGCAAAATCTCATTGAAACGGAAGAGAACAATGAAAATCTCACGTTAACTTTTTAATTCAGAGAATATACTACATTATAACACTATTATAAGGTAAATCTAGCGTGAGGGAGAGGGGGGTTCCACCACATTTTACAAAATCTCAGCAATAGGGAGGGGGGGGGTCAAAATTTAAAAAAGACAAACCGAATTAAATTATTATGCTTTCCGAATTACAATTTACGTGTTTTGATTTTCAATTGACGATTTCTGAATATCAATTGACAAATCTGAATTATTGACGTTCTCTGAGTTACTGGTGGAAAAAGTGTCGATAGGAAAGGGAAAACTAGACTGTACTCTGTGTTTTGCTAGGAGTTACCCCGACCTGCCCCAACATGGAAAATATTAATACAGGAAAATGATATATTTCGGAGGCTAAACTACAATTTATGATTTGGGGTAAATTATAATTATATGGTATTTTGATATGATTAATAATTTAATCTGTATTTAATTAACCATTGGGTAATTTTACCCCTAAAATTGTGTGGCAACGTAGTCACCACCAATTTTAGAATTTTAAGGGAACAATTTTATAAAGTAGAAATTTGAAAAATATAGGGAAGGTGGGGTAAGATGGGATTGTAACGATGTCTGGTGGGAAATATTACAAAACATGCTAGTCAGCAATTGATCGGTTAACTACTAGGCAAATAACTGTCTGGTTAGGTTTACCTACCGTGTTTCGATGTTTTCGAATAACACTTGGGATACGGAAACTATTCAATATAAATAACGGTAATGCGGTATCGATATAGTATCCACAATTGCTTGTTCTTTGTTTGTGTTTTGACTGTGGTTTTACTATTTGTATGTATGTATACTGAAATGTAGTTATTAATTTGGCTTTATAGTAATCAATTAAATTGTGGATACAATTACATTACTATTAATTGTGATTATTAAGTTACAGAGTACTCAACGTAATTAGTGGAACAGATAATTGTTTATATTTATCTTTGTAGGTAGGGATTATACAAAATTAAGTTATTGTATTCTAATGCAAAGTGTATAACATTAAATTATATAAATTTAATATAATGATTATGTTACAATATATTTTTGTAGGTAGATAATTTCATTCGAATCAGAATTCAAGACTGGGTTGCAACATTGGATTTAGAACTTAATTTGAATTAGAAATACGTTTTGTTAGATGTACAAAAGAACAACAGTAAAAAGTGCAAATAAATGAGTAAAATCGTTAGCTATAAAAAGAATTGGCATTTAACATACGTTACGCCCTGTGCGTTTAACGAAATGTATCTCTTGATTGGATGAAACTGGAACGTCGCTTTGTTAGGAAGTATTTTTATATCGACGGTGGCAATTTCTTTCCAACAGGCTCTTTTTGAAGACGTAAATGTCGTCAAATGACCCTGATCAATTTTTATTACATTTTTTAAACGTAGTTTTCAACTGGAAGTCTAAATTCCCTTGGCTTCTACTTAGGTACGTAAATCGTAAATTTATATCGTTCCGCAGGATTAAAAACATTAACTTTTCCCCTATGAGGAAAATGTAGGTCTAATGTGACATTGAACGAGTGGACATATTAGAAATATTTGCAAATTCCACTCTTAATGGTGATTGTCTCCAAAATTACAGGCCAAGTTATTTTCATTGTAAACACTAAAACTTTTAAATTTTGACAATAAACTTGATATTTTATAATTACAATTACTATTTAGCTTTAGGGCTTATAAAATTTATTGCGCCCATAATAGTTAAGTTTTAACATTTAATCTAAAATAAAATTAGGGATTGTTTTCTAAAAAAAAGTTAATAGCACACTAAAAGATAAAGCGAACAGTGATTGCAAAATTCCAACAAAATTTCATAATCGAAATTAATTATTTCTATTCCGTCACCAAACTGAACTGTCATACAATTAATGAAACAACAAGTGAACAAAATTTCACTGTTTCACACAAGAACTGAAAATTTTATAGTATAATGAAAAAAGTTTAAGAAAAAATGAAAATAGAAAAATTTATAAATTATACATTGTATTTATTGGTTACATTTTTTTCCTGCGTAGATTCGCATTCTCAATACACATTCAGCAAGGCGAATGTTAAAAATATTTTCGCAATCTGGATTTGAACTCGAGGGTACTGAACTGTAATTATTTGTATTAATTAACTGCTCTAATATGGTGACGAATTTTATCTCATCAAAAGGGATAATTATGGATTAAGAAAACGAAGGCCAAGATATTAAGAAACTTGTTAAACCGGGGGGTCTGGGGGATATGGAATACTCCTCAGGCATTATCAAAAATGAATTAATAAGTAAGACGGACGGATACGGAATCAGATCATAAAGCTTCTTGTTGTACTGTGTGTAAGAGCATAAACAACCAGGAGGTAAACTTGACAGACTGGGGGGTCTGGGGGTGTGAAATGTGTAACAGAATTTGTAACAGATTTTTACGCATTTTTTAAATATAGTTCCACTCGCCGGCCGCCGAGAGGACTTTGGTTTATGTGCAGAACTAACAACTGCGAGACAACAAATTTGTTATGTCATACCTCCTCGAGATGATATATAGCAAGAGTGGCCAACTTTGTTGTACATAAGATCGACTTATCTCAAAACTGCGTGTGTCGCGATCGACTTCTTGCCGGAGACACCGTCGATGTATACAAATAAACTTTTTTTTTTTCAGCTTTTACTCCTATTTTTTGGGTAACAATTATTACAAAATATAAATTTTTTTCATATCGTATCTAAGTCTCCCCCTGTCTTCCACAGTGCAAGGTGGGTCCGAGAAATTTTTAACGTAGGGTGCAGTGGAGAACAATTTCTAAAGCAATACCGATGGCAGCGATAAAGGTAATAGGTAAGGAAAATCAGAAGATGAAGAAGAAAAATGATAGTTTGACCGAGTAATGTAGGGATTTATTAGAGAAGAAAATACTCAAGAGGTAAGTATCCCAAAAAAATTGTGTACACACGGTTGGAATTTTCTTCAAAATCTTTGGAAGTCCTTCGAAATCTCTGGAATTCTTTGGTGAATTCCAAGAGATGGAATAATGGTGATATACAAAGCGAAAATAACGAAAACAGACAAAGATATGCGAATACTAGAAGATTGGCAAGAAATACTATTAGAGCTAAGAAGAGAAAACAAATGCAAAAATAATGAGAGATATAGAAGAGAAGGAAATATAATTATAAAGAATTTTTCTCCGAGATAACTTCGTCATGGAATGGATTTAAATCCAGATCCAAGACTTCTCACTAAAAATATCTCTGGGGCGGGCTCGACCAAATTCGAAAATTACGGATCTCAAAATGGGGGATCTTAGTTTTCAACTCAAATTCAGGTATAATTAACCGAATCCAATTTAAAATAAAATTAAATGATGTGAATTTCAAGCCATACCTAGTAAAATTCGGGTTAAATTACACCGGAACCATATTATCTGGAGATGAAATCATCTGGTGACCAATTAGCGGAGGTGAAAATCTCCTGTTTCTAGATCCGTAATTTTTGAAATTTCCTGAAATTCCAGAGTCTAGAAATTAACATAATTAGGTAAATGTTTTTTTCAATAAATGTTTTATTAAATAAAAAATGATCACGACTGTGTATTGAAAATGAGGGTAGTCATTTAAAACATTTTAAAAAATAATGTAATAGTTTAACCTTGATTAATAAAATAATTTTTCAATAAAAATAAAAATTTTGTGAATTTAATTTTTTGTTTTGTAGCTGCCGTATTTATTATTTTCTGATTTTCTGTCGAACGAATTGGTTTTTTAGAAATTTTTACTAGACAAAAGTTGTAGCCCGTTAAATTTCCTATCCGGAATGGGGCGTCAGATTTTTTGGAAAATGTTTCGTTTAAAAGATACAGGGTTTTGAAAAAATACAAAATAAAAAAATCTCGAATTATTCAACATTTTTTTACTTACTTAAATTTATAACTCAAAAACCGTTGATTTTAGACAATAAAAGGTTTAAATCTAGTTTGTAGATTATTTCATGCTCTTTAAAAAAGCACTAATCCATTTTTACCAAAAAATCAATATTTTCTGTACTACGGCCACGTGAAGGTGGAAATAAAAACAAATGCTTTAAAAAGGCGTTACTCTGGAGGGCTTAAATTTAGAAAAAAATGTTTGTTAAAAATGTTTCTTAGAAATGTGTCCTCTATCACCACTTAAGTTATGTAAAGTGTATCCGGGGACACCCTGTATATAAGCTTGATGATAAAAAATTGATACTGAACAATTTAGGGTTGCGTAGAATAGAACAAACTGTTATCATACTTAAAATATTTTTAGAAAAATTACAAAAGTATTTTGATTCGACGTTTATATAAATATGCGGAAAAGTTTATTATTTTTGGGCAGGACAATGTCTGCCAGGTCAGCTAGTGTATTTATAAATATTAAAAAAATTAAATTTTTAATTTACTTTCTGCAGAAGAACAGAAGATTCATAATTAAAATTTTAATAAAATAATTATGGAGGTTAAAGCTAAATACAACCATGTAAATGTTGCGTAAATCAAGAATAGTACATTATGCACCAAGGGAATAAAGTGATCCTTTTTTGGCCTGAGGGTAAAGGTTTGTTTGCACGAGGCGTAGCCGAGGGCAAAAATTTCCCTCAGGCCAAAAAATTCACTTTATTCCCGAGGTGCATATACTGTTTTTTGCAAATTGCGGGAGGTAAAGTACTTCGACAATAATTACGAAATTATAATTAAAATTTGTTCAATAAAGCACGTGTGGTTGATAGTACCAAAGTAAATGAAGCATAGTTGGTTATATTATTATTGCAAACTAGAATTTTTTCACTAAAAGGTACTAGAATGGTTCAGTTACATTTGTGCCTTTGAAGGAATTAGACGTGTCAAAAGGCTAAAACGTTGAAGTCGTTGACCATGTGGTCGCAGTATTCTATGATCAAAGCGGTCACCAATTTAGAAAATAAGATTGACATCGGCAATTTCTACAAGTTATCCGCTTTTATAAAGCGGAAAAACGAAGGATATGTTCCGAAAAAATCGCGCGTCGTAACCTCTGACCACGTGGTAAAATTTTTAAAAGAGGCGCCTCGTGAGAATTTTTTGGTAGCTAAAGTAAGTGCTTTTTATTTATTTACCAATTTATTTCACTGTAGGTTGCATTAATATTGGAATCACAAATTACGGTCAAGTTAACATAAATATAAATGTCACAAAAAAATGAGTATTAAATTGATAATAAAATCTGGTGACTTCTTTTTTGCCCGGCAGTAACTTCTTTTTTACCCGGCAGTAACTTTTTTTTGCCCTAGGGCAAAAAAGTACCATTTTACACCCTCAAGTCGGGGTCTAAAGTGAGTACTTTAGCCCCGCAATTGCAAAAAGTAAGTTATCCTATTGGAGATGTACAAATTTATGTTTTTACCAACTTGAAATGTTAGCCAGATAATAATCTACTTCACGCCGATCGTAAATGACTTACTGGCAGTCATAAAAAATTAAGTAGCATAGCCCTCGTTACTCTAATCAGTAATGTCCACCCAAACATAAAATTTAGATTCATCTATAGAAATAACGCCATGCCGTATCAAGTAGTAATTTCTAAAAATGATTGCTTTTTTTATTTACTATTTCATTGTTTATTATTTGTAGATACTAAACTAATATGATCAAGTATTACATAAATTTTTTTATTATCATTTAAATGCACGTCGAAAACTACGTATTTTATCGATAAAAGCAAATGTGGAGAACGTGAAAAACGAAAAATATAACCACAAGGAAGATCCGAATAACGGCAAAATATTACAAATAAATAACTTATTTACATTTTTTCTTCCAGGGACTTCAAAATAAGCACTATAAGTAGATATAGCTTTACCAAGCTTAGAAAGGTCTTGGAAAATATGCCAACTAATTTGAATTAACCCATGAACGTCGAGTTATTTTTCAAGTACATTCTATTGTAAAAGTTACAAATTATTGTGCGTGATTACATTTCTCGTGGTTGTTTGTCTTATTCAGTTCCGTGTTATTTATTTTCAAGCTTTATTGTCTACAAAAATTCTTGTTTTTAGTAAAACTCTTTTTAAATTGACTGCAAATAGACAAAATAATTGATGGATTTAAAAATATAGGCAACTATTTCATCTGAATGTACATTTTAAATTTTACCAGCGCCAGCCAAGTTTTCTAAAAATTCTTCTAAGGTTGGTGGAGCTGTAGTAACGCAGAATTTGGATACTTTTTTTGAAAATTGTTAACAAATTTTTGACCGAGCGGTGTTTTGGGCTATTTTAATTCTACGAAACGAATTTTGGAGAAGAGTTAGCTTGGCGAAAAAAGCAAATTTTGGAAAAAAGTTTTTTTTTTAGCTGATATTTTGTTTCAATTGGAAATCAATTTGAATCTTAGTGTAGTATGGGTTGCAGCCTAAGCTTTAGTTGGGGGAAAAGTATGCCAAATAGTTTTTCGTATTTTTATCTTGAATATTATGTAAAAATGTAAAAATTTACATTTGCAAACTTAATCAATTTGTTTAGTAATATATCGACAATGATATAAAATAGCATTGTTAGATAAAACAAACAATGATATTAATAAATAAAATTAGTATTTCCTTCTAAACTATTGCTTTTTTAATAATTACCAATTATTACATTACATTTTACATTTTTAAACACTGAGGTTATATCACGATTGTAACAAAAACCTATTACATTTTATCGATGACACTGTTACTCTTAATAAAACGCAGTAAGTTATTTATTCGTTTAATAATCACTAATCAGTGCGAAAGCACATCTGTAATATCTCATCATCAAATTGCAGTAATGAACAGAGCAGTAGTGAACTGTGTAATTAAACTTTCGAATTGTTATGTCATCCAAGATAACGCTCGCAATCCAGTTTGGACATTTCGGTTTATGATCGACTACAATTTATATGTCCGTTAGTACTATTCCAAACTAATTCTACCTAGCATAAAATAAAATTCAATGCAACTTACTAAATCTGTACATAGCGAATAACAAATCTCTAATTATTTAGGTCGTCGTTCGAATTCCACTTTAAACTATATTATGTATGTGTACATTATGTACCTAGACATACATATAATCAGTATGTATAACTGCTTGTTTATAATTGTACTAGCTGGATACCCGGCTTCGCCCGGGGTCTCTTTAAAAATAAAATACTTGCAATAGTCTACGTACTCGAACGTTTTCCAATCTTGCTTTCCGTTACTCGTTTGTTTCATACGAACGGACTTCAGCAATGCGTACACACAACAAAACAGTAATTTTGGTTTTTCTTTTGTCTATCTATATAATAGTTATGGATACCCGGCTTCACTCGGGGTGTTATTAAAAATAAAACGCTTTGTTTATGCCTGAAGTATTTTGATGTAGGCTCTTGGACTTCGTGCAGCAACATTCTGAAAAAGAATTAAAACGGGTAGAATGGATGATAATATTTATATATTTATTTAAACCAAAGTAACAATTTTTAGGTACACTCTGTAGATATATTTATCATAGCTGACCCAACGGACGTTGTCTATTATTATTTTCTCGTAATGCTAAAGGATACACAATATTTTTGGTAGTTCTATTCGGTGAATAAATGTACAAATTTCTCGGGAGCAAGCAACATACAATTGGCCGTGTGAAAAACACGAATTCTCCAAATTCAAGCTCGCAATAGTTAATGATTGCCCTTGTGCTTTGTTGATTAATCGCGAAGGCAAGACGCAAGGGGAATTGAAGCCGCTTGAACTGGAATGGTAAATCGTTGGTAATCATCGGTATGCGGGGAATCAACACATCTTCCCCTTTGAATTTGCCACTGATGATTGTTGCCTCGATCAAATTTGGTGTAAATTTTTTTATGGCCAGTCTGGTTCCGTTGCACAGTTTTGGCGCGTTCAAGTTTTTAATGAGTATAACCGGTGACCCAACTTTCAATCTCAATGTGTGTGGTGGCATTCCAGGTGGCTCTAGTGAATTTAGAAATTCGGTAGGATAATTGACTGCTTGTTCTTGCTCCATCAGTGTATCTATTGATTTGTATTTGACTGATTGTCCGGGCAATTTCAATTGAATTTGTTCATTCAGCTTGTTCACATCGTCATTTTTGGGGGCTAAAATTGCACGTTCGCACAGCCAATCAGGATTTTTGTAGTTGCTCGTTAAATCTTGGAAAACCTTGTTCACAACAGCTTGAATGTTCGGCTGCATTTGACAAAAATTGGGCGGAAACGAAATCTCATTTGTAGTGCGATCAATTGGAATTTTGCCATTTCCGATATCCAAAAGTTGTTTTGAAAACGTTTGGGCAGTCGCATCTTGTAGTAAATGCACACGCATGTTTGTCGAGAGCGTAATTTTTTCAACTCGGTTCCATAAATACGATGCTTTTAAGCAAGCGTTCAGTTCATCAGCAGGCGTTGATCGAGGTATAACGGGCAAAGTTTGGCGAAAATCACCCGCAAGAAGTATCAGAGCGCCTCCCATAGCTTGGTTTTTTCCTCGGAAATCGCGCAGAGTCCGGTCCAGCGCTTCGAGCGATTTTTTATGGGCCATAGTGCATTCGTCCCAAATGATAATTTTGCACGTTTTAAGGATTGTGGCCATACCAGAATTTTTGCTGATGTTACATGTTGGTGTTTCGGTCTGGTTGAAATTCAACGGAAGCTTGAGTGCTGAATGTGCTGTACGTCCACCGTGGAGTAGCGTTGATGCAATTCCCGATGATGCCAATATCAAATTGATAAGAAATGTTTTGCCTGTACCTCCCGGAGCATCAAGAAAAAAAATTCCGCCATTTGCGTCGGTTAGACCTTGCATGATTTTGTCGTAGGCATTTTTTTGATCAGAAACTAAAAGTCTTGTTTGCGTTTCCACAAAATGTTGTTGCTGGGCTACGTCGAAGTGCTGTTCTCGCACCAGGTCTCTGTCTTGCACATCATTTCTGTCTCGTATGAATACATACATCCATTTTTATATATATAGATTTGGAGTTGCATTTAATATGTCGTCCGAATACTCCTGATTTGGATCAATAAATTTTGAAAAATACAAATACAGGGTTTGCTACAATTTCGGTTTTTGAAATTTTGCTATTGTCGAGCAACCTGCGGACGCGACGGTACTGTTTGTGTTAGAATCTCGTTAATCTATTCATGGGCGTCAGGTAATCCCACATATTTTATTAAAGTTTGTTGAAAGCCGTTCTAAAGTAGCCTATCTTCTTCGCAGCATCGTAATTAGCTTATACACTAAATTTCATAAAGATTGGTCAAGCGGTCTAGGAGTCTATAAGGAACATACATACATACCTACATACATCCATTTTTATATATATAGATTAAAAATAATTAGATGAAGATGAAAACCCCCTTTGAACGCCATAGTAAGTGTATCAATTGAATCGGAAGATCCAATGTTCTGAAAATTTTCACTTGGAAAAGTGCTCCCTCATAACTTGGCGTCTAACCGAATGCCTTATTTAAAAACTTTCTTTCTACTCATTATTTTCGTTATTAAAAATTGCCACTTTATGTTCGAATTTCAAATTTGACTAAACCATATCGTTGCAAGTTAGTAATATATTTATCGCACTTTTATTTAACTGTTTTTACAATTTTTAAAAGTTTCAGCGCATAATTAAGATTACAATTGAAGCGGAGCTTCCTCGATGTTTTTACACCTTCACAATAACTTTTTCTGGAAATTTTTCGGCTAATAATAATTGACCAACTTTATGAAAAATGGCTTAAATGTAATTACAGCAGGTCGTAACAAAGTCCGGATTTTGAAATGCAACTTGGAAATAATTGATTTTTTGCTTAGAAAGTACGTTGAAAACTCATTCTGTTGACGGTACGAGTGCTTGACGTAAATACGTGCGGGGTGTTTTAGTGGATGGAGCCGGCTTCAGTACACTTGTAGCCGTACTGGCGCCAACATCATTTAATAAATTTATTTCAAATTGGATTCGATTAATTATAGCCGAATTTAACTTGAAAATTAAGATCCTGCCTTTTCGAGATCTGTAATTTAAGGCCCCGAGCGAAGTGACGAGTGTGAAGTCTCAATTTTGACAGCGCCACCACGGCAAATCTTGGATTTTCTATTTTTAAGTTCATTTCAAACTCAAAATTACTTATATAAAATAGTTTTTGAAATCGGCCAATCGGATACTCGGTTTCAGTTTTGGCATATTTTAGCCGATTTTTTGGATGGTTCATAAATTTTAATGTTCATATTTATAATTTGCACCATAAACTACCATAATTTCATTAGAAATTTTTTAAATTTGTGGGCCCGGTTGTCGTCCTACTTTCCGAAATCCTGTGGGGGCACTGGATAGTTGCCCCGCTTGCTTTCCTCTAGCGCCAGCACTGTTTATAAGTTGTTAATTGTAAAAATTATCCCTGACACAAGTTGGTGTTGCAACTATCAAATCGAAGTAAAGGCATTTTTCTAATGCCCGGTTTCTTCACTCGTAGGTAAACTGCCGACAAAACAAATTTTGGTTTTCTTCATTATAGTAAAAGTGGCCGACAAAAATATTAGGGATATCTTAAAAATACATTTGGCTACACTAATTTGAGCATGTGTGACGAGCAAGCGCGGATACAAGGGGGGTATTGGGGGTAACTACCCCCCCCCCCCCATGAATCTCCGAAAAAAATCGGTTAAGATGAAATTGAAAAGAGAATGACCTTCTTTTTTTGCTTTTTTATAACATTTTCCATTTTAATTCTTTGGGAATTCCCCTAATTTTGTTCATAAGACATTTTATACCCCCCCCCCATGGTTTTTGGCTGGATTGGTGACGAGAATAAAAAAAATTGTTTTGTCAGCGGTTTACACTGCCGACAACTTGAAGAAATTGTAGTTCAAGTTTTGTTTAAATATAAACCCTCGCAACAAGAGTGTTTCTAAAATTTATTTTAATCTTCAAATGGTCATAAGACCGTAACTATACATTTTTCGAAGAGCGAAGACCAGTTCTTTTTTGAAGAGCGTAGAATTGTCTACAAACTATGTTTTACCTTATCCTGCGCAAAATGAAGGGATTTAGAGTTATGGACTAAACTAAGTAAAGAAATGTTACAAAAGACGAAGTTTGGTTTTAAAGTTTTAAGTTTTGATCAATTAAAAATGTTTATTATTACTGCATTCATGGGGGGGGGGTAACTACCCCCCATGAATCTTAAAAAAAATTATTTAAAAAATGTGAATAAACAGAATAAAATTCATTTAAAATAAGGGAATTATTTAAAAAAATTTATAATATACTAGCTGGATACCCGGCTTCGCCCGGGGTCTCTTTAAAAATATAATACTTTGCATTAGTCTACGTACTCGAACGTTTTCCAATCTTGCTTTCCGTTACTCGTTTGTTTCATACGAACGGACTTCAGCAATGCGTACACACAACAAAACAGTAATTTTGGTTTTTCTTTTGTCTATCTATATATAGTTATGGATACCCGGCTTCACTCGGGGTGTTATTAAAAATAAAACGCTTTGTTTATGCCTGAAGTATTTTGATGTAGGCTCTTGGACTTCGTGCAGCAACATTCTGAAAAAGAATTAAAACAGGTAGAATGGATGATAAAATTTATATATTTATTTAAACCAAAGTAACAATATTTAGGTACACTCTGTATATATATTTATCATAGCTGACCCAACGGACGTTGTCTATTATTATTTTATCGTAATGCTAAAGGATACACAATATTTTTGGTAGTTCCATTCGGTGAATAAATGTACAAATTTTTTGGTGTGCCAACTCGGGAGCAAGCAACATACAATTGGCCGTGTGAAAAACACGAATTCTCCAAATTCAAGCCCGCAATAGTTAATGATTGCCCTTGTGCTTTGTTGATTGAAATCGCGAAGGCAAGACGCAAGGGGAATTGAAGCCGCTTGAACTGGAATGGTAAATCGTTGGTAATCATCGGTATGCGGGGAATCAACACATCTTCCCCTTTGAATTTGCCACTGATGATTGTTGCCTCGATCAAATTTGGTGTCAATTTTTTTATGGCCAGTCTGGTTCCGTTGCACAGTTTTGGCGCGTTCAAGTTTCTAATGAGTATAACCGGTGACCCAACTTTCAATCTCAATGTGTGTGGTGGCATTCCAGGTGGCTCTAGTGGATTTAGAAATTCGGTAGGATAATTGACTGCTTGTTCTTGCTCCATCAGTGTATCTATTGATTTGTATTTGACTGATTGTCCGGGCAATTTCAATTGAATTTGTTCATTCAGCTTGTTCACATCGTCATTTTTGGGGGCTAAAATTGCACGTTCGCACAGCCAATCAGGATTTTTGTAGTTGCTCGTTAAATCTTGGAAAACCTTGTTTACAACAGCTTGAATCTTCGGCTGCATTTGACAAAAATTGGGCGGAAACGAAATCTGATTTGTGGTGCGATCAATTGGAATTTTGCCATTTCCGATATCCAAAAGTTGTTTTGAAAACGTTTGGGCAGTCGCATCTTGTAGTAAATGCACACGCATGTTTGTCGAGAGCGTAATTTTTTCAACTCGGTTCCATAAATACGATGCTTTTAAGCAAGCGTTCAGTTCATCAGCAGGCGTTGATCGAGGTATAACGGGCAAAGTTTGGCGAAAATCACCCGCAAGAAGTATCAGAGCGCCTCCCATAGCTTGGTTTTTTCCTCGGAAATCGCGCAGAGTCCGGTCCAGCGCTTCGAGCGATTTTTTATGGGCCATAGTGCATTCGTCCCAAATGATAATTTTGCACGTTTTAAGGATTGTGGCCATACCAGAATTTTTGCTGATGTTACATGTTGGTGTTTCGGTCTGGTTGAAATTCAACGGAAGCTTGAGTGCTGAATGTGCTGTACGTCCACCGTGGAGTAGCGTTGATGCAATTCCCGATGATGCCACTGCGAGTGCGATTCCATCCTGCATTCGAACCGACGCCAATATCAAATTGATAAGAAATGTTTTGCCTGTACCTCCCGGAGCATCAAGAAAAAAAATTCCGCCATTTGCGTCGGTTAGACCTTGCATGATTTTGTCGTAGGCATTTTTTTGATCAGAAACTAAAAGTCTTGTTTGCGTTTCCACAAAATGTTGTTGCTGGGCTACGTCGAAGTGTTGTTCTCGCACCAGGTCTCTGTCTTGCACATCATTTCTGTCTCGTATGAATACATACATCCATTTTTATATATATAGATTTGGAGTTGCATTTAATATGTCGTCCGAATGCTCCTGATTTGGATCAATAAATTTTGAAAAATACAAATACAGGGTTTGCTACTTTTTCGGTTTTTGAAAATTTGCTATTGTCGAGCAACCTGCGGACGCGACAGTACTGTTTGTGTTAGAATCTCGTTAATCTATAAATGGGCGTCAGGTAATCCCACATATTTTATTAAAGTTTGTTGAAAGCCGTTCTAAAGTAGCCTATCTTCTTCCCAGCATCGTAATTAGCTTATACACCAAATTTCATAAAGATTGGTCAAGCGGTCTAGGAGTCTATAAGGAACATACATACATACCTACATACATACATACATCCATTTTTATATATATAGATTTAATTACCCCCTCATGGATTTTGACTGGATTCGCCCTTGCCCCGGTGTTAGTGATTGTTTTTCGTTTTAATTTTTTAAGTTTTCATTCAAATTATTTAAGTGAAGACTCTTTTTCGCTCATACTGGCCTAATTGGTAAAGAATTCAGCATCGAGACCGCAAAAGCAATATCAATAAAATACACTAAATAAGTCATTGGCCCATTAAGCACTAAAATTAATGGTTATGAGTTTCACGATTAAATTATTTTAACAGTTTGTTAAACTATAAAAGATGCCTCTTAATTATCAATAAATCAACAAAATAGTTTTTTAAACAGCAACAAGTTTGAAAATTTTACACCGTATAAAAATTTAGTCCTTTATTGGTATTTTATTGTTTGTTGTTCAGTGGTTAAAAATGTTTTACATTCGGATCACGGTAAGCCGCTTCTTTGTTGCACACAAAAGAAAAGCTCAAAATCGCGCGACTTACGCGGAAATGTAATTTTCATCTTGAGTAATTTTTAATTATATTGCTATATCGCAAGGCCTATTTAAATTAAATTACACCTAAATCAATTAATTCTGCGCTTAAATCCGAGATACAACTTTTTCTTTATTAAAGTAATTTTAACGCAATTAGTACCGCAAGGTTGAGCAAAGAGAAAATGAAAAAGCTTCAATATTTTTTGTCAGGTGTAAGTTCAGTAAGAATTGCTGTAATCTCCAATATTTCATTAAACGATGGTATAACTTGTAATCACACCTTAATACGTTCGTAAAACAAGGATTACAGAATGCTTTTGTCACCGGCTATAAAAACTTAACAGTAACTCACTCATCAATTCTACCCCAGTAACAAATTGACGGTTCATTATATAATAGTACCCCCAACTTTTATTGCTTAGCACCAGTGTCATTAACAAAGCAATTAGCAGATTCACATTGTATTTTGTCACTCAGTTATTATGGCACACCTGAGAAATACATAGCTCTAATTTTAGTTTTATCCGCATTTTTGCGAGTAGTTGAAATTAAGCCATAATCAGATTTTTTGACACTAAATCGGTTTAACCTAAAATGTCATTTTTTATAGTTTAAACTCGACTGACTGTCATATTTTTTAAGGTTGGTATAAAAACTTGACCAATCAGAGATTTTTATTTGTTATTTTTCAGAATTCACGAATCTAAAATGCAAAAATTGGATCTTGAAGGCATTTGGAAACAAATTTTGTGAAAATTGTGGGAATAATTAAGTAGTGGCAATTTACGTTGTAACTGATCTGTATAAAATAATGATTAGAGCGAGCTTAAAATATGCTTACACCCAAATTTTAAAAGAATAGCATGAGAAATGTGGGTCTAACTGAGTGACAGGGTAATCTTTCAGTGGCATGGCTCAACATCGTTAATAAATGGCCTGCGATCATCTAATGCAAATACATGTAAATGTATCCAACAGAATAAAGAAGCGCCCCTATGTCCATTGACAGTGGACAGCCGAACGAACGCTTGATAACTCACCCCTTTTCATTATAACTGACCCATTATAAAAGATCAGATTATATAAGTATTTACCGTAATAACGCATTGATGCTGGCGGATTGTTGGCATTTTTTAAATTTTCAAATTGATGAACTATTATAATGCCCATTCAATACTAATCAAGTGTATTATTGCCCTAATCATTAAATTATTTTAAACAAGACTATTTGTTTACATGCATGTAGACCGTTAATAAAAAATTTAAATATAAAAATACCATTGAAAAATTGATTTGAGAAAATTTCTTCTTCTTTCAACAGATATCTGGTCGAAAGTTTCAAAAAGTAACAAACTTGCCTTAAAAATGACAATAAAATTTAATTACTTTTGTTGCATATGACAGCCATAATGTATTAATGGACTCTAAAATATATTCCTAGTATAACAGGATTGATTGATGGGAAATGTAAAATTTACAACATCAATGATCATTTCTGAATGCGTAAATAAAAGAGAAGCATTTAAATTACTTTGTAACACTTTTTATTACTTGTTATTCTCAAGTCCAAAAATGAAATTTTTACCATAATTTTATATTTGATAGAAACCGAATTCCACTTTATTTTTTTCAGGTTGGCACTGACGACGTTCAGATTTGCTATTTTATCTCGTCTCATAAAGGTAAACGCGAAAACTCATCTGTTATTAGGCTACCTCAAAGTGGGGCACCTTGGATCAGCGGCAACATAATATTAGAGAAGTAAAATTTCGAAAAAGTTATTGAGATTCTCATTTACCTTAATATCCATCTTTTCCAGGATAGCATTTTCTTAAACATTTTTCCAATTACGGAAAAAATAATAGCATGTACAATGTGTGTTTTGAATTTTATTAACAGAAAAAAAAATTAAAAGAACTAAACTTTGAAACATCTTCCTCATAGCTTTTTAAAAAATTAAAATTTATAGCGACTGGATTTTTAAAATTAATGTCCTCCAAATAATACTAAAATTCTTACAGGTAACCTATTTTGCAAATTGTTAATCTTATTTAATATTTTTTCTAGTTTTCTCTATTCTCTAGTAGTAATTTACTTTTATTTATTAGTTATTTTATGATACAAAAAATAAATTTGAGAAAAATTCAAGTCGATAGATTTTAATTTTCTTTGTGTAAAAAGATAGCATTTTAAAAGATCTATCATTTGAGGTATCATAAAGGGTATGGCATCATTTAAATTTTTTAAGTTGGGGTAGCTGAGGGCAAGGGGCGAGTCCTAGCGCAACTCAAAGTAGACAGTCTAGTCTCCACTTCCAAAAGGAATTTTAGAAATTTCCAAGAAATTCCAAAGAATTCTAATTCAAGAGATTTTCCAAAATTCTTCTTAAGTTTTTCAAAAGAATTTTAGTGATTTCTAAGGAATTCTCGAGATTTCCAAGAAATTCCAGAGATTTAAAAAATTCCATTTATTTTTATATTTGGAAAGCATACAAGTGATTTTCAAGGAAATTAAGTGATTTCCAAGAAATTTCAAAGAATTCTAATTCAAGAAATTTCCAAAAATTCAATTTTTTTCGAAAGAATTCTAGTGATTTTCAAGAAAATTTAGAAATTTCCTACGAATTCCAAGGAGTTCCAACGATTTCTAAAATAATTCCAATCATGTGTGCACAACTTTTTCGGGATATTTGCCGCGATTTAAAGCGATTTTTTTTAAATCTTGGATTTGGGTCCCAAGAAAATTATTTTTATGGATACTCTGGCTCAAAGTCACTTGGGAATTTATCCAATTTTTAGCGGATTGATTAACTGGTTCGATATGGGTCTCTTCCTTGATTTCTTGCTGATGGACCACGGCGCGGTATCTTTAATAGCTTCCTTTGCGCACGTGGAATAGCTAACTTTGACTACTGCAAAAGTAGAGAGAGATTCAAAGATTGGATTTACGTTCTCTTCGTACGTGGGTTCTACAACGATCTAAGGGCCCACATTGACCTCAGTCGTGACCAGCTCGAAGGTTTGTCATGGCTGCTCGAGGAAGAAGAAGTTTATTCCATTTGTCAAACTTTGCCTTCTCCATGTTCAGGCGACGGACAGCAAGTGTGGTGGGAGCCTGACTGCCTGAGGTATGAACGGGGGTAACACCGCGACTGAAAGCTAAAACCCAGTTTCCTGGTACTAGGTGATTCTGCAGGAACCTAAGAAATAACTCAGGTGTCTGAGGGTATGGCAGTGTGACCCTAATAATAACTGCTACCGCGGGAGATATTTATGTTTTTATAGGGATGCTTTTAATTTTTTGAGTTACCCAGTGTTCCGTGTCTTTGTAGATCTGCCGTTTTCGAGTTCAATTTTATTTGTCCTAAAATACTTGTATAAGATAAAAATAAGCCGTGGATGGGGCTACCCATATGGAAACAGCAATTTAAACCAAGGGGTAAACATCTCAACAATTTTGTACACACTTGTTTGGAATTTTGTTTTTTGAATATCCGAATTTTGTTTGAAAATCTCTGGAATTTCTTCGAAATGTTTGAAATAACTTGGAAATCCGTGGAATAAATTGGAATTCTCTGAAATTTCTGCATATCTTTTGAATTTCTTGGAAATCCCAAAAATTCCCTACAAATCCATGGAATTTCAACAGATTTTGTTTGGAAAGAATTCCAATGATTTCCAAGATTTTTAAAATTCCTGAAATCCCTCGGAAATCACTGGAATTCATTAGAAATCATTCAAGTTCTTTAAAATTGCACTTGTTTGGAATTCCTTTGAAAATTATTGAAATTTCTTGCACAAGAGATCCTTCTAATTTCTTTGAAATATCTGGAATAACTGATGTAAATCTCGAAATTTGATAATTCTGGAATTCCATAAAAAAATCTCGTATGCAAGTTTTTTCTCAAGATTTGCATTTATGCCTTAATTTTTGAGAAAGTACTTTTTGTTTTTTTTGTGCAGAATTCCATGCCCAATACCTATTACAATAATGGCAGATGGTCTATGTAAACTTTTCAGTGCTGCTAATCTAATAGATTAATAATTTACACAAAAATAGAATTTTACAAAATTTTAGCACTGGTGACTGTGATTATTTACAGATCACAGCCTATACATATTACAGGCTTTTAAATTTTATTGCCAGATAGGGTCTTTATTATTTTTATCTAAGAACGTTTGTTTATGACTGAAGCAAAAATAATAATTAATATATTACAAAAATTTAAATCTCGTTAATGCACTCTTGCGCGTCAGTTTTCGCAAAGAATATTTATAAAGTTGTATTATAGTTATTTTTATTATAATAATATGTAATTTTTACAATCCATTATTATGGCTTCTTATTTAGAAAAATACTTGGATGTTAATGACAATAACACATTCGCATTTTAGAACAGAAAACATTGGTATAATAAACTATGTCTAGATATGCTAATGTGAAGTCATCTTGAACAATAGATAATGCACTTAATTTTCGTTTCTTGTGAGTTATTGTATTTCTTATAGTAATCGCTCGAGTTTTTGGAGTTCGTAAAACAATATTTATAGTCTCATATAGGGTGATTAAGAATAGATATCAAGATCTGAAATCATAATAGCAACACTCGAACTTTTGTTTCCGTTTCTGTGTATTGTAAGATAAGAAATATAAATTTGTGAGATTCGCTATAAGGGAGGTTTTATATTTTGTTCAAACGGTAAATTTAAATAAATTAACACTATTCCTTTCAATTCACGACTCGAACCGTGCGTAGTCCTATACTTAGTGAAAATAAAAATTGGTTCGTTTTACCGAGTGTCATAAATAACGCATTTCTTCATAGTATTGTCATTTTGGGGAGAAACGGAATCCGTTCGCATTTTACACAGTGATGCAAGTCATAAATACATCGAAAGAGAGCAGCGTTGAACGGAAGAATGCGGTATTTTCTTTCACATATGCGATACTTCAGCACCCACGAGTCAACTTTAAAATTATGGATAACATAACTCTCAGGACAAGATTGCCTACTTCGCGGTTCGCTTCCTCTTCTAAAGTTTTCTTTTGTGATTTTAATTCAAGTCGTTTATATCATTTATTTCATTTCAACCCCATAATATCATATTTTTCATGTAAAACGTAAACTCTGCGAACTAAAAATTTCTTTCGGGCATTTCTCAACGTTTTTTCTATTTCGTTTTTCACTTACATGTTTTTAAGTTGTTTGCATATAAAAATATTCAAACTGCTTTAAATTTATTACATTTCTTTACATGTCAAAGTAATATTATTTATTTTAACACCGTGGTTATAAATGCTTACCAGGTTGCCTAATGGGCATCTTAGTTATAAACTGGTGCTTTTC
Source organism: Cantharis lateralis (assembly GCA_963170105.1). NCBI lineage: Eukaryota > Metazoa > Arthropoda > Insecta > Coleoptera > Cantharidae > Cantharis > Cantharis lateralis. Next base: position 6,954,550 of record OY720630.1, on the reverse strand, counting down.
CTGTCAATACCAACGTGGCATCTGGGGACACCGTTCTATATGAATTGGTGACCTAAGGAGTCTTCCCGTGTTCCTCCTGATATCTAGGGTCATGTGCTATACCGGTGCGGCATACAGCATGATTGATTCGGTCAGTATCCAGGATATGCTCGGCGAAGTTCAGATATTTGTCGAAATCGAAAATCGAAATAATCCTCGAAATCCGAGGATGGTAACCGAAACCACAAATTGGATTAGGGATTCCTCAATCTCAATGCGGACGTCGGCCACCTTTCGTTTTTCGGAAACTATAACCGCCTCCGATTTGATCGGGATCAGTGCCAGTCCTCCCCTTTTAATCCAGCGTAGGATTATGTCGATGGCCTTGTCGTCTTTGGCCTTTACATTTTTGGCATCCTTGTCCCAAATGACAAGGGTCAGGTCGTCTGCGAATCCTACTAGGATTGCTCCTTGCGGAACGCCATAGGTCGCTTCTTTTTCCTTTCCGCTCTCCTGCCGGATACATCGACAATAAAAATCGTTGTAATTTTCTATAAATTTTTAATATTCAATTAGTAATAAATTGGTTTTGCTTCAATTAATTAAATCGTCAAATAAAAAGAAATTGCTGTTACCTAGGTAACCGGGAGCCGCCATTAAGCAAAATCATCATTATTTAAAGAAATATATTTTAAATCTTTTTCGGTATTCCTATGGGAAAATTTCCATGTACATTCTTAGAGATGCACGAATTCCAGGGAACCTCAATCAGATCATGTACATTGTAGTACATATTATTATAATCAAGTCATGTGATCGGATAATTATTTTCAACTGTCACTTCTGATATTTTGCATTTCTAGTTAGTATTAATTTGTGTTACGTTTTATACAAAAGTTTGCATGGAAAACTTTCCAAATTTAAGAATTACGTCAATTTAACAAATACGAAAACGGTTCTAAAAATTTTCTTATCGCTCTACCGTGCTGCTACCTGGCGTAGTGTTTTGCTATTAAGATCGGCTTGGTTCTTGGTTTAACATCCCGCGCAGTGACATCTTGTAAATTTGTGTATCTTATTGAGATTCTTGTAGATAGTGGCGATTAAACGATATTATAATTTTTTATATTGTTATTAACATATAAGAAGCAACAATGAATGGTATACCAGTGCATGAAGAGGCCGAAGACAATCCCGAGGTAAGATCTTATTTTTGAAAGCTTTTATTTAATTTGGCGTAGATTTTCGCTTTCCCGCCATCTCAGTGGAGCTGAAATTTGGTGTACCACGTTTACTTTTAGAATAAATTCATGTTTTAGCAACTTTCTATTAATTTTATCTAATTCTGACAGTATTTCCATTCGATTGTATAGTTTTTGGGAAGAAAGTTGGGTTAGGAGTAACATCGAAACTACCAAAGCCAAAGCTTCAGTCCCACGATGTATTTTGGGCGCCCAAATTATAAATAACTGTACAAAATGCCCAGTTTCGCTTTGGCATAATTTAATGTTTTCAGTAAAAAAAATTTGTAGTGAATTCCTCATATCCCCGCGGCCCAACCGTTAAAAAAGTGTCTCAATTTATTTATATCAGTAGTTTCTAATCTTTGGACACAATCAAGGAAATTTTTTTCGTTTTCGAGAAGAATTTAGGGGTCGATCACAAAAATTTCGATGGACGATTTCATTTTGAGGGGTTTAATGCGAAACTTTGGTTGGAAAAAAAACGGTTACACATATTAGTGTAACCGAAATTTGGTAGTTGGTAGCTGGCGGTGATTGACAATGCGCATGCGCTGAATAACTTGTACTACAAAACGAATACATTTTTATTATTTTTGTAAATGTCATTTAATGCCAGCAAATAAATCTTTAGTATAATTATAATATTTTTGGTAATCGGCCAGATATTTCGTATTTTTGGTATTTTACAAATTCGGTGTGAAATAAATTACCGTTTTTTATTGCTTCTCATCCGCAAAAACTTTACTGCTTTAGGGACTTTGAGTTTTTACATCACTTTTAGGGGGAAAAAAATTCAAGTGTTGGTGACACTGTTCCAGTGGGATTTCAACCTTACGCAGTTGCGCAACTTTTTTAATAATAATAATAAATAAACTTATTTATTAAAAATTTTTCTGAACACATCCCATCTTAATGGGATGGTTTCTAACAAGAGCTAGATTTTCAAATCTGGCCTTTTTCTCACTTTTTCAACAATTCCAATTAAAAAATTAAAAACTAACAATTATTTTTGCGAAATTTTAATTTAATCTATTTCCCTTTATCAAAGTTACAAGAATTAATACAACAAATCTTAGAATTAGTCCGCCAAAATCACAAACTGAAGTGCTATGTGAACTAGAAAAGAATGTCAATTCTGCCAAAATCCAAAGGGTGTTAAAAAGAAAGGGTTGTTTTAAGTAAAAAATTTTTTGATCAGAAAGCAGCATTTGAAATTCACTTTTATAAAACAAATATATAATTTCTTCTTATTTTTTCACTTGCTTTTCAGCATTGTAATGCCTTGATCTTGAACAAAATTCTCATCAGAATAATATTAGAATTAATAAAAGTTGTATTAAAAAAAAAAATTTAAATCATTTGTTGAGCTTGATCCTTTCCTTTTTTGTCAAAATTTTCAGGACGTCGAAGAAATCGATTCAAGTTTTGAAGAGTACAACCCCGTTGATGATCTGATTGATTCTGCTTCAGTTCAGGACAACGGCGATAATCCTCCTGAGTATGATTCAGATGGCAGGCATTCCATTGATACTTCATCAACAAGAAGTTTCGTGTTAAGGCATGGTCGCGAAATTATACTGACGCGTTTTGGTGCTGAAATAGCAAACGATTTACGGAACCTGCCACAAGAAGAATTCTATATGGTTTTCAATGGATTACTTGGAAGGAGCGGTGTAGTTGATGAGAGAAATCCAGAAAATTTGGCGGAAGAGATTCAGGAAATCAGTGATGAATCACTTGAGGTAAAAGTAGTTGAATATTAACAGGTAGAATTCCATTCCAAAAAGCCATCTTATATAATATGGCGTTAGCAAACTACGAGTTATCTCGTAGTTGGCAGTCAACTTTTATAAATAAATAAAAACATTAAAATTATACTAATACTTGTATAATTCAAATTTTTCACTGGTTTTTCAGCATTTCCTCCTAGAAAATGTTTATCGGAAAATTTTTTAATTACAAGTTATAATTTTTGAATATTTTTAGGATGACGAAGAAATGGAACCAGGTTTCACTGAAATTATTGATTTAAGTAATTCAGATGAAGGCGACGATAATAGTGCTGCTGATGTTATCCTAATATTGTCCTCCGAGTCCTCTGATAAGGACTCTGTATCGCCGATAAATTACATAATTAAACATAGGCCAGGATTACTACAATTCTGTTTTGGCGCTGAAATAGAAACTAATTTAGAAAACATGTCCCTGAAAATGTTTTATAATTGCTTAAATAAATTAAATAGAATGGACGATGTAGCTGATGGGAATAATTCAGAAAATTTGACGGAAGATATTTGGGAAAGGGATGTTAATACAGCTAAGGTAAAGAAAATGGAGACGACTTTGATTTTATCAAGTGCAAACAATCAAAGAATAAATCAGTATCAATATTTTTTTTTTTTTTTTTAGGATGACGAAATAATGGATCTAGATTTTGCGACTTTTGAGGCTATTGATGATTTAGATGAGGTCGACGATATTGATGTTTTAAACGGCCCCTTGTCACCAACAAGCTACAGTTTTAGTCACGGGTCTAAATTTTTAAAATTTTTTTTTGGGACTGAGATAGAAGCCAATTTACGAAAAATGTCACGAAAAAATTTTTATAACGCTTTTGATAGTTTATTTAGAACGAAAATTGTATTGGATGGAAATAATCAAAAGCATTCGGCGGAAAATATTCGGGAAGACGATGACGATGACGATGCACCTAAAGCAAAAAGGACGAAGACAACGGTGACCATAATTTCGAATAACAATCAAACGAATGAAGTGAGCAGCTCTTCTAATATTTGTTAATTATTCAGTTTATATTTTCTTTATAATAAATAATGTAATTTATTATCTAGGTGTACTGTTTTATTTTTGAAATGTGGTTGTTATTATCTGAGCGAATATAAGATCAAAAGTAGGTACAGGTAATTATTGCAATGCAATCAGTTTTGCTAACGAACAAGAAAAAACGCTTTTCCTTTGCGACTCAATGTATAATAAAACAAAAACTTGAAAAGCACAACGTTAAAATCTAGTTTGAGTATATTTAAGAAACTGAGAAATTTTTTATAACAAACAGTATTTTTTTATAAGCATTTTAATTTGTTCTAAACGATTGAAAAAAACTAATGCCAAAACTAAAGACCGCACCGGGCGACAAAAGTTCTAGGTACGCCACTGTATCATCGTCTTATTGATAAGACAAGTCTTTTGATATGTAAGCAGTGGCGTAGTCAGCAGTGTTCCGAGAACACAGGCCCGAGCGAAGTTTAAAAGATTACCCACAAATATTGTGAAAAAAAAAAGTTAGTAAGAGCCCGGCCCAAATAGGTTTAGCGTTGAAAAGGGGCAAAGAATGGTATTATTGCGATTTTCGGCGAAAGTCGATGTTAAAATAAAAATTATAGAATACAAAAGTTGTAAATTATGCAAAAATCTACCACTTTTGTAGAAGTAACTTTTTATCATAACCCCAAACTTTTTGAGAAAACTGCGAGAAATCATCTTTTTTATTTTTTTCACGTTTTTAATTTTTCATTTCCGTACAAATAATTTCACTATGACGAAACTTGGTAAAAGTGTACCTTTCTGTGTCTTAAAAATAACCACAAATATTTTTAGATAAAAAAATCAAGAAGTTTCCAACATATTAATTTTTTCCGGTCCGAAACACTTTGTTTTCAAAGCAAAATTCTACTTAGGAAAAGCACTTCAAAATAAATTACAGCATTCGCCAGCACTTTCGAATAAATTAAACAAAAATATAAAATTCCAAACTGGGGGAGAGGCGTCAAGTTGACTCCTTCAAAATTTCCAATTTTAATTTGTTAATAAATATTTATCAGACCAAGCATTTTAGAAATAAATTACAGCATTCGCCAGAGAATGAAATTTACAAGAAAAAAATACCTATTCATTTTTTTATTTTGTTTCATTGTTTTCGAGATATAGTAGTAGATGAAAATATTTTTTGTATTTTACAGAATATTGTGTAAGTCACTGTCAGTCCGAAGCGGTGCGACAAAATAGAAAAATGAATAAAAACAAAATTAAAGGTATTGACGTTTGCCACAAAAAATGTCGAACAAATTTTTGCTGAAAAATCGATTTTAATATGACAAAATACGGTTTCCCAGAGTCACTGATAGAGGCAACCTCGGGCGACCTTTATCAAAATCCTCAAGGACATAAATGGATGAACTAACCTCTATTTATAAGTCACATTCTGGAAGTGCCTGTCGAGTACACTCACTTTCAATTCAATCCACAAATCGCTGCTCGACAGAGTACTACCACAGATTAAATATACTACAGATAGCTCGCGCAATGTATTTTTCTGAATTCTAGAGGGCTGCCTATCCTTGTAATATATTTCTGGTGGGGTACCAGCAGGAAAACTCCGTAAGTAACCGACCATACCCACGGTCTATCGCTACATTAGCAATGTGAGCTAATGAATGCCTAGCAGCACGATCGTACAACAACCGCGGCTAAAAGAGAAATGATAACGTAACCACGAATAAACACGAACAGCCAGCGCCTCTATAATATAAAGTGAATGGCTTCCATACTACGAAAATTGGCTTCCAAATACCTGAAAAGGGACACTCCATCTCCCATAAGCGCGAGCTATCTGTAGTATATTTAATCTGTGGTACTACTACGACGTTCTGGATACGGAAATCCCGCGAAATTCAGTCTCTTACTTATGCTGCCAGCTCTCGGAAAGCTCGCAGATGAAGTCATAAAGTTTGGCACCAGTTTACTTTACGAAATGCACCCAGAAATCCTTCCTGACGGCCAGAAGATTCAGTGTGAAGTTGGTGGTCACCCGCTCCATTAAGAGGGACATCAAAGCGGAGATCCGTCGGGGCTCAGTTTTGGCTTCCACCCTGTATATTCTGTTCGTCAGCAACGTACCCGTGCTGCCAAAGCCTTGACTGTACATTTTTACAAGACGTGCACTGAAGGCCCCCCTGTACGTCGCCACCAAAAGCTTGCTGGAGGATACCAAATAGGAAATTTGGGCCATCTCGGAAAACCCAATAGTCAGATTTTAGTTTAAATTTTTGCAATGAAAATGGTTTTTTGTAATCAATAAATAATAAATGTTTTATTTTGGAATATACCTTGATACTTTGTATCAAGGTCACCATAATGCAAAATTTAAAAATTATTTATCAAAGTTATGAATAATAGCAATTTGTTATATAAACATTGAATTTAATTTACGTTAACCAAATATCAATTTGATTATTATAGTTGCCATAATTTAAAATTCCTCCCGTAAAATGCTAATCTGTTATGGCTATCAGTGGAAATTTAATACTATCGTGGTTGAAACCTTAGATAAAACCGTTTAGAATAAGAATTCCAAAACATATCAAGTGTTTAAAAACGAAATCTAATTTCAATTTTTAAAATTCAGCTGAAAGCTTTTACAGGATGTGGCAAATACGATGGCAAGCAATTTTAAATGTTGGAGAGTTACAGGGTTAAATTTTTCAATTTAAATTCTTAACGGCCCAGAGGTTTTGGAGTCACTTTACAGACCGTTTATTTGCTATAAATCTCGTATAATAGGATAAATAACAAAAAGAGGAAACCAACAGTATTGTGTACAGTGACGACGCTACGGGGGTGGCAGACGGGGCGATAGCCCCGGTTGAAAAAGTGTTCGCCCCGGTAAGAATTCACTAAAAAAATTCGAGAATTTTCTACTATTGCATATTATTTATTAGGTTACAATGTGGTATGGAGTATCCCGTTCATTAAAACTGAAAACTGCAAAATCTAAATTTTGTAACATGAGAACACGACTGCTAATGATATTGGACTTGGGATTCCCATTCCGTTTAGCAAACTTTTGAGTAGCGTTTAATCAGCATTTTTAAAAGATTATTTATACTCCGCCCCCGTACCAACTTGCTAATTTACTTCGCCCCGACATAGAACTAATGCTGGCGACGTCACTGATTGTGTAAGTTTAAAAGTTTTGGTCGTTCCGACTACACTGCTGTGATCTAAAAAGCATAAGTTCAATTTAATCTTAAAGAAGTTAAAAGAGAAGAAGAAATAGGGGTGGACATTAGCAAAAAAACAGTATTACTTCTCCCTAAAATATTGAGAAATTGCAGTTTATCTCTCGTAAGATTAATAATTAGTAGCAGATGTCAGAAGACGGAAGAAATTAGTGCCATTGCATTTTGGGGATTGGGGTATTACCCCAACAGACACGAGAGGCTTGACGACTTGGGTCCGAGAGCAGAGACGCCCTTGAGCGTGGCTTCGGCTACGTCAATCCTAAATCCGACACTGTTCGTTATTTGTATTACTGATCTCGTTAAAATTATCAAGCGTCATTCAACTGTTTATAATTCATTTTCATGCATTGCAAAAAAAGTGTGCTTATAGAGGGCTTTTTGTGTTTATTTAATAATTTCTTTCATTCTTCAGTGTCCTTATCATTCCGATTCAAGGTGACAACGATCGTTGAAAAACTACTAATCCATTTGGTGTGCTTAGATGCTAACAGCTTTAATTTATTGGTCTCCTTAAAAAGATTGTAAAAAATATTGTTTTCTTCAGTTTTAAAGTGAATATCGGGAAGTACTATTGTAAAAGTGGTGAGTACGTTTTTACTTTAATGCTTTGGTTAAATCTTCAAAATGTTGCTCAAAGTTTGTAAAATTTTCTAAGTATTTATACTTGGTTTTTCCAAATTCAGATTACCAAACCCTCAAGTGACAATATTTGAAAGTTTTCAAAAGGCAGTTTTGGATAAATTTGGTTTTTGGAATTTTCATGCTCTGAAGGACAGCGATTCCTCAATCATCAATCTTATGGTAATATTATTAATCTTGAATTTTAGAACATTTTAGCTTTAATTTGTTAGCTTAAATTAACTTTTAAAAAAATTTAACAAGAATAGAAGGTTTTTCAAGCTCGTCGGAAGGATATAATGTACAGATAATTTTATTCTTGCTGACATATTCTTCAGCAGCAAAAGTTACTTAATTTTAATTCGAATTTTTAAATATTTTTCAACTAAAACGATCTTATTTTTAAATCAAAATTAGCTAAGTAATCATAATGATTAAATATGTATTTGTGTTACTAGCTCCGTTCTGCCATTGCTTCTGCGTCAAGTTTTTCAGAAACTGTAAATAATATTGATGATATCATCTTCACACAAATGATTATTAACAGAAATATGCAGGTGCGGATACAGGATTTTGTTTAGGGAGTGGAAATTTTTGTCTGATTTACATAATTATCTTCCAAAAAATTTGTTTTAGGCATAAATAATTGTTTTTGAAGATTATGAAAAAAACTTTTTCTCGGTGATTTCGAGGGCGCGCGCTCCCTTTTACCCTTACCCTGTGGGATCCGCGCCTGGTATTAAATACACCTTGTGGTAAATTTGACCCAAAAATAAGGGTAATAAATACACTTTGGGGACTGGGAGGTTGTGTCAAATCCAATGTCAATCCAATGTTATGTGATTTGTGAGGTTATAGGTAGCTTTGTTAAAAAATTTAATTTTTCAGGAATTTTGTCGAGTTTTTTTGCATTTTTAGTTTTTGTAATCCCACGGGGATTGTTTTATAACAAGTGGAACAAATAAAACTTACAAATACTTGACTAAATCTGATAAAATTAATTAATTAAAAAAATCTTAAATTTAAACCGCTTCTCGCCGGTATGACTAGATGAATCCCATTTATTACTTGTAAGTATAGTGGATTTTAGTTATTCCAGTTGTTATAAAACAACCACTGTCGGATCACAGTAGCTAAAAATGCGAAAACAATCGACAAAATTCCTTAAAAATTACATTTTTTAATAAAACTATACATAACCTCACAAATCACATTACATTGGATTTGACAATGTAACTCTCAATGTTTTTATAATGTAAAAACTCGAGAACGGTGTTAGATATCCAAAAATTTTGCAAAAATTGAACTAATGCGACCTGCTCAAGGGCCTGTTAATATGCTTAGTAAAAAAATTGTCCATTTACACTGTAAAAACTGAGTGTAATTTTACCCGTGAAAATCATCCACTTAATGAGGGTAAATTTACACTGTAAAAATACAGGTTTAATTTTACCTCTGAAAATTACCAGGTTAAATTTACCTTAAAATTGGTGTAATTTCATGATTTACCCAAAAAAATGTAAAATTACCCCAAAAATATGGGTAATAAGTACACCTTAGGGTAAATTTACCCCAAACAGAAGGGTCATAATTACACTTTGAGGTAAATTTACTCAAAAATCGGTGGCAACATAGTGGCCACCAATTTTTGTGGAGATTTACCCAGTGATGTAATTTTCTATTTTCAACAAGGGTGTACAATTAGCTTTTCGTTGTGTAAAATTCAACATTGTAGTAAAATTATCTAATAAAACTACATTTTTTGGAAAACATTAACTGGTAAATTTAAATTATAAAGAAATTACATTTACATCACTTGAGGAAAAGTAAATGGCAATTTTACATTGAAAATAATTTACGTTATAATATTTACACTGCCGAGATTTAAAAATTGAAATTTTGGGTTAAATTCTTAATTATTACATTTTATGAATACCTACTTTTATCAAATTAAGCCTTTAACCCTTAATCGCTAACGTCAAATAATTGTCACACGATAACTACTGTGCAATCTCAGTGACCGCACTTTGTTTATTTCGTAAACCCACGTACAACTTAACTTTTTGTTTTTTGGTATTCTAGTAAGCCAGAAAAAATTAAAAAGTAATTAATTTTAAGATTTTATTAACATTTAATAACACAAAAAGAATTATCGGCATATAAAAACACCTTTAATTCAAACTTGATGCGGTCTGGGAGACCGCACGATAGCGATTAAGGGTTAAATCAAAACTAATCTTTTTCATACATCAAAGATTCGAAGACCAAAGTTTGCCATAAGTTTTTAAGATATTTTATTATGACAGTTATTATTATTTAAGTTCATTTTACAGCAAGATTCACCTTGTTTACTGTTTTGAATCTTCTCAATTAAAAATTAGATTTGGTTTCCTATATATGACATCAAGACATAGTATTTACTTACTTAACATTTTCTGGTTCAGATTTGTTTTTGTTTATTTTAGCGTTCTGCATTCAATTGAAAAATATCCCGGCTGTCCTAATAAATGTCATTTCAGCATTCATAAGCAGTAATTCTTTTAGTAATGGCTTTGAAAAACTAGCAGTTCTTCAAACGACTGCAATGCGTAGTATGTTTATTTTATAGTAACAATTTGTATAAAATTAAATTTCCTAATCACTTTTTCATCAGTTTTACATGTAAATAATACAAAGATTTAAAAAGTAAGAATTTTTTGTACCAGATTCTAACCCAAATAAAATTTCACACACTTAACCCTCTTCTCAAGTGAATCTTATTTTGAACTTATTAGTGTTGTTTTTGGTTTTCGAATCGCGTTAATTTTTCTTTGATCATAGTCTAGATTTTAAATACATGACATAAATAATTTAGATATAAAAATTTCGTTATTAACGTGACACTAACGCCACATTATAACGTTTATTTTACAAAAATTTCTGAAGACTTCACAAAGACTTCAGAGATTGCATAAAGACCACATGAGATTTCATAAAGACGTCAGAGATTTCATAAAGATTGCACAAGACTTCATAGAGACTTCATGAGACTGCATAAAGACTTCATGAGACTTCAAAAGACTTCACGAGACTTCACAAAGACTTCAGAGACTTCATAAGATTTTACAAAGACTTCAGAGACTTCACAAAGACTCATTTTCCCCGTTCCACAGACTTCATTTAGTGATTACCCCCTCCTCGGTCTTCAACAAATCTTATGCTTCCATAACAAAGTTTTATCTGTTTAAATAATTTGATAATTTGAAAATTTGTTGAATCAACTAATTTTTGTTTCTGAATTATTTTAAACAGCTAAAACTTTGTTATGGCGGCATAAAATTTGTTGAAGATGCCAACAAAATTCTGTTGAGGCTATAGCTACCAAGAGCCTTGTTAGGGCGATGAATCCTTTTTCACAGTGTCCCCCAAAAATCCCAAGTCCTGATGTGATCACGTTAAGCGGACACCACTGTATTTACTTAGGTAACAATTTCGGGTTCAGATTTGTTTTTGTTTATTTTAACGTTCTGCATTCAATTGAAAAGTATCCTGGCTGCCCTAATGAAAGTCATATAAATATTAACTTCAGCATTCATTTCATTCATAAACATACAGTTACTCATATAAGAACTCGGGCAGTCCTATGTTAACTATGTAAATTGAACCTTTTTAAGGCTTTTTTTGTCATATAAAAATCGATTTTACAGCAAAACTTTTTAGACATTTTTTGTTGCAAATTTCATTGCCATCAATTTTGTTTTTATATATTTTTCAATTTTGCGAGCGACTTAAACAAGACTCTGTAAAATTAAAAAAATATTGTCGTTTATATCTCGGAAACGGTTCGATAAAATTGAAAAATGTATATGAACAAAAATGTGGAGAATAAAATTTCGTTGCAGCGAAAAAGAGTGTGGTAAGTTTAGAATGGCTGAAGAAATTTATATTAATTATTCTGAATTAAAACTTGCCCTTCCTAATAATCGTAGAGCTCGACTGTAAATTTCCGTAGGTCAATTTTTTTTATGATGTAAAATTGCAGGTTAATTTTCTTTAACTAAATGTGATTTTATCTAGTAATTTTAGTACAATGTTGAATTTTACACAACGAGAAGGTAATTGTACATCGTTGTTGAAATAACCTGTTGAAAGTTACACCACTGGGGAACTTTACCCCAAAGGGTATTATTACCCTTATTTTTGGGGTAAATTTACCCCAAGGTTTCGCAAATTCAGAAAAATCTAAAAACCTCTATTTTTTTTCAACGTTTATTTTTTATGGTGAAAAAACACCAAAGCGGGGGCTTTCGATTTTTTGCTCAGCGTAAACGCTCAAATCCGAGTAAAATTGCGGCATTAACTAGTGAAACGAAAATTACTTTTTTCTCACTTTAAAGCCAAATAAAATCTAAAATATCATACTTACGAGAAATCTGAGCACGACATTCGTATTTTCTGTTCAAAGTGTGCTTGGAATCATCGAAAAACCTTGAGATATTTTTTTCAACTTTCAATTTTTGGGTGAAAAATTCAATTTTTTCTTAACCCTCCATTTATTACAAAAAAAAAGCGTAAACCTAATTTTTCTATGAGTGTATTATTTCACGATTAAGTTAATTTATAACAGTACATTAAATTAAAAAATTAAATTAAAAGTATTAATTTTATTGAGAAATAAATTTTTTACGCTATTTTAACCCTTGTGTTACCAACCGGGTACCCGGGTGCCCATAGACGTACATTTTGTTCAATAACTTTTTTCATAAAAAAAATTTGCTAAAAACCTCTCGGATCCCCACTATTTGACTGATTTTCTATCGAAATATGCATTGAAAAGTTTTGTTTTGTTTTTTTAATATAGAAAATTTTCAAATTGAAATAAGTATACGTATACACCAACCAGGTACCCGCATATAAAAATACTTCAATTCAAGTAATATAAAATAAAACTGAAATATTTTTATACAAAAAAGAAATAAATAACTATAAATTAATAAGTTGTAATAAATAATATTAATTTTTAATTGTTTATTTATCAAATTAAAATTAAACTATATAAATCTAAATTATAGCAGTAGTTACTTGTTTTTCGTATTATACAACAAATTTTCAAAAATTTAAAAGATATTTAAGTGTAAATATCTTCGTTAACCATTAATAAATCAATATCCATAAAATACATACAATAATTTCTAATTACAGCATAATATTACATACAAATTCGTTCATGGGTACCCGGGTACCCTGGTTGGCCAATAGTGTAAATTTATTTGGTTGGTAACACAAGGGTTAAAGATGATGCCACAGCGGACACCCGACCGCTCGTGTGATTCTAAGTCACCCGTCAGCCAGAGGGTTAAATTTAAAAAAATTTATATGGTCTTTTTATTCCATAAAACGACGGATTCGATGAGTAGAGTCGGAAAAGCACTTTCATTTTTTGGAGTGAAAATGTGATATGTGTACCAAATTTCACTTAACCGATCTTACTACTTACGACATCTAAAAGCTAATTTTCCGTTGTAAACTTTTTTATAATTATTAGCTCTTTCTAACTTTTTTATATTTAAAAAATATATTTTTAGAATGTCTGAAATACTAACATGTTTTTGTTTTTCCAGCTGAAAATAGAATTGAAGATATGAATTTTTATCAAGCTAATCCTGGTCCTTCGGTCCAATTACGGAAGAAAAAGAATTTCTTACCAAATATTAATGAGGAAAAGTATTCCATCATGAACAGGCTTCCCCAAGCTGAAGCACAAAACCGAACCAGCAATGAAACAATGCAACCATTTCCATCTACATCAGCTTATTCCGGTTCCCCAGAGAATCAATTTGTCAAAACGTGGAATGAAGATATTAGTTTAGACTTCAAGCCAACTTTTCCTTCTCCTGACATAACATGTCGGGAAAATCAACGAACCCATATTAAAGAAACTGTGTATGCTAAAACGCCAGAATTATTAGAACACTCATATGCACGATCTCCGCATGAAGAAAACGATTGCCGAAAGTCGATGGCAGAAAGCAATCTTGATAATATATTCCCTCTTCAAGAAACTAAATCCAATATTAATTTGGACAATTCATTGCTCAAAGAATCCAGTTTTCAAGCAGCTGCTGATTCTTCTGGAAGATTATCGGAAAACAAAAGAACTTTTTCTTTCAAATCTGAAGACGTTAAAATTTCCTCAGATGCTGATTTGCTCTTAAATTTTATTAATTCAACTTTTGCCGATTATTCAACTACATTTTTTAACCAAACTAAAAACACAAACCCCACGCAACCTGAGGATTTGTCTGGCATTTCTTTGGATCAAGGCAATAAAATAAAATCAGAAGTGTTATCGGAGCAGCAAAAACCCTGTAATCATTTACAACAAACTGCCTCAACCTCTTATGAACCTTCTGAAAATAATTTTATCGAAGACGTTAAAATTTCCTCAGATGCTGATTTGCTCTTAAATTTTATTAATTCAACTTTTGCTGATTATTCAACTACATTTTTTAATCAAAATAAACAAACGAACCCCACGCAACCTGAGGATTTGTCTGACATTTCTTTGGATCAAGGCGATAAAATAAAATCAGAAGTGTTATCGGAGCAGCAAAATCCCTATAATCATTTACAACAAACTGCCTCAACCTCTTATGAACCTTCTGAAGGAAGACCAACTCCAGGTACCGAAGTGACACTTTTAGAAAACTCTCAACCAAGTACATCTTCGGGTATACCCAAAACTCACCTAACTAGCAATTGTGATGTTTCACGGACTGGTGAAGAACAATCAAATAAAGCCACACTTATGCGGAATTTGATTAATAGTATTATAGAACCACTTTCATTATCTCCCGTAGCTCACATTTTTGAAGAGGCAAAAATGTCAACTGCAAAGATTGAAGATGGCGAATTATTATTGAGTTTTTATAATACTTTATTAGAAACAATGATTACTGCTCAAACTCACAATAATATTCAACCTTCTAGCAGTCAAGTGTTAGACAAAGCTGAAGATAATCAAAATAAAAACGAAAGCTATCCGAAGTTATCTCCCGTAGCTCACATTTTTGAAGAGGAAAAAATGTCAACTACAAAGATTGAAGATGGCGAATTATTAATGAGTTTTTATAATACTTTATTAGAAACAATGATTACTGCCCAAACTCACAATAATATTCAACCTTCTAGCAGTCAAGTGTTAGACAAGGCGGAAGATAATCAAAGTAAAAACGAAAGTTATCCGAAGTTATCTCCCGTAGCTCACATTTTTGAAGATGCAAAAAATTCAGCAGCGAAGATTGAAGATGGCGAATTATTAATAAGTTTTTATAATACTTTGTTAGAAACAATGATTACTGCCCAAACTCACAATAATACTCAGCCTTCTAGCAGTCAAGTGTTAAACGAAGCGGAAGTTAATCAAAATAAAAACGAAAGTTATCCGAAAACAGAAAAAATGATGACCGCAAAGGTATTGAATGGTAGAAAAATAAAATCGTGGAAGAATGGTATAATTAAACGGTACTTGAACAATGATAATCTTCCCCCAGATCCAGTTCCGTGTAGCGAATTTCAAATGAAGACTGAAGCATCTAAAATCACTAGAGGGAAAGTACAATCCCATACAAATGAATCAAGAATGACACCGAGATCTCGAAATAATGTTTGCTACCATGAAGATTCACCTAGTGTTTTATCAACCAATTGTGAGAGAACTGAAAATAAAAAATTAAGCAGTACAGGTACAGAAAAATCCATCGGTACAAGCCCAAATAAAATGGACTGTACTGGTGAAGGTGGTGGAAAGAAATCATTTTTGAAAAACCACGTAGAAAGCTGTAAAGAAACCATACCAAATATTTTTTTGGACACTGGAAACACGACGACTAGTAGTCAAGTAGTGGAAAAAATTGACGACCCTAACCAGAATATAATTCGACCAAGCGAAGAAAGAAACCTCAGACCCAATATATTGTCCGCTCTTATGAACTTTAAACACGATTATTTCATTTTCAGACGGCAAGTTATGCAAGATTTTGGAAAAAGAAGAAAAAAAAACAAGAAAAAGTCAAGAAAGAAGTCCAAGGTAGAAAGACTTAACACTCAGTCCATTAACTTGAAGGTGACTCGTTTCTGTAATGGATTTAGTAGTACTCCAAGTAAAAGCAACATTACTGAATATGATTCATGTGGTCAATGGAGTTATCAAGTTCACCAAGTTGACAAAAAGGCCACAAAATGACGATTTTTTTTTTTATAAAATGTTTCTATTAGTTTTTATATAAGTATTATTAGTTTTATAAGTCAAATTACTGTTAAGATTTGTATATTTAAAGTATAGTTATAAATTATATTGTATGCACTGTTAAACATCAATCGAAACAAACAATGTTTTATTATGTAATTTTACAAGGAAAATCACTGTAAAGTTATAAATTCACTATAAATCATTATTTATTTAGATTGATTGTTAACAATGTGTATAAATATTCCTAAAGAGTTTTTTTTCAATTTTGAAATTATTTCACTCGTTTAGTTTGGTTCCAAAATGTGGAACTCCGTTTGAAATGTAAGTGAAAGCATATTCTCAAGATATTTTATTATCCCAAAACTTTTCATCGTTCCTTTTTGAGCTTAAATAATTATTCTACAGTAAACACTTTCAAGAGATTTTATGGAGCAAGTGCCTGGATGACTTATTGGACAAAATTCGATTAAATGTCCATTTAACAGATCTTTAGCTGAATTAAATTAAATATCACTTGGTGCATGGAAAAATAAAATAATCAAGCTCAGTTCAAAGACGATGCTTCTGACAAAAGATTTCGGGGTAAGAAATTCTGACCGTCTTCCTTTGGAAGAAAATGGCAAATCACCGAGGTTATTTGCCAAAAATGCCGTTTTCAATAATTGAGAAAGTGGATCACAAGTTTCTCCTGTTTGTAAAACCACTTCAAATGCACATCACCCACATACGAGAGAAGGTCACAAACCAGAATGGGATGAAATAAAGAAACTTTTTTACCTTTTTCCTTCTTATTGAATGATTTTATTTGCTTCTGTACCTTTCATGTACCCGGACTTCCTCGGACTTAGTCGGTTGCACGGAAAATGTAGAGCAAAATTTCTTGAGGCAAGTATGTCAAAAACAAAACAGTCAAAATTTTTATTCAATTGGTTATTTTAAAAGTTTGAGTACCTCTCATTACATGCCGTTCCAGAAATATCGATCATTATGATTTTCAAATGTATATTTCATTATTGTTAATAATCACAAAACTTAATTTAATAAAAGAGTTTTGTGGGATCAAAATTAGTCAAAATCTCAGTTTTTGTTGTAAAATTATAATTTTGGCCTTTTAAAATATTTGAATTAATTAATGTCCAATAGTCCTGATTTGAGCTATTTTATTTCATTGGCCAACTTTTAGGAGGGGGGGAATAAACGGTTATGCAAAATCGATCGAATCTCAAACGTTCTTTTGTTCATCAGTAGTACAGTGTTTTGGTATTCAGTGCGTTTAAACTATCAATAATTACCAATTATTCAACAAATATTGGTGAGTATCCATTTTGAGTTATTTTTCCCCATATAAAGTGGTTTTTGACTGTGAAATCTGTTGTGGTACAACGGATTTGTATTTCAAACTTTTTGCAACGCTACGAAATGAGTAAAGCGCTTTGATATTTTTGCAAATGGAGGTGCAGTTTGCAGCCCCCAAATAAAAATTTTCTCAATGTGCAAAAATTATTGTTTAGGGCTTATGTTAAACTAAGTCCAACTAGGTTGTGTGGTTATTGCAATGTAAAGTACCATCCGTTCAAGGGATCGGAATCAAAACTTAAAATTATCGTTGCACCAAGGAACACATGAACAAGCTCCATTGCTTGAATTTTAGATGGCGGTTAGCTGCGGCTTACCGATCTGAAACATATTTTTCAGATATTTCTACTTTTTATCAAAATAGGGTTTTTTTGCAGGTAATTCCAATAAATGATAAATAATTTTTAGCTACAGGCAGCTTCGGCTCGTATGTTTTTGAAGTGTGCGCTGTACGCAGGCGCCGAAAATGAAAAGGCGCTTACAAGACAATATGACACAATTTATATTTTAACAAAAAATATTGATAATAGCTTCGTTTTAATTTTAAACGATAATAATATAACACCATAAAAAAGCCCTTTAGTAACTTTTTGAAATATTTTTTGCAAAGGCGCCAAACATTCCTCGCGCAATAAAAAACCACGAGCCGGGCCTGGCTACAGGATCAAAAAATATTCTTTGGAACTTTTGGGAAAATTTTCTTTTGTTTCAAAAATTTTAAAATAGGTTTTGCTATGAGAGGACTCCATGGGTTTGAAAAATAAGAGCTAATAAAATTCAAGTCAGCAAATTTCTGATTAATCATTATTTAGTACATTGTTGATTTTCAGAAGAGAATTGGATTATTTTCAACAACGTCCTGTTGTTATTTTATTATCATAATTTATTTGCTAAGGCTTAACTATAAAATTCGGAAAATTTTTGCACACACACAAAGGAATTTCTTTTTGAATAAAGCGAACTTACCAATCGCGTTGATAATAAAATTCCTCTGTGCAACGTCCAAGTAATCTACTATGGAACAATAATTGAGCTTTGTATGAAAATTTTGAAAAATGCAAAATTATAAAGATAAAAATATTCCGTTAATAAACAACAGAAATTTATAAACAAGAGAATGTTTGGATTAATACTTTTTCAGAAAAGTTATCTTGTTTGTCATATAAAAATCGAATTTAAAGCAAAAATTTATTAGACATTTTTTGTTGAAAATTTCATTGCCTTTAATTTTGTTTCTATATATTTTTCTATTTAGTCGCACCGTTTCTGCCTGACAGCGACTTAAACAAGACTCTGAAAAATCCAAAAAATCTCGGAAACGGTGAAACGAAATAAAAAAATGAATAGGTATTTTTTTCTTGTAAATTTCATTTGCTACATTTTTGTTTTTATAAATTTTTCTATTTTACAAACCGTTTCCGAGATATAGGTGACAATATTTTTTGCATTTTACAGAGTCTTGTTTAAGTAGCTGTCAGTCAGAAACGGAGAGACAAAATAAAAAATTGTATATAAACAAAATTGAAGGCAATGAAATTTTCACCAAAAAATG
The DNA here is from genome assembly GCA_963170105.1 of Cantharis lateralis. Taxonomy (NCBI): domain Eukaryota; kingdom Metazoa; phylum Arthropoda; class Insecta; order Coleoptera; family Cantharidae; genus Cantharis; species Cantharis lateralis. The sequence continues at coordinate 6,935,533 of OY720630.1, read as the reverse complement.
TCTAAACAATTTTGCTGTAATATCGATTTAATATGACAAAAAACGTCTTCAAAATGTACAATAAATATTGTTAACATAGCGAGTTCTTTTAAGAGTCACTGTATCTCGGAAATAGTTCGTTAAAATTGAAAAATGTATATGAACAAAAATGTAGAGAATGAAATTTACAAGTAAAACATTTATATTCATTTCTTTATTTCTTTTCACTCTTTCCGAGATATACAGTGGCTAACGAAAATATTCGAATCCTCCCATGTTACCAATGTAAATTGAACATTTTGAAGCCGTTTTTTGTCATCTAAAAATCGATTTTGGAGCAAAATTTTTTAGACAAAATTTGTTGCGAATTTCGTTGCCTTCAATTTTTTTTCTATACATTTTTCTATTTTGTCTCGCCGTTTCTGACTGACAGCGACTTAAACAAGACTGTAAAATGAAAAAAATATTGTCATCTATATATCTCGGAAACGGTTCGTTAAAATAGAAAAATGCATAGGAACAAAAATTTAGAGAATAAAATTTACAAGAAAAACATACCTATCAATTTTTTTATATCTTTTCACCGTTTCCGAGATATAGGTGACAATATTTTTTGCATTTGACAGAGTTTTGTTTAAGTCTCTGTCAGTCAGAAACGGCGCCACAAAATAGAAAAATGTATAGGAACAAAATTGAAGGCAATGAAATTTTCAACAAAAAATGTCTAAAAATTTTTGCTCTAAAATCGATTTTTATATGACAAAACATGTTCATTTTGCATTGCCAACATAGGAGTGTACGAATACTTTTTTCACTTACTGTATACGTACTATGTCAAGGTATTATTAAAAAAATTGTAATATAAGTCTTATTATTGTGCTCAAATTTTTCTTTTTTTTTAGTTAAAAATTTCTGGATCCAAACGTCTTCAATCATAACGCCGGCGTTATCGTACAAAAAAAATATTCTTATTTTGATAATTTAAATTATTTCCCATATTAGTTAATAGTTAATTATAAAATTAGCCAAAAACAATAAATTTAGGTGATGCTTACATATTATACTTTCTTCTAGATTTTTGTAAATTTCGTGGTTTTCTTCTCCACTCGAAAGAAAAACTACACAATTTTTAAAATTTTTTTTTAACTAACTAATGCAAAATTTATAATTATTCTTATACGCAGCTTTGTGTTAAATGATACCAATATTTCTGTATTTAATATACAAAGTAGAATTTACAATTTTTTTTGTAAACTTGTAAACAGCAAATATTACCAAACCGCTCGTGGTAGAAAGTCTCAGATTTACCAGATGAGTCAATCTAAAATATCAAAATGACTCAAAAGCTAATATTTCATCAAAAATCAATAATAAATCAATATTTAAATTTACCAGTGGCAACTCGTGACATTTTCAAGTGGGAGAGCACAAAATAAAAAATATAGTTTTTAACCCTCTGGCGGACGGGTGGCTTTAGAATCACACAAGCGGACGGGTGAGGCTTGTGAGGCCTCGTCATTAAAATCGCGTAAAAAATGTATTTCTCAATATAAAATTATTTTTTAAATTAAATTTGTACTGTTATACATTAACTTAATCATGAAATAATACACCTGTAAAAAAATGTAAGCTTATACCCATTTTTTTTTGTAAATACAGTAAGTAACAGAGATTTTTATATACTGTGATCCTGACAGGCTCCAGCCTCCGCTGGAGGGTTAAAATATTTATTTATAATGAAAATCTTATCCTTCTATTGTTTTTGGTTTTGGGATGGGATAAAGGGATAACAAGCCACCACTGAAATTTAGAAGGCATAAAGAACGAATAACTCAAAAATATATTACTATTCCAATTTCAGAAAAATGAAATGCAGGGTTTTAGAGAAATACATAACTTCAAACTTTTCAAAATTGTTTTGGCAATTTTCTAATTTCTTTGCGAAAAAATACAAGAAATATTTTTATACGCAGAATAAATTTAAAAAATTTTGAAATAAAAAAAAACTACCAAAAATGGCGAACTTTTAAAAATCAATGATTTTTTAAGCATATTTAAAACAAAATAAAATAACAAAAACGTTCTGATTAGTAAATTTTTGAAATAGTTATGAGCGCTTGAAAAAAATACAATTTTTTGTAAAAAATCACAACTATTTTTTTGGTTGACTAAAAAAATTTGAAAAAATTCGTAGAAACGTTTTTGTTGGTATAGTATAACATGTAATAATTTCTGTAAAATCAAAAGGAGTCGGGTTCAGAAGTGATCGATTTGGTGTGGAAACAGGGCTATATTATGCACTAGGCTGACTAGGCTAAAGCCTAAGGCGCCTTTTGCAAAAAAGGCGCTAGCCTCTAAAATTACAAGTATTAAATTCAAGAGTTTAATTTTTATTATTATTAACACAAATAATATAAAAAATATTGCATTACTTAGGTCGAACGATATCATAATTTATTTTCTTTCTGACTAGTAAAGCACGTGTTTTTTGTTTTAAGGGGTCTGACCACCCTGATCGCACCAAAAATGGGTTTATTGTAAAATAATCTGTAAACTCGATAATATGGAACGGAATTTATTTATTTTTAGACACATACTAGTTTATGGTTTTATGAAGATGTTTTGAAAATTTTGTTAAAAAATATTTAAAAATGACGGCCCTGCAGTAGTTGCCATGAAGGTCTATTGACCGATACGCCCGTAGTTGGTCGCAGATGAATCTAAGGAATTGCCAGGCCCGGATTGGCCATCTGGCAGTTCTGGCAAATGCCAGAAGGGCCGATGCTCTAGTGGGCCGATGAGCGGCCGAACGTTATCGCTATTTAGGGGACGATAATGTTTTTTATGGAAATACGAGAATTATTTAAATCTAATGAAGTTACTGATTTTCTACCATCTACCCCATGACCGTGGGCCGGTATAATCGGAATGCCAGGGCCGGTTTTTCATCCCAGTCCGTCACGGGGAATGGCTAAGCGGAAAAAAAAATCTACTTATTGCTGAAGAGTGTGACTACAATGTAGCGTACGGCTTTTGTACTTATACCGTCAAATGTCAACAATCAAGTGTCAATGGTCGAGTGCAAATACGCGTGCGCATGTTTCACTTTTCCATGTTTTCTATGTTAATGTGAATGGCAAATTATTTCCTGTTTTCTACGTTATGTCTTGTATGTTTGCTACGTACGTTACTTGGATGTGAATGACGCTTAAAGCTCCTAAGTTAATTATAAGAAACAATTTAAAAAAACTTGACTTTCCTAAAACTTCAGGGTGGTCAGACCCCTTAAATTATTAATAAGTAAATTAAATAGGCGCCAAATTTGTATTAGCCTAGGGCGCCAAATAGACGTAATCCGGCCCTGTGTGGAAAGTATTTTGAGGTGTGTAAGAAAATCTGATGTGACATCATATGCCTATCCTATTGTTCAAGTTATCTCAAAATTACTTGAGCAGCTTAAAATTATGTAAAATTTACATTATACCTGATTATACTGACATGAATTTTACCCAACCCCTAATTTTTTTAACGGTGCAGTTTGTTGGGAAAATTACATATTTCTAGTTTTTTAAAAAGGAACGATAAAATTTCGTTTGCCCTTTCAAAAAAAAAAGAAATGTAATCGAATATGATTTTAATATAACTTTCTTTATCACCACTTTGATTTTTATATTTCTAATTTCAATTTTTTCCCGATTCCACAAATTAAAATTTCGACTTTTCTTATTTTCAACAATATTCTAGTTTCTGATTGACTCGATCTCTAAGATTTTTACCAAAATTCCAAATTTTACACTTTCCAAATACCAAATTTTACGCTTAAAATAGATTAAATGATAAAAGCGTATCAAGTAATCAAACTCAATATTACAAGAAAAGAAAAACACTTCTTCTTCGCATAATTTTAAACTTTAATCAAAATTATGATGATTACGTGCAAAATTTCACGTCTGATCAAAACTACAAAAACACTTTTTTTTGGGACTTCTTTTTACTAACTGCGAAAATTTCCTGCTCTTAGTTTTCATTCTTTGAAAATATGGAGTAAAAATGGATTCATCAGTTTATCACAATTAATTCACAAAAATCTTTATAAATTTAAAATATGGGTGTAATGAATAGTAACCCTCTTTATTGTTACAGCTGAATTGAATTCGAATCTAACTTCGAAAAATGGATATATCGGGAAACGACAGCAGAGAAGGAAGTGAGGCGCGAGCTGCTAAATCATCTGATTTTCTAGATACAAAATCGGGCGATTCTGAAAATGTTCAATTAAATTATTGCCAAGATGTTCAATTAGCTGCATCAGAAGAAGTTAATTTTCCAGATACTGCATCAGATTGTTCTGAAGATTTTAAATTGCAGTATTTCACATACAGTGACTCAGATGATTCCAAAGAAGCTGAAATTAGTACTCTTCAAGGTAATAAAGCAGTTCTTTTTCTAAGTGATGAAACAGCTGCTTACCGAGATACTGAAGCAGAAATGGATACAACTGTCTGTGATCGTGACATAGATGATAAAATTTTGGAAAACATAGACAGATCAATAACTTATACTCCTTTATATAAATCCCCCCAAGTCGAATTAGTTATTTCCCAAAATGAAGAAGCAGCTGTTTGCCAAGATGCCCCGACAAGTGATTTCCAACGTGAAGAAGCTGTAGCTTCCCACGGTTATGAAGTGGAATCGGTTACAAACGAGGAGTTAATTGATCAACAAAATGTCAGTGAGTTTTCAATCACTCGTAATTCTTTAAGAAATCGCAAGAATATTCGAGATGATTTCAAGAATTTTCCTCCAATTCCTAAGAAATCTGGACGAATTCTCAAGAACTTTCGACGAAAAAATGATGAAGCAGAATCGGTTACAACCGAGGGGTTAATTGATGAACAAAATGTCAGTGAGTTTTCAATTACTCGTAATTCTTTACGAACTCGCGAGAATTTTCGAGATAATTCCAAGAATTTTTCTCGAATTCCTAAGAATCTGGACGAATTCTCAAGAGTTTATAGATATCCACTACGGAGTCGCAAGAATGCTTAAAGAATTTGCAATCCCAAGAATTCTTTAGGAATTCTACCTAGTTCCATATATTTTTATATAATATTTTAATTTATATATTGTAGTTACAATAATTTGCATTTCATTAAAAACAATTACAGTAATGCTTCTTTTTTTCTTCTTCTTTTTCTTTATTTAGGATTACGTCCGATTACTACGATGAGCGCTTGAAATCTTATACAATCTAAGGTACAGTTACTCCAGAAATTATTAGAACACTCCTATGTCAGCAATGTAAATTGTACTTTTTGAAGACCATTTTATATGTTTATACCAATATTTGTTTAACATATTTTGTTGCAAATTTCATTTTTAAAATTTTTGTTTATATAAATTTTTCTATTTGGTCGTACCGTTTCTGAGCTGCAGTGACTTGAAAAAATTTTAATAGAATTCCCATGAGAGGAATGTTCATTTTATTTAAAATTCTACCGAGTCTTTTTTAAGTCACTGTATCTTAGAAACGGTGAGACCAAATAGAAAATTTTATATAAACAAAAATAAACAGACTGAAATTTGCAACATAAAATGTTTAGCAAGTATTGCTGTAAAAAGATTTTTATATTCCAAAAAAGGTCTTCAAAAAGTATAATTTACATTGCCTACTGCCATGCTCCAAAAACAAAATTCATTTGATTCAAAATCAAAAATGACATTGGCTTCAGTCAATTGATTTAGGGGGCAGCTCTCCGCTGCTCTCTCTCTATTTTAAAGTTCACTTTTTTATTTTAACAGTCTAATTCAATGTGTTGTTAAAATTTCTCATCATTGATTTTCAAATGTATTTAATTATTGTTTATAATTATAATACGGCAGCCGCTCTGTTAGGCGGATGTAAAGTTTTGGGACATTTATGTAATAGATATTCTTGGACTAAATGGGATTATGCTTATGAAGTAAATATTACAAAGCAAATTCAGAGCTAACCTAAACAAATTAAAAATTTAGGAAAATAAACAAATTTTCATTCTACAATAATTACCGGTTTATTGCTTTGCTTGATTATTTTATCAAAAAATAAAATAAAAGATTAAACACTATTCGGCGCGGTAATCTACACCAAGTTTAGTTAGAGAAAATTTATCTCAAATCAGCAATCCAACAACAAACTGCAAGTAACTTAATAACTGAAATAACAACGTAATAAATACCTTGTCGCCTATTGAATATGCAGAGTTGTAAGAAGGCAGATTGTGACATGTTTAAAAAACCATAATAAATTACTTTTAAATTGAAAGTCAAATTGTTTTCAACACAACTTGACTTTAAAACGCAAACATAGTATATTTTGAATTAAATTATCGCAAAATATTAAAATAATACACCGGAACCTTTTAATTTAAAATGATATTAATTTCTTTCAAAACTGCAAATTCAAATATTAGCTAAGGGATTTCGATGCTGATACTTCCCCTTCTTAGTAAAAGCAAATCCTTTTAAACACGCATAGATTAAGTCAAAATAAAGAGATTTAGGGGCAGACCCACCTCGAAAACCCGCGGAGGCTCCCCCACCCCCTACTCAAAGGGGTGGCGCGCACAGTTGTGTATTTTATTTTTTTTCTCGAAAACGGTAAAACGGAGAGACCTGCGGTTTGCGCCAATCGAAGGAGAATAAAGCCTTACATAGTATAAATATTTTTTTTATACTAAAATATTTTAAGTTTTCCTTCTACATCAAAAAATATTGGAAAGGGTAACCTTTTTTTGAGACACTTTTGCAAATTACTCCAGAACGGCCCAATAAATCAAAATTTGTCAAGAGTAGAAAGTTAAAGATTATTGTTTTTTCTATCGATTGGTATATAAATAATTATACTTCCTCTTTAAATAATGAGTACAGCGGCGTCGAATATACTAGCGTTTGGTAAAAAATTTAATATACTTAATAACATTTCATAAAATATTTTTTTTCTTTAAAATTAAGAAAAAGAGAAACTTGCTGCCTGTGGAATTTGGAATAAAATAAAATGTTACATTCTGTATTGAAGTGATATTAAATTATCAAAAAATTATTTTTCCAATTGAATTTAGCGAATTACTTGGTTACACTTCTTAAAATATTTTTATTATTAATTTTAAATTCTTTAATAATCGTAGACACGTTAACTTTCAGATACATATATCCATCTGCCTCGGTATAACAATTAATTTTCTTTCCAAACACAAACAAAACAATCAAAATCACTTGTTTCGTAATATAATTCTTTATTTTTCTTAAATATCAATTTTTATGAAATTTTACGGACCCACTGCCAATGCACGTCCGTAACGTCCGCCATTTCCCAAAAAATTTCAAAATTTAAATTAAAAAAAACAACGTATTTCAAATTTTGTTCCACGACAGTATATATTTCTTAATTCGTAAAAAGTTGTATTTTTTCTCTTACTACCAAAAATATTACTCCACAATAAAGAAATAAATTAAAATTTTACTAATGTAGAAAATTAAAAATTACTTATTTGTGATTTCTGGAAAAGCTTCCCATGTATCGCAACACATTCTTTTTCCATTATCAAAAAATTTAGATGTTACATCGCACCCAGTAAAAGTGTGGAACATAGGAAGACCTATTGTCACCTATTTCCACCCAAGAGTTGTATGTATCTTAAGTTTTTCCGGTACTAAACTCGATGCAAACATCCTGTTCTTGATGCAGATATTGATAAACAATGGTAAGAATAATGACATCTATGTAAACTGTTTTTATTAGTATTTTTGTTAAATTACTGTTTAAGCAGTTTAGAGAATGAACAAATATTCAAGAATCAGCTTATTCTTGGTTGCACATGCAAGTAATTTTAATCAGATCTGGAGAGCCGCTATTATAGAAGGTTTCCTGAGAGTTATTGAGCACTACCATCATATTTTCAGGCAATGCAATGTCCTTAAAATAATTAGAAATTTAACTGAACAATTCCGTTTTATTTTCTCCAACTCTTAAAAAATTTTACCTATTTTTTGGAATTGTGGTAGTTAGTCTTACCTATTTCCTTTACCTCTCTTTTCCCTGGTACTTTCTGTCAAGCTTTTTTCGATATAAATATCCCAAATTGTTTCAACTCAATTAACAGTTTCCAAATTTTTAAAAATATACGGCTTCCAATGCGAGATAATTATGTAATCTTCAAAAGAAGAGCAAGTTTTAGGTTGTGAAGTATGGTATGTGCACCAAAGCGGCCCCATCAATTAATTCGGCATCAATATTTATGGGTTTACTTTTCACATTAATGTATTTTGTGCCGTGATACAATTGTCCAAGTTGAACCAGTGAGGGTGGATATGGATGATTTTCAAATTTAATTATTTTTTCAAAACGTCCGTTTCCGTTATGACATTAACTTTTCCTGATGAAATGCTTTACATTATTGAGTACCCTTCTCGAATAACATCTTTAAACGTTCTTCATTGACAAAAATTTGGCTATTTAGAGCAAAAACTTCAGTTGATATTTCTTGGAATGGATTACCATATACTTTAAATGTGTTCACTATGTAACTGCAGAAATAAACTTTTCTTGCAAAACTGGCAACTCTTCGTGAATCTTATGAATATTTTGATGGAAATCTACATAATCTTTATAGTCGCCAATCAAATGAGCTACATCAGGACCTGAAATAAGCCATCTTTTTAAAGCACTGGGATTTTCTGTTAATCCAATTGCTCTAGAAGCTTTCTTAATTACTGCGTTTTGTTGCTCATGATCCTGATCTATTTAGAATGGATGAAAATCTATTTGACGATTTTTGAATAATAAATCCTCCCCTACAGAATTTTTTAATAATATTTAGATGTTTTTCTTTTAAAATGAACATATCTCTATAATGCACGGATAGCCAACGTGCATAGTTAGTTCTGTTCAATGAGAAGAAATAAGGCAATATATTTCCTATGGATTTAACATACATATCTGCTGCTCTTTAGGACTTAATAAATCGTAAAATCTTTAATCCATCTCTTGATGGGTTTTCCTAGTTCTTGTAAAATGGCTAACTTCTAAAAATGCGTAAATACGTAATACGCCACTGTACACATCGTTAAAACATGTATTTTTGAATTTTTATTCTATCAAACGATAGAAAAAATTATAATCTTTAATTTTCTACATTAGTAAAATTTTAATTTATTTCTTTATTGTGGAGTAACAAAAAAAAAGTTATTACTATGTATATGGTGTCCACCGCCTATATTTTTAGTAGTCTTAAGAGAAAAAATACAATTTTTTATCAATTAAAAAATACTTATCGAATGTAACATTTTATTTTCTTCCGAATTCCACAGACAGTAAATTTCTCTTTTTGTTAATTATGAAGAAAAAAAATATTTTATGAAATGACATATTGAATTTTTCACCAAACGCTAGTATATTCGACGCCGCTGTACGCATTATTTAAAGAGGTAGTATAATTATTTATATACTAATCGATAGAAAAAACAATAATCTTTAACTTTCTACTCTTGATAAATTTTGATTTATTGGGCCGTTCTGGAGTAATTTGCAAAAGTGTCTCAAAGAAAGGTTACCCTTTCCAATATTTTTTGATGTAGAAGGAAAACTTAAAATATTTTAGTATAAAAAAAATATTTATACTATGTAAGGCTTTATTCTCCTTCGATTGGCGCAAACCGCAGGTCTCTCCGTTTTACCGTTTTCGAGAAAAAAAATAAAATACACAACTGTGCGCGCCACCCCTTTGAGTAGGGGGTGGGGGAGCCTCCGCGGGTTTTCGAGGTGGGTCTGCCCCTAAATCTCTTTATTTTGACTTAATCTATGCGTGTTTAAAAGGATTTGCTTTTACTAAGAAGGGGAAGTATCTGACCATTTTTCTGCTCGTAGGCTCTTAGCTATATTTTAAAATTTAAAATTTACACCATTTGGTGTAAAAAAGTTTACACCAAAACTAAAAATTCAAAACTACTGATCGTTTTGTTTTAAAATGTGTATTTTTCTCAGTGTATCGACTGACGATTAAAAGTCATACAAAAAGTTCCTGAGATTATTTCCAACAAAATTTGAATTTTATTTTAACCCATTAACGCCCTCTGTACTTGCATAAGTACAATTTTTTGAGGCGTGATTTGTACCCCATCTTCCTACTGATGTATCCATGCAAGTACAGTGAAAAATTCCAAAATTCGGGAATACTCAAAGTGAAATAATTATTTTTAATATGCCTTAAGAGTTTTTATTTTTCGAAATCCGACCGTAAAGAGTATCGTACACCTGAAGATTTCAAATTAACCCTTGTGTAGCCAACTGGATACCCGGGTGCTCATCGACGTACATTTTGTTGAATCATTTTTTTCCTTAAAAAATCGCTACGCCCCCCTTAGCCTAAGCAACAACGCAAATATTAGCCAAATACCCACTTTTTATGATACGGATTCCAACATGTTTATGTAATTTTTAATATCCATTAGATTATGATTTTATTGAGGTTTTACAGCTCTAACATTTTATGGCGCTAACGAAGTTACTGGCAAAAGCTAATTTACATTTATAAAGTACAGTGTCGAACCCCCCCCCCATCTAAAAATCTATCCCTGTGTAAATTTTCGATAATATAGAAACTCGAACGATGTTTCCCCTGCAATCGCAAGCAAAAGAATGAACACACGCTCTCTCCCAACCTAAATTCGGATTGCTGAGACCCAGGTAGCATACACGTACCGTCAAATGAATGTTTTTTTAACGTAAACTAGTAAAATGTACATAAAAAAGTTGATTTTTTAAATTAAATTGTGAAGTAACTGTTGGGCCGATTTTATTTATCCTCATCTCATAAGAAAGCTTATACTTTGCTCTTTCAGAATATTTAATTGAAGATCGGCGGCGGTAACCGTCGGTTTCAGATAAATCGACCACTATTTTAGGTGAACCCTTTCGATTTTTCTTAATATTTCCCATGTTTTTGAAACCAATGAAAAACGCGATCTTGATTTGTTTCAATTTTTTTGACCATCCTTTTTTAAAATATGAATTTTTTTTCAAATGCTCGTAACTTTGCGAAAGATGCACCAATCCGATCGTTTTTTTTGTAAATTTTGATTTTGAATGTTCTTTCAATAAAAAGATATGATTTTGATACTAATTATTATTGCGTTCATCGTTTATTTTTAGTTTAAAGCAAAGAAGTTGTTTTTCGAGATGTAGTTTTAAATCTAGTCTGATCGTGGGCAAACCTTCGTTTCTATTTTTTTTCTTAATTCAAAAATTTTAATTGTTCTAAATCTTCTATAAATCGCATTCTAATAGTCTAAATTTGAATGTAATTTAAATTAATTATGCCGAATTAATACACGAGTTTGCAAAAAAAATAGTTAGAAGGGTAGATCTGTAAATTTGTTTTTATAATAAAAGTTTTATATTGTTATTACTTGTTATTTTGGTTAATAAATTTCACTTTTAAAAGGCGGCACTTTCAAGCATTGCCTCACTCTTAAAAATTTTACCACACGGCCCTGAAGCAATATTCAATGTTTTGTACCAAAATTTTTAACAAATTAGTTTAGTTCGCGGTCTACGACGTTTCGGCCTAGCCGATTCGGCGCTGCCGGTTCAGCGCGAAGACGGTTCGGCGCGAGAATAAAAATCTTTTGTTTTGCAACTGCCTTTCACAATTTTCTGCTTTTCTGTGAAATGAAATTTTCAAAAAATATTGCCAGAAAAAGTTGTAATTGTAGTTATGCGCGAGGATAAAAAATTTGAAGAAAAGAAAGAAAAGAAAAAATAATTTGGAAAAATTTAAACATTAATAGATAAATAATAAATTTATTAAAACTAATACACGTATATAAAATACAATACTTTCCCTTATACATACGTATACATATGTCTTCGCGCCGAACCGTCTTCGCGCTGAATCGTCTTCGCGCCGAACCGGCTGCGCCGAATCGGTCGCACCGAATCGGCTGCGCCGAAACGGCTGCGCCGAAACGTCCTATCCCGATTAGTTCGAGTCTGACACAATTGTATGAAATTTTTCCGTTATTGTAGGCATTCTCTTCACATATTGGGTTTACTTTTAATTCATATTGTGCGATTTCTACACAAATAATATTGTGGATTAAATTTTTACAATTTGTAGTTTTGTTTTACACAATTGTGCTTCTTTTTCATTAATATTGTGGATTAAATTTATATAATTTCTTTATAATTTTAGAATTCGTAACTTGAAAAAATGTTATAATAATATTTAAATCTAAACCAAGTTAATAAACGACTAATTAATTAGTTAAAAGTATATTTTATTGACACGATATTTCGAAAGAGGTTTCTTTCATTTTCGAGTGTAAATGAAATTAAATGTAATTTATAAAATTTAAATTTTAATAAATATTTTCTGACGATGCAGACGAAAAGTATAAGTAAAATTTTTATATACCTTAATATATTTTCACTAGTTAATAATTCATAGTTAATTTACTAGACAAAAGTTATTCTTCGTTAAATTTCCTATCCGGAATGGGGCGTCCGATTTTTTGTAAAATGTTTCGTTTAAAAGAAATTTTCAACATTTTTTTACTTACTTTAATTCATAACTCGAAAGCCGTTGATTTTAGACAAACAAAGGTTTAAATCTAGTTTGTAGATTAGTTCACGCTCTTTAAAAAAGTACTATACCATTTTTACTGAAAAATCAATAGTTTCGGAGTTATGGCCATGTGAAGGTGGAAATTTAGAAAATGCTTTAAAGAGGCCTAACTCTCGAAGGTTTGAATTTAGAAAAAAAATTTTGTTAGATATTTTTCTTAGAAAAGTGTCTTCTATCACGTAAAGTGTATCCGGGGACACTGTGTATATATCTTTTGACTGAAAGTAGAAGAATTGATTTTATTTGTATTGGGGATTTAAAGTCATATTGCAAAAATGCTCTGTTTTGCATTTTGTTCATAGGAAACAAAAAGGTTTAAGAAAGTTTGCGAAGTGAATGGGGTATAAGGACGAAAAAGTTAGGTAAAGTTTTGTAGCAGGATGTGAATCGGTGCAGAATGAGTTTGTCTAGTAGAAGTGTATCCGAAGGGGTCTTATTTTGATTTACAAGATACGGAAGTGTCAACACTAGTGTGGATTTATGTTTTGTTTCGAGCCAAGCGGTAGATGATGGCTGGTTATATAGGACAAGTGTAGCATTTCGGTCTAATGCACCCCGAAGCTCTTCTAAGTCAACGAAGAGTTCGTCAACAGCCGTCATTTGCACAAAGTCGCCCTTAGCAATTCAAGCGCATCTTGTCTAATTAATTGCTTAAATGAAGCTTAAAGTGGTAATAACACACAACAGTTAAGAAAAGGCATTTGTTTGTTGAGCCGACTATGTGTCAGTCGTTGCCACGTGTACCTAAAGACAAAACAGACTAATTTGATAAAGACATCGTGTATTGAAAGCCCTTGGCAACTTTGTCTTCCACGACTTACAATCGCATACATTAGTTATTCCATCTTTGATTTGAGAATACATTAATGAGACAATCGCTCAAGATGCGTCCCTTCCATTACCTTGATGACAAAGCTAACTTAATCCTTCATGCGGTGCCCCAAGCTGGAAACCCTTCTTAATTGTTATCGGTTCCGGTACCCCGCTCGAATCATGAACGTCTACTTAATATTTATATTTTCATAATGTAGCATTTAAGACAATGGCCAAGAGAGATATCCTATTGTCGAGGCTAAAAGCTTGCCTACATTAACTTTTCAAAGAAAATCCCAAAGCAGACAACTAAATTATCGACCATTAGGGAGGAAGGTTTTATTAATTTTTGTGTTTAATTTCAAAACTGGAACGGAAAACCTGCTTGTATACTTATCGATTACCTATCTTGCTCATTGGGATGATGAAGTTCGGTTTATTTGTTGGGTAAGATGAGCTTTGTAATATAATTATAGGATGATATGGAATATTCAATTTATTGCATAATTCGCTGAAAAACTATTAACGAGAGGTAAATGCATGAAGCTTGTGATGCAGCGAATCCGGTTAATTTTGGGAACGAGCGGCAAACCAATGATATCCTTGATTCCGGAACTGGAAGCACATTTTCATCATTTCCGTTTGTCGTATATTAATTAACGAAGCGTCTTTATTTAAATATCTCGACGAAAAATGTGAAATTGCAGACATAAATCAGCGTTTTAACCGTCAAAGGGTTAAATGATCCTTTAACAATGCGGGTAGCGGACAGTGGCTAGTTAGCGGAGCTTTCGAGTATTTTATGGTTTAGCGACCACTGCTACGAATATTAGGATACTGAATAATAGTTTTAATTATCCGGGTCCAGTATTAAGGGATAAAGAAATTTGATTGCAGAAATGGTGGATTTGAACGTCATTCGGGCAAAATCTTAACTCAAATGATTATCATCAGACGAAAAGTCACAATCAAGTTAAATTGGTAGAAGTGGCGGAAACGGTCGTTATCTGGTGATAACTGGACACCGCCACTTGGCCGTTATCTCGTATTATGGATTTTGAGGTAGTTATGATACGGTTCAATTACAGAGACGTTTGACAGCTGCATCTAATCGGAAAATCTAACTACCTTTACCACTTGCTCGTTAATTGCAAGAACAGGGCTACTTCATAATCCCCCACAACGAATAGAGAATGCAATGGCTCGCAATTAAAACTGTGTTGACTACACACAATCCCTACTGACCGAGGAAATTCAAATAGACAATGAGTTTAACGAACGACTCGCTTAAAAATTCTGAAAATATTGGACTTCAATATTTCAACTTGGCTTCGTTTTTAATTAAAACGAAATTACTTTTTAATTAACATGGTGTAATTTTCCCAACAGATACCCAACAATAAGTTGATATCAATGGCAAATTTGTGATGAAGGAGTCGAGTGGCGAGAATTGATAAGATTTACGTTTAAATAATTAAGTTGGGGATGTTAACAAAATTGATTGCCGATGCTCACCATAATAAATTATTACGATATAGCATAATCATCTGCGTCCGTTTACTGCAACACATGAATATGCAGACACTGGTCAATTTGTTTTCAAATGTACTCCAATACATCAAGCTTTGCTTGTCGTTAAGTCCGTCTGTATTAGCGGCGAACTGTCACATGGACAAATCTGTTTGAACCATTAGGATATTTCACTAAAATTACATTTGTTAACAGGAATTTGCACTGCGACGTTGTTAGTTTCCATTATTGGTATATTTTGACAATGATTAGTGACTAATACGTTTTAAATTAATTATTGGTCAGATGTTTCAATAGTTTTATTTTTCATGATTTATTACCATTTTGTTGCATTCAAATTCGATACTTATGCAAACAAAATCATTGAACCACTACGAAAAGTTAATGGGACCATTTAAAATAATATTATCCTTCCAGATTTAAAGCAAATTCTGCTTTTCCATTATACAACCTTTTACCGTACATTTAAAAGATGTGCGTGTTAACTGGAATAAAGAAACAAAAGAAAAGTTCATTCATTTTTAATACGCTATTAGTAGCTTAAATACTAGCTGAGGTTTAAAATTCAGTTCCTAATGTACTGCAAGTATTTATTTAAACTGCATCCAGTAAAAATGTAATTTTTCAAAAATACGTTAAAAAAACGTGAGTTACGTTCTGTGAAAATATGCCTCCCCCTTAATAGGTAAAATTGCGAAGTAGACGCTCCCTGGATAACTTATTTGAATTTGTTTCTCTCCAACTACATTTTCCTCGATGATATTAATTATAATCCGTGTATACCAATTATCTATGAAGATCGTAATACCTTCTATGTTGATTGGCATAAAACCGTTACCCGATTAAGCTTGATTATGTATTGCATTTCAGCTTATGTGACACTTACTAATCATTGCAATCCAGTAAATCAGGCAAACCATACGTAGAACACATCACAATAACTGAGAATATGTATATATTTGCTAAACAGGTACAAGGAATCTGACCATTTGCTAATTATCACTAAATTTTATTACAAAGACATATTTCAAAAAGCGCCAGCCTATACTGGTAATAGTTTAGTTACCAGGCTGAGAAGCCCTAGTCTTTATGAAAAATTTTACAACAAGAAAGTAATGTTAATTAAATTTAATAATTACTTTTATGTATGTTAGAAGCAATCAAATCAGATCAAGTCCGGTCCTGTTCAGTAGTAAGAAACAACACTCCTAACTATGAACAGACCAATGGAAAGAGACGCTATCATTCGATAGTGTAGGAACTTGAACGATGTTTCCACTGCAACCGCATGCAGTGAAATGAAACACGCCCTCTTTTCACTTAAATTCGGATTGCCAGTACATTGTGGCGTGAAAAATATTATAATCAAAATCAACCCTGTATAAACTTAAAACTTACCTTAAGAAGACTAACGTCGGGGGGATGGAATGATTGACCATCGTGGTTGGCAAGGGACCGTTTCATGGTGTTCCATTTAAGCGCACACACGAAATTGATTAATTCATTTTTCAATTATTTCGATCAATCTTTCCACATCCCTTCTTTTATCATGGTCGACCCCTTCAATCGATTTTTTCCGTTATCGTTCTTATCATATTGCGACGACTCTTGTCGGTAGCGGAAATGTTATGGAATTTTTTTACTGTGGAAATTCTATACTTTCTTACAATTTCATTATAAATTAACCTGAGCTTTCACATCCTCGATTTATAATTTTAAAATATTTTTATAATAATTTCAGGTTAATTTTTTGAGTGTGACAATATACGTAGCGTATACTCGTACCATCAAGAGGATGCTATACAAAAGCAAACATGAACTTAAATTTGTAAAATTTACATCAAAAAGTCGATTTTCAAAATGAAATTTTGAAGTAACCGTTGTTGGGCCGATTTTATTCATTGTGGATGTACCTAAAGAAAATTCGTAAGGAGTTACAAATGAACAAACAAATTATGTTACAAAAAAACTAACACAGGCTAGCCCATAGGCGCCGGAATAGGGGGGCAAAGCAGGGCACTTGCCCCCCCCCCCCTAGAAACTTGAATTTTTTATTTCTACCTAGCTAGCGCTTGTAAAATATAAGAATTTTTCTTTAAAATCATAGAGCCTAACAGAATTGAATACTTTGCCCCCCTCTATATTTGACTCTTCCGGCGCCACTGGGCTAGGCAAATCATATGTTGAATCAAGATATAATTCCAGAAAGTTTTTCACTTACGGACGGTACATTTGTCCAAATCTAAATAAACATAAACAGGAATGATTAACCTCATACCTCACCCAAGTGAAAATTCGTATTTCACAACACTGGATATAATGGACAATATAGAAACTCCGAGGGCGTAAACATAATGTTTGCCCGAAACTTTAGGGAAACAAGGTTCATAGAGACGCCAAATCTACCATTTTTTTTAACTGACCCCTTTCAATTTTTTTTCAAAATTTCGTATATTTTTGAGACCGATGAAAAACGCTTATTTTGATTTTTTTCAGATGTTTTTGACCATCCGTTTTTGAAATATGATTTTTTTTCAAATGCTCGTAACTTTTCGAAAGATGCACCAATCCGATCAGTTTTTTTTTGAAAAATTTTGATTTTGAACGCTCTTTCTTTTCAAGATGTATACCACTTTCGATTATTTTGAAAAAATTCTCAAAAAAAGTTCAATAAATATAAAAAGTTTTAAATCTAGTCTCATTGTGTGCAAACATTTATTTCTATTTATTTTCTTTATTCGAAAAATTTTAATTGTTCAATTTACAAGTGATTTATAGGAGATTTAGAACTTTTGAACACAATTATTATTCCTGGGGTAATAATAGACCCCCCCCCCTCCGGTTTAGGCAACCAAAGGCTCGTGTGCTGTTCTGATCATTCTTTTTCTCCTTCTTAATATATGACTTCGTTCTGCTATTACCATTGATTGATGTGTTTAGTTTATTTACACTTGGTATTCATGGTTCTGCGAGCACTTGAATAATAATTTCTAGTAAAGTGCTAACCTTGATAAATGCATAGCTTATAGATCCACCCTGGGCTTTAAATCATCTTATCACTAAATTAAAAATTAATTATTACCATTTTATACTGAAAAATTATAATAAAGAGCAAAATAAAAATATTATATTTTGTTATTTTTTTCTGATCCTTCAGTTTTTTTCAAGAAAAAAAGATACCCACAAGCTATTTACCTTTACTCTACCTAGTTTAGCATAATATTGTTAAAATATGATAAAATTTATAGAATAGAGATTCGGACCTACAAATTAGGGGCGTGTAAATGCAATAAATCTTCAGTAGCATATTTAAAAATATTTTTTAATATCTACAAGTTATGCAATGTGTATTGATAAATTATCGAATTTTGTCTTACTGTTGGCGGCTTTCTACAAAAACGGTTTCGGCAAACTAGGTTCGGCACGAGTACAGTTCGGCGCAGATCCAATTTGGTGTGAAGAAGCTTTTTCATTTCATTTTCCCTCTCTCTGTATCCAGAGAAGAAAAGCTAAATATTCAAATTTATTACTAATTAAAATAATTTCATCATCATCCAGCTATAACATCCATCGTCCGATATAAGCCTCCCTAGTCTTTTCAATTTCCTGCCCTTTGCAGCCAAGTCTTCATTCGATTATTCGCCGGGTCCATCAATTATCTGTCATTTTGGCGATGATTTTGCCCCCCCCCCTTAGTTCCACCTTAGCCTATTACTTAATAATAAGCCGTATTACATTCATAACTTGGGATCTATCTCGAATTTCTGTACTGGGTATTCGATCGGTCACACAATGCCACGATGACATTCGTGGGTAAATTCGTATGTCTGTTGATATAACTTTTTCCGAAATACTTTTAATCCGTATCATGTTTTCCTTGACCAGGAACACCACACCTACTGGGCTGTCTTCATTTCCTTTGTCGAAGAAGGAATGACCACTCTCTAAAGTTATACATCTTTCTCCTGTTCTTCTCACTTCTGACAGACTTACAATCGTCCACTTAATCTTTTCCAACTCCTGCTCTAATAGTTCCACTAGCCTTTCTTTTGTCGACAATGGCCTTAGATTAAAATTTGCTCTATATAGCATATTATTATGTTTCGGGATTTTACGACTCTTTTTAAATCTTTGATGGTCGATCACTGTTTTGGTTTCTCTTGAGTTTTTGTCTCCCCCAGAATCCATGAGGCAGACTGATTTGAAATCAGTGTGAAATTCTGAGATATTTTCTCTACTCACCTGAGGTACTAGAGTTTAAAAATCGACACTTGACCATAAATATATAATATTAGGGGGTTGATAGCCATAACTCACCACGCTGGCAAATGGAGTTGATGAGTCCAGTTTTAACCCTCTGCCAGAATCGAATTCAGCCGCTTCTAACATGGAGTACCGACGCCGCCGTTTGTAGCCGCTCACTCTGAATCAGACACCACTGTGTTGCCTGTTGGTCCGCGGGAGGTCTTTGATTTCTCTCCTACTTCTCACATCTGAGAGGCCTGAGGACGTGTCTTCCGAGGAAAATAATTTTTTTTTTATAATATGAAGGAAA
Source organism: Cantharis lateralis (assembly GCA_963170105.1). NCBI lineage: Eukaryota > Metazoa > Arthropoda > Insecta > Coleoptera > Cantharidae > Cantharis > Cantharis lateralis. The sequence goes on along the minus strand of OY720630.1, from coordinate 6,915,994 downwards.
GTTTTTTTATTTGTTATTTTCTACTTTATTTCTCCCTCTCTAAAAAAGAATAAATTAATGTAGTTGGTCCACTTTAACTCCGAACTGATTAATTTAAATTTTAATAAGGAGTGCGCGCGCCCACGCATCAGCAACCGCTTCTGACATTAATTTAAATAATTTTAATTAATTTTTTTGAAATGTTGTGGTAGATTTCTATCTAAATAAATATTGGCAATACAGAATTATAGGTTTAAAGCACAGCAATTTCAATTAAATAGAATAAATTTTTTACCTCCAATCAATTAAAAAATTGGAGGTATGGTAATCGAAAAAAAATTTCAATTTTTTTTTTTTACATTTTCGAGTTCACCGTGTCCAGAAACGTAAAGATCTGCAAAAAATAAATTTCTGTGTCGGTCTGTCGGTCGGGCGGTCGGTCGGTCGGGCGGTCGGTCGGTCGGTCGCCAGATTTTGTCCCTCGATTTATTCGTGAACCATCCAACCTATCAGGACCAAATTTGGTATAGTGGTAGGGTTTACGGTAGAAAAGTGAAAATAAGGTTTTCGTCGCGATCTGTCAATCAGGAGTGCCACTACAAGAAAATGATACAAGATTTTTAAAAGAGATTTTGTCTTGTGATAGGTTATTTTAAAGACCTTGAAAAGCTTTATCCAGAATGGGTGAAATTAACTTTCTATCTGTCATCTGTCAAAAATTACAAGCTGTCAAAGTTAAGACTTCAAAAGTAAATAACCCATGAAGTACTGAAGGGATCTCAACCAAATTTGGTATGTAGGAACATTGCCCTCAAAGGACTTCACCGCATATGGAACCCTTTGATAAAAATCAGGAATTTAATATGAAAAAAAATAATTAATTTTTTTTGCGAAAACTTAAAAAAAGTCCTTGTCCCTCGATTTTTGTCGGCATTTCTACGTCGATGGCATTCAAACTTTTTGGACGTGTGTCTTGTAGGCTCTAGTGGTGAAAATAAGGTTTTGGCAGAGAAATCTTTGCCAGGACTACCACAATAAAAAAAATAAAAAAAAATGAAAATGACATCATATCTCCGGGAATGTATAACCGATTCAGATAAAATTTGGTGTGCTGATGATTGGAGGTATTGCGGCAGAATTTTAATATGAAAGGAAATTAACAAACAACATTGATTTTTGGTATCTATTAATATATAGGAAATTTTGTATTGTTCGTTTACAAAACTTGACCAATTAGTAAACATGAAATGCAACATTGAAATATGAATATAGACATAAATGTTTGAAATTGGATACTAAACTGCATAATGGCTATGCGTTAGGATATGTCTACAAACATCATACAGTGTAATGTTGACATTTTCATGCATATATCTAATCCTATTTACACCACCAGAGTGCACTGCAATTATTAATGCAACCATGACACAATCAAGTCATATAAGTTTCCTATTATGTCATGTAACAATGGTCATTTTTCAATTAGAGCAAAAAGCTTATTTGTTTTACATAAATTCTAATTTGGAAATTAGATTATTCATGCTAACCGATTTAATATAAAATAGTTGAAATAATTTTCCAGCTGATCAGAATATTGTTAGTTACAATTTCACACTTTACTAAAACCCTAATGAAAGGTCTCTATTGTTTAAATTTAATGGAAAAAGTCAGATAGAATTTAATAAATTTTAGTGAGTGATTTAATCGTCAAAGTGTATTGTTTCATATGATGCATATTGTTTTTTATGTTTGTATTCTATGTGCATTATTTATTATCCAGTTAATAGCTTTGCGATAATCAATCTAAAATCTATTGTTTTTAACACTACGAATTAGGGAAAACACTATTTTTCACCTGCAATCTCTTACATAGTGCATTTTATTATCTATTATGCTTATTGAGCGAATTATCTACGTTCCATCCACCCCCTTTAATGGTTAGAATAGATAATATCATTTCCGGAACACAGCCGCACATAATATGTAGTAGGTACATAATATATATCGGAACGACTCCGTTAGTATGGATCGCCTTTGTGATAGAATTTCTTTGATGTTATTGATTACTGTTAATTGCTAAATTATTGACGATATTCTACAAATAGTGCAACTATAGTGTAAACTAATCTCTAATTAATATTATCATTTTTTAATTCGGCACAAAGGACAAGAAATTTTCTAGGAAATCATATAAAGAGCCAGGGGAATAACCGATGAAGGTTTCTAAAAATATATATTTTTGTAAACATACAGAGTTTTTGAATTTTTTCAGTTTCAGTTTTCAAACGGCCATAGCACCGAAACTATTGATCTTTTAGTGTTTATGGGTTAGTAAATTTTTAAAGCGTGTTTGATTATCTACAAATTAGATTATAACTTTGCATTGTCTAGAATAAGCGGATTTCAAGTTATGAATTAAATTAAGAGAAAAAGTGTTAAAAAACTCTAATTTTTATTTTTTTCCCTAACCCTGCCTTTTTAATGGAAACGTCTTACAAAAAACTAATGGTTCAATTCGGATAGCAAATTTAACTGGCTCCTAATATTTTGGAAAATCAACAGCTTTCACAGAAAATCTGAAAATTCCTTTTGATTATTTTTTATGGGCTACTCTTAAAACTGCAGTTGACAGCAATAGAATAAAACCCGAAAGGGAAAAAACAGAGGAATGAATTTAGGCAACAAATCATACTAACATCTTTCAAACTAGAAGATGGTGTGGAAACCCTGACCCCTAATAAAATCCTGAGCTATGTAATAACATGCCCTTCAACTTTTTAACGTGATTCTCGCTCAAACCGTTACACTTTTTTAGTTCTTTTTAATTTTCTGCACCAAAATCCAACGTGAGGAATAATAATTGTTATCTATTAAAAATAAATTATTTTTTTTATTAAAAGATTAAGTACAAAATTTACAACAGCGAAATGGGTCCATGACAACTAAAAGTACTCTTAAAATAAGCAAATGGGGATCATGGATCAGTAAAATATTACAGAACCGTGCTACTACCGATCGCTGGGAAAATTCTTGAAAAAATATTAAATCTCGACACAATAATACAAAGTATTAAGGAATACATAAAAAAGCTGAATGGAGGAAACGCGGTACGTAATAAGTGGAAAATATAAAACAGGGGGTATATATCCAGGTAAATTTATGTATACAAGACTTGGAATTCAAAATATTTTCCAGGAATTCTAATGATTTACAATGAATTCCAGTGATTTGCAATGAATTCCAATGATTTCCAAAGAAATTCAGTTATTTTCAAGGGATTCCAATTATTTTCAAGAAATCCAGTGGTTTCTCAGAAATTCCACTAAGTGTATACAACTTTTTTGGAATATTTACTTCTTTGGTAAAATAAAATTTGGTAAAAAAAAATTGGTACATAGGATTTAAAATTCCAAGGATATCCAAGAAACCTCAAGAATTCTAAGAATTTCAAAAGAATTACTGAAAAATCAAGGATTTATAAGGGAATTACAAACAAGTGGAATTACAATGAATTTCAATGATTTCCAAAGAAGTACACACAAAATTATAGTAAAATATTAGAGAGTAAAATATTCAGGTAAATTTTTGTACACAAGAACCGGAATTCTGTCGAATTTCAAAGGTTTCCAAGAATTCCAACGATCTCCCAGGAATTACAGTAATTTCAAAAAAATTTTCAAAAAGTTCCAGGTATTTCCAAAAATTCCAAAGATTTTTAAAGAATTTAACCGATTTCTAAGAAATTCTACTGATTTTAGACGAATACCAATGATTTCCAAGAAATTCCATTTACTTCCAAGGAATTACAATCATTTTTAAAGATTTATAGGAAATTCCAATGATTTCAGAGGAATTCCAAAGATATCCCAAGAATTACAATGAGTTTGATAGAATTTCGGTGATTTCCAAATAATTCCAAGAATTTTCAGAAAATTCCAAGGATTTCCAAAAAATTCTAATTCAAGAGATTTCCAACAATTCTAATAATTTCAAGGAAACCCACCGAATTTCAAAGAATTCTAAAAATTTGTCAAGAATTCCTCCAAGGAATTCCAATGATTTTCAAAGATTTACAATGAATGGCAGAGGTTTCCAAAGCTTTTCATAAATTCCAATTATTTTCAAGGAATTCTAAAGATTTCTAAGAGAATTCCAACTATATGTACACAACTTTTTTGAGATATTTACTTCTTGGGACACAAAGTACCTTCTATTTTGTCATTTCAAGAGCTTTTGACAGCCTATTGTGGCCAGCTCTCTGTGGGACACGACACGCCACTATTTGTGTCACCTCGATCTTGAAAAAATGATTTTTCTACTTTGTAGATTAAAAAATTACTAGTTGTAATATGAAAGAATATGAAAAATGAAAGAAAAATATGTTCTTAGGGGGGCATACGCAGTCAGCATTTTCAAAAAATCGATTTTTTAAAATTTTGTTTTATTAAAGTACATGTCAGAAATGTTCTCCCGAAATTTTGAGCCAATTCGAAGAAAATTGAAAAGGATAGTAAGTTTAAAAAAAATTATTTTATCAAGGTTTTTATTATTGAAAATTTTCAACGTGTTTATCTCAAAACTGCATTTTCAAAGTCGGTGGACATGATATCTCAAAAAATAATGAACCGATTTTTCTACAATTTTACACATTTCTTTTAGATAAGATTTACTTGGGGGTGGACGAAGGAGTTTGTTTTTCAATGATTACAGTAGATTTTTTGTAACGAAAATCGTGTTTTTGAGTTTGAAGTTCTCTAAAGAATACAAAATTCAATTTTTTTCAAAATTCTTCATCCACTCCCGAGATAGAGTAACCTACTAACAAAATCTTTTACGTTTTTTGATTTCTGATGATTCTGTCTTGACTTACCATGTCCACGGGAAATCACTTTTTTTTTAGGACTCAAGGAATAATAATAATTTTAGGACTCATGACTGCGTATGCCCCCTTAAAATTGTTGTTTCTATCTAATTTTCAGATTTGATCGTAGCGTGAATTTTTAATTTTAACTTTTTGGGAATATGGGCTACATATAAAACTTTTGTGATAGGCTAAATACCGAATGATAACAAATCATACCCCCTAATGGGGGGGGGGGGGGGTAGAACTAACTTTCCAGTTAGACGATTTGGTAATATTAAAAAGTGAAAAATTAATTTGGGAAATGAAATTTCCCAAATTTATTTATTAAATATTTCAGTAAAAAAATACAGGCTGGTATAAATCGTTCACTCAAAATGTATTTAAAATTTGAAAAATAATATGTTTAAGAGCAGGATCTCATCAATAAAGATAGATATAATATTTTAATGCAATAGAAAGAGACCGAAATATGTTACTATTTCACGATTCTAACAAAAAGGTATTACATGTTCAAGAAAAACAAGTATATCAAATATTGATTGTTTTTTTTAAATTAAAATTTTCTTTTAAATTAAACTCAAAAATACGTTTCTTCATTTTTTTGCATTTGTACCATTTTCGTTATCATTTTGCATTTCAATTTTCAGAATTGGTTTTTCAACATTCTTAGCATTAGCTGATGAACAACCATGGATCAGTCTTTCAACTAGTTGATGTTGAAATCATTAATTTTTTAAATGCTTTCAATTTCTTTTTGCAATTTTTGCAGAAATCTAATCTGGAATCTGTGGAATCTGCACGATTCCACCATTCTCCACTAGAGTTGAATAAACCAAAATACAAAACGATGATAAATAACAAACAAGTTTCCTTTCACAGCAATTCCACATCTACCAGGCAGAAATGAATGCTGTGTGGATGGATGGCTCTGAATTTTATAAAATTCAAATGTTTACTACTTTGTTATGAAGTGCATACAACCAAATACAATTTTTCATTTAATTAACTTTTCAATAAATAAATTTTGAATAAATCGCTAAAAGCATAATAAATCTATTTACTTTACAATTATGCGCATCGATTTTCAAAAATAAAACTAATTTCCTTTGTGTTTGATCATGTGAAGCTAACTACAACTTCACATGTATTGAAGTTGGCGTCAATAGTCGAATTAGTCATAAGGGGTGTATCGAAAGCCATATTTAAAAAAGCTGTGGATTTAAATTTGCAAAATTTTCCTCTCAATAAACTCTCATTCGAACAATAGTCTACATTTCGTTTGCGATTGCAAAAATTCCGTGAAGAATTGAAAAATCGAATGTTTGATAATAAAATAAAGATATCGAAAACTAATACATTATTTGGTTGTAGTTTTCCTTTCTTTTTTTTAGTAATTTTATACCGAATAATTAAAATTTTTTTTATCGGAAATCCGTTTGGATGGATGCTAACGTTCCACAGTTTGAAGGACTCTTCCGTGAGGTTCAGTAAACAAAGAAAGTAATTTATTTAATTATTTTGTAATTTGTGCAGAAGATAGTTGTAATAAAGATAATTTAAGTTATTAAGTGGAAATACATAAAAATTTATTGTAAAATTGCCAATTGACAATTGAATATAAGCAAAGAAAAATATATTACCAAATTTGATTTACAGCGACATTCAAATAGGCTATAAATTAGCCATAAAGGCGTTGTACATAAAAGATTAAAAAATAGTAAAAAAAGGACATGAATGCAGAATGCAATTTGGTTGAACTAAATCTTATCGAAAAGAGATCTTTGTTGGTTAATGTACTACTTTTGTCAAAGAATTTGAAAACATTTTAGAGTCGTTGAATCCATAAAATCCACATTAAAAATTGCGAGGTCAAAAGCATTGCTATTGGAATATTCTCCAAGTATCGTATGTAGTCCTTTTTTCATTTATCAATACTGCGAACAAGGACCTCTTTGTGCACCCTAAGCAAACCCTTAAAACAATGGCACGTACATAACCTACATACCTAGTGGCATACATATAACAATGGAACTGCATACAAGTCTCCATGGAAACTTATAATTAATGCAATTCCTTCCCAGCTGAAAGTACAGTTAACTCAAAACTATTGAATTCAATCGAACGTTTTGCCATTTCAACACTTTTTAGGTTGTGAAGGTAGGAAGCGACGAATGGGTCAAGTCAAAATTTTTTATGGGATGAAGGATTGGGGTTGAAATGATTTAAATTTCCAAGCGATTTGATATTTTTGTTTGTCGAGTTGCAGTGTAAATGTCATCAGGTATATTGAAATGCAATATAGAGTGTTATAGAATAAAAGACAATGGTTTAATGGTGCTAGCAGGAGCAATCGCCTCATTATATCCCTTTATAATAGTAGGTTTACTGCATCTATACAATAGCACCAGGAGAATTTAATAGGGGAATAGGGTAGGTCAGTGACCTCCTGTAATCTCGATATATACATTCTCACCTATATTTCTTAATAATAAACGACACATCTTCAATCATACGTCTTCATTGAAGAGTGAGCACATGAATATAAAATATATTCGAAAGAACTCAATTCGTTATTCAAATTTTTATTATTTTGCATGAGGCCATTATTTTGATGATACTCGTAGTGCCCACAACGCAAGAGTTGATTCATTTATTATATTATTTTAATGTTGTGATCGTTCAAGTATTCATTACTTGGGTGCAGTTTAACTGGTTATTAGATTAGCCAAGCAAAGAAATGGTTATTTGATTTTAACCCTTTTCATCGACGGGTCAGTGTTAATTTTTCATGCTTTGTAATTGTACCGGTCGTTTTAGGATTTTACCTTATTGTTAGAGTATCAACAAACAACCCGGTACTTGAAATAACTAATGAATGTCATTATTAATATTACATGCAAACAGAAAAATTAAAATCAACGAGGTTAAAAGTGCATGACGAACCACCGTCCGACTGCCTTTGATTTTGAACAAAGGGTAAACGATATCATACCGTACTACCAAAGGCTACATCAGTCTATTCAACATTTTTAGTAGGATCAAAGATTAAATTATGATCGTTAATCTTTCCTATTCGTCATAATATTTTGATGTTCATTTCTCATATTTTTTATTTTAATGTGAATAAATAAACACAACCACTTTGGCAAAAAAGTCTAAAAGACAAAGTAGATTAAATAAATAAATTCGACTGCTTCAAATGCATGCTTAATTTGTTAGTGTGTTGATAAGTTGTTATTGCAACTGCCATTAAACATAGGGTCCAACATAGCACTGAAGTACAATAAAACAAAAACACTCTCAAAGGGTTCGCATTCAAACAATAAAATAAATATTTTGATATCTAAGGTTAAAAAATAAATACTCTATAGACTATATCTTTACGATAATTAAAAAATACCTGTCGGGTTGCAATGGGTATTTTGCAAAATTTAGTCAATATTAAAAAAATATTTCGTAAGGGTAGTAATCTACAACCTCAGATTTCGACAATTTTTTTTGAAAAAGTTGTAGTAAAATCTGCGGAAAACCCGGTAGTTTTTCCAAAATTTTCAAAAATATTTTCTTTTAATTCAATTAACATTATATCTAGCGATTGGCTACATGCACGGCAGGTTGGAGGAGATGACTGTGAGTTTTACCTACAAACATCATGTTTTTTTCGAATTACTCAAAAATGGTGAATTTTAGAGCGCTCAGATCCGCGATTTGCCTTGGTTGCGCATGTTAAAACTAACTTCTCATCCCTCGCTACGGTCGGGCACTCCAGTATTTTAGTTTTCATCTTAAATTCGATCATAATTAACCAAATACAATTAAAATCAATTTATTAAACCACGGGGGCATGCTAGAAGGGCACGGCTAAACATATAAAAAATAATTTTCAAAATTAAATTGTGAAATTTTTGTGAAAAGCTCAAAATTTTTAAAATGCTTTACAAAATTGGTAAATAAGTATTAAAAATGCCCCAAATTTTGAAATAAGCATTCAAAATTATTAAAAATGCCCGAAAACCTTAAAATAAGCTTTAGACTCGGATGAAAACCAATAGGTAATATATTTTACTTATATAATAGGACCCAAAAAACCCACTAAAATATATCCATCTTGAAGAAATATTACTTAAAATAAGCATTAGAAAACAAAATTTACAAATCAAAAACGTTATTATTCAGTATATAGGGGAAGCAGGGCAAAATTGGGTAGCTAAGTTTAAAATATTTGTGAATTTTACAATTGGGAAAATAGAAACTTGAATAATTGTGAACATTTTGTCCTTCGTGTAGGACGAAATGGGCTTTCAAAAAAATATATTGTGACGTAATGACGCAGCGCGTGGGACGTTGTTGCATTTACACACAAGTTTAATCCGCCAGGACTCGGATCAGACCTTTCTGTGTAAAGGCTTGAAGAAATATCAAGCCATATTACGGTTTTGAAATAAAAATTTAATGTAAATTAAAGCGCATAGAAAATTTAGATGCATAAAAACCACCGAAATGCCACAAAAAAGCACAGTTTAAGCATAAAAACTCAAAACTAGCACAAAAATGAAAAAAATAGCAATAAAAGCACGAAAAACATTGTTTTAAAATAAATGATAGCTTTTGTCACGATTCTAGCTTATTTCTAAAATTTTCCATGTTGCTATTAATTTTTACGTATAGCATAATAGCTAGAAATCCGCACTCTAGTAATTAATATTGTATTAAGGGGTAATATCACCTTGTGATTTTTATTTTTACGTTTTTTTTTATTGGCTTGAAAGCTTTCTAAACTATCTAATAATTATATATTTTAAGGGGGAAAACGTTTTAAATAGTCCAAAAAATCAATTTTCCGAGCATAGTCGTAGAACCGAATTATAGGTATTATTATTATTTTATATATATAGGTTGTACCGATTAAAGGTACCTTATTTATAGATTTAAAATATGATCAACTGTTGCTACCCCCTCCATGGGTTGAGTAATACTAAAAATAACTAAATAACAAGAATTAAATTAGCCAATTTTTTTGTTTTTTGATTTAAAATTGCGGCCTGTAGCGGTACGTCCAAGTAGGTCGACAAAAAACAGGAATAGTTTTGCGAGCATTTGAACATTTTTATGCATTTCAAGATATGTACTTTTATAAGCATATACTAGAATATCAACAAATCATTTCATTCCTTTATAATAAATTCAACAAAATGACCCTGGTTTTACTTCATACAAGGTGATATTACCCCTTAATAATTGTACAAAGTGGCAATAAAATACGGAGGCGGTTTTTAAATTCTTCCTTTTCCTCATCTATAGTGCTTTTTCAAAATTTTCAATTTTTTATGTACATATGTGTACTTTAAAAGTAAAGTCTACATTAAAAAAAAATCAGTTCTCTATTCATGTTATATTTTGAGTTATCCTGTCCAAAAAAAGTTGTCTTGCTGTTATCGAATCCTACGAAGCTAAAAATTCGGCAAAAAGCATAATTCAAAGTCTTAATCTTCCACGTTCAACAGTCTTCAGAGTGGTGATACCGGTAGTTAGGTAATCCTTCGGAACTTCCAAGAAGAGGTTGTCCGCACATCGTCAACACTCTATAGTTCCGCAACATCATCAAATGTTGGATTCACCGAAATCCGCAAATCAAGATGTGTTATGTAGCCAGGAGTCTTCAAGTAAACAGTGAAATGGTTCGAAAAATACCCAAAGAAGGCCTTAACTATTATCCGTACAAGCTTCAAAAGTCCATCTTCTCATGGACAAAATGAATGAAGCTCACACAACTACAAAGATGCAAAGTGTTACTGAAGCGGTTCGGGGGCAAACAAACAAGAAAAATTACTCTTTTTAACTTTAATTTAACACGTAACAAAATTATAGTAAGTAACAACAAATTATTACTATTCCATACTTAAAACTTGAACTTCAATTTACTTGAAACTACAATTTGAAAGTTGGCGGGCACGATTACTTTCAAACTAAAAGAGCAATCATAGTGCACTTTCCGGATTCGAGTAGACAATTAAAGTCAATCGTCGATGAACCTAAATAATCCACAATTTTGTCATATTTAATATTGTTTATAGAGTTATATACTTAAATTCAACATTTTTTGCAAAGTTGTTTTAAATATATGATAAAAATTTCAGAAAAATTTCAGAAGACCCAAACAACCCAACCAATTATTAAACCCCCTCTCCCCACGGGCGTGACGTAATTTATAAACGACCCCATATAAATTATTAACAATATTTGATAATTATGTAAAGTACTACAAGTGAATTACATATTTCAGGAACCTTTTGGAATTTGCAAAATTTACAATAAAAACTCATAATGAAATTGTAATTCTCCGAGCAGTTCAGTCGCTTCTGACAAGCGCTGTTCAATTTAAAAAAACTTTCTGAGGCGCGATCGAATTTAAAAATTACGTATATCGCAAAAGGAGGGATCTTAGTGTACAACTTAAATTCGGCTATAATTAGCCGAATACAATCTAAAATTAATTTATTACATGATATTAGCACTAGCACGGCTTCAAGGAAACTGCAGCCGGATCCGCCCACTAAAACACGCTCGTGCATCTATTTACGTCAAGTACACTTCAACAGAATGATATTTTAACGCAGGCATTGACTCGAAAATGTGAAAAATACTACTAAAAATTTGATTTTAAAAATTTAATTGTGGAGTATCCGGTAACTCATAAATTTATGAGTTTTATACAAAGAAAAGTATTTAAATTATGGTAAAATTATTGATTGATTTGTAATAAGTAAAGTTGCATCTTTTAACCCTTTGAGGACGGAATTAACTTTTTTCAAAAATCTCAAATTTTTTATGCAAAACTTTATTAATGAACATATATTTATAAAACTATATAAAAAAATTTGATCCAAAATGTGGCTACTTGAGCTAACCACTAGTCCTCAAAGGGTTAAGTGAAGATTTGGTGTGTTGAAGATTATTTAGGAGCAGTAGCTGGAGTTATCAAGATAAGAAAAAATAAGTAATTTTGGATAAAAAATTGGAATCTGAATTAAATAATTGGAAGATTAAATTGTAAAGTGGTAAGAATAAATACTTGTTTAGTTCAAAATTATCAAGGGAATGTGGCTTGTGAACCTGTGGAGGTTTATCGTGCCACTTTAAAACAATTTTATATAAAATTAACATTGAAAACCATTATAAATACTAGCCGGGTCAACATTTTAAAAGGTTGTAATTTTCTGAAAAAGTTCCTTCCGAATATTTTGGATCTGGAAATAACACTTCAATAATAAATAAATAAAATTAATAAAAAAAAATAACTTCAATATAAAATTATGTTCTTTGGTGACCACCAAAATGGCGACGTAGTTGCCACCAATTTTCAGGGTACACAACAAATTTAACCCAGATATTGTGTACAAAATAAAAAATCATAAATAAAAACAACAAAATAATACAGATTAAATTATTAACCATATCAAAATATCATAAAATTACAATTTACCCCAAAACATAAAATGATAGTTTAGTCATCAAAAAATCAATAAGTCAACTTTTTCCTATATGCTAAAACAAAAAAATGTTTATAAAAAAATCATTTAAAAAAGTATAACTTAGCAGTTCTACCTGAGATTTAATATTCACAAGATTTCAGTATGTTCAACTAAGAGATTTGTTTTCTTTAAGTTTTCGGTTCAAATTAACTCAAGATATAACTATTGTTTTTCTTGAATTGTTTGAATAACTTGCTTGATATTAACTTTTACGTCAGCAAATAATCAAACTCAGTATCAATCTAATTAAAAAGTTATCTAATTCAATCTAATTAACCCTTCAGGTGCTTATTGAGGCCAATTAGTAGAAATTATAAAATTAAACTCATGACTTAAGGGTTTGAATTTTGAAAAATTAGAAGGTAATTGTACCATCTTGTGGAAAAAAAACATGAAATTACACCACAATATATATAATATGTCGTTTTATTGATTTAAATAATTTTTAATTAATACAAAGATTGGTGTAAATTCGGTAATAGTAATAATAATTTTATTGCAATATTATAATTTGCATAAAAATTAATCAAATAGAGTTGTTTGATCCTAAGTTTCATATTAAACTTATTGCTTAAGCCTCCCTTATTTGCCCCTATTAAAAAGGTTTGATTAATTCAATAAGTTAAATCTTTCGGAAAACTATAAAAAAAATTAAATAATCTTCTTGGTATAAGATTTCGCTGCTTTATATGAATTTTTATAATGAGTTAATTTCTTGTAAGATCAGAAATGGTCGCCTGTCTGCAGTCGCCCAGCGAATTGATAAATTAAAAGTTAAAATGTATAAGCGTTATTGCTACCACTAAACTAAATGATAAGTTATTGTAAAAAATGAGCTTCCGTTATAGCATCGTGTTCCGGAAGTAAAGGTTCTTTGTGCTTATTATGTGCAAATAGAGATTGCGAAGGGTGCTACACTTCCGCAAAGCGACTCTTACAACCCCGGTTAAAAGTATTTATATCTTTAACAATGCGTTAGTAAGTTTGGGTTTTAACTGGAAGAAATATAAAATTTGCAAGGAAACTTTAAAATGACTTGGATAAAAGATAAATTCGTAGGTTTCTTTGTTTTCTGGCAAGTTTATGGGTGGAATACAAATAACGCTGAAATGTTTAAAATTCAATCGACGATTAAAGTAGTTATATTGGAAATGACATACATACATTTGAGCTTAATCGTAGGAAGCTTTCAGAAATATTGCATAAACTCAATCTAGAACATAGGGCCGTTAAGTTATTGAATTGAAAGTCACCTTTGCATAAAATCGTAAATTTAAAATTGGACAGGACCTTTAAAAAAGTCGAACGGGTATGCTATACCCATTAAAGTTTAAACTGTCATAAATTGCCGATTGATGTTGAATTTGTACGCATGGGAATCAGTTCGTGCTTTTAAAGTAAGTGCTCGACAACATTTAAGTTCGGCCAAGTATAAAGTTTATTTGTAGTTTTTAAATCTGGGGTCCGGAAGGACTAACATTGTGGGCGTGCGACAGTTTTATTTTAAAGGGTCCCTGCGCCCCAACAACTCTCTTGAAGATCACCCGTACGTAATTATCAGTTATCATTCGGGCGTGAAAGCGCACGAGCTTTTTAGCACGCTTTCTTTAAACATATTTATGTCAAAGCTTTTCAGTTTCGAGATGTCAATTCGAGTTCGTCATGCACATTTTCCTCCGCACAATTGCACAACTCCAAGACGGTGGATGCCATTATTATAAAACCGTTTACTGTCGCCTTATTGTTTTAAGGAAATTCGATAAAGCTCTTCCGAAAGGGAGAATCCCGAAACATTATGTAAATTAACAACAGAGATATACGTCTGGCCCTTTGTCCAAACAGTGCTGATGTGGAGCCGAAAGTGTCATCTAATGAGTTAATTTATGGTTTGTTATTGCGATCGTCCCAATATAAACACTGCGATTGTATTTAATGCACAATGTCAATATTTATGTATTTTCCTGTTGCTTTGGCCAGGTCGCATCAAAGTGCTTTCAATTGTGGGGGCCCTAATACCTCGTCATAGTAATATGACATCCAAATTGTTTCTTTTACTTTTACTCTATTATACATAAAACACACAAAGCGATTCACTATAAATTACCCTCCAGGGGTTTAGCATAACAATTTTAAATGTAATTTTAAGAATAACCTAATGTCCCTAGGTAGCGATTCCTCTTCCTGTTCGTGACGGCCCGACTTGGCTTTATTTACTAGCTCCTGTTCCCAATTGGTACAATATATCAAATTGTCTTAGTAACCCAACTGGACATCAATAATTCAACGGCACTATCGAATAGCGAGCGGACCACAACCGGACACGCCAAAATATGTGCTATTCTTTATCACAAAGAAAACAAAATTAATTTAAATTGATTCCAATAAATTTCTACCAATGCGCATCGCTGCTGCAATACGTTTTTATTTCAACTGAAAAACAACTGCCAAATAAATATTTTTATGGAAAATTTTTGAATAAAATTTTAAATTCACCTTCGACAACTTTAATTTTACTTAGCCCCTATTATTCAAACACTCATGTGTAAATCAGCATGTCATGACATAATTTGTTCAACTCTTTTATGTACTCTATTCCAAATCGACGCCTTTTAACCAACACCAGCTACTTTATTTCATTTAAGATATGCAATTTTCACTTTTTATTGCAAAAAAAATAGTTTTTCAATTTTAAAAACATTTACAAAGAATTACTTTTTTTCTTAAGGGGGAACGCCACTTGGAGAGTAAAAAAATAATCAATTTTCTTGAATTCTTTTCACAGGATTATCTACTCATTAAAGGGATCGTATTGTTATGGAATTAATATAAGTATATTTTATAAAAGTAAATTTTTTCATTTTTTATACTTACTTTTTGTATTCATGCAGCTTGAAAAAATAATAATTCTCAAAATTTATAAAAAAAAAAAACGGCTACGCATAGACTTAGCTATTGAAATTAAAAACATTTTAGAAAAGAAATGAAAATCGGCTAATTAGTTTTCAAGTAATCGTTGGAACAAGTTTGAAAAAAATCTTTTTTGAGAAAACGCGTTTCAAGTTTTTGTTGCGATTTTCTTAAAATATTGATACTTACAGTAAACTATCAAGTCCCTGGGCATTATGATGATGAAAAATCATCATAATGTAAGAAATGCGACGCCGTTAGCAAAAGATGCTTTTCTTGAATTTTCACAGTGGCGTTCCGCCTTAATCAAAATTCTTTCGAAGCGTTGCGTTGGAATTTATAAAAGTTTGCCATAATTTTTTTCCCATAATTCCAACTTTCATCCTTCCATACCAATAAAGTAATTTTAATTTATTGTTTGAAGATCTTCCTGAAGATGTTTTTAAATTTACTAACTTCCAAAATTTTTTTTCGATTGTAGAAGCGGTCTGAACGATGCCTGCGTTTCAAACATACTTCGTATACTGCAGTATCCTTGATTTATTAAAATGGTTCGCACAGTAAACCTGAAAAATAAATAAATTTATTAGAATCAAATGTGTTTAAAATTTATGTTAATTCAATATTTTGTTAAATAATATGTTTATCAATTAGCACCAACGATTTGGATCACGCCGATTTTCTCAGGGGAGTTTTGGCCCCCGTAATCACAAGCAGTGGATGCATACGTTATGACTTATGATAAGCCTGATGCATGTCTTATAAATGTAATTTTAAATGGCTTGATTTGGAGAGTTTACTGTTTTTGTTGAGTAATGGCTGGAGAGTCAGAGCCTATTTTACCCATAAGGTGTATTAGAGGGGCCCGAAAATAAAGAACATAAAATCATAAAAATGCACAAACAAAATAAAAATCCCTACTTAAATCTTTCAGATAAAAAATATAAATGGAATAATATGCATGAAAATGCATGCATCTTTCCAGTGGCGGATTAAGAGGGCCAGGGGGCCCACCGGCCCGGATCCTGCAAGGCAAGGGGCCCGATTTACGTGAAATTATTATTTCAATTATGAGTTAAGCCTTATTAAATTCCCTTTTCGTAGCCATTGAAAGCATTTATTTGAAAAAAATTTCATTGGAATTTTATAGCTATTTTTGTATTACACAATAATACCATCAAAAATTTCTAACGTTTAAACCCTCTTGACTTTGAAAACCCAAATTTCATTTTTATTTTCTATAAAATCCTGATAAAATAAATCAAAAATTGGGCATCCAATGCTATTTATTACACTCGAATATTAGGAGCCCGAATATTTGCTAGAGCCTAGGGCCCAACTCAGTTTTTTCGAGCGACTCCAGATGTCGCTAAAAGCGGTTTACAATATTGGTTGGTCGGTGCAAGCTACTGTGTTTTGCTGTATAGGTGTAGAGTTCTGTCTGGGCAAGCATATCATCTACATATGTACGTGGTAAAAAGCTTAGGAGCTAGGATGCTGCCTCGAGGGACCCTGGTTGTGATGCACTTTTTAGTGGAGATAGTGTCCTTACTTCTGACGCGGAACTTTATGTCCTCCAAGAATGATACCATAATTAATGTTAGTTTTGGATGTATGTATGTTGGCTTCCAGCATCTGTCAGAATAGGCTCTGGTACCATTGTCGAATGCATGTTCTACATCCAAGAATATCACTCCTGTTGATTGTTTCTTGTTGAGTCTAATTTTGAATGCCCCGGTCGAAATTCGAACGGTTCGTTTTGAATAATTTGGTTCTCCGTTGTGGCCTGGTCGAATCTGTTTGATATAATTTGTTGGATCAGTTCTCCTACTCTTGGGAACAGGCTGATTTGTCTGAATTATGTCGGATTTCTCAGTGTTTGGTTTGATTTCGAAAACATTACGACCTCTGCTGTCTTCCATCAACATGGAAAGTGGCAGAGTCTGAATACAGCGTTGAAAATTATGGTTATTGCCATTATTGACGCGATGGTCCTATTTAAAAATTTCGATATTATACGGTTGGTGATTCCGCATGGTCCAGATGCTTTCTTCTTGTTGAGTTTCCGGAAATTTATAACAATTTCGTTATTGGGTTTTCGGTATTATATATTTCAGGTTTATGTTCGGTTAATCTTTGCTTAACTTCCTCGTCAATTTTCGCTGAGTGCATGAGGTCTGAAAAGTTAATGTTAAGAATAAGTTGGTTCTCCAGTCTCCTATCTAGTACCTCAGCTTTTTCTAGGAAACTTAAGACCGTACCGTGAGAACCGTTGAGGGATCTTATCTATTTTGTTTCAAAGGTTTTTGATCAGTTTCCAGGCTGAGGAGTTTCCAAAATTTTTCCAAAATCCAAATTAGTAGTAGTAGTAGTAGATACCGTGAAACTCCATTGGTGTGCCACTTCGTTATTTTGATATAACTTGGCCCACAGATTTTGAAAAATTATATTAAAATGAAACGATGAAACTATTAGCGAATCTAATACAATCTATCTATGTATGTATCTAATACATAATAAAAATTCAGTGAGTGCAAAAAGTATTCGTACACTTCTATGTTGGCAATGCAAAATTAACATTTTTAAGCTGTTTTTCGTCATATAAAAATTGATTTTAGAACAAAACTTTTTAGACATTTTTTGTTGCAAACTTCATTGTCTTCAAGTTTGTGTATATACAATTTTCTATTTTGTCGCACCGTTTTTGACTGACAGCGACTTAAACTAGACTCAGGAAAATACAATAAATACTGTCATCTATATCTCGGAATCGGTGCGACAAAATAGAAAAATGTAAAGGCATTCTTTTTTGTAAATTTCATTCTCTACACTTTTATTCATATACATTTTTCTATTTTGTTGCACCGATTCAGAGATATAGATGATAATATTTTTTGTATTTTACTAAGTCTAGTTTAAGTCGCTGTCAGTCAGAAACGATGCGACAAAATATAAAGTAACAAAAAATGTCTAAAAAGTTTTGCTCTAAAATCAATTTTTATATTACAATTGTTCATTTTGCATTGCCAACATAGAAGTGTACGAATACTTTTTACATCACTGTATGTATTTTTATTTTTTTATAATTTTCTTTCAGGAGCTAAATTTTTAGAGATTTATTTAAAGTCTTTTTATGTTCTATATTAAAATCTATATTTTTCAAGTTCAATCAGAAGATTAGCTGCATATAAGCCTAAGAACTGCGGTCATTTGAGTTCCACCTTTGTTTAACCTTAGATGCAACAGCGATCATATTGGTTCTAGGGCGAAAGGGCCATTAATTATTTGAAATATTATTACATTAGTAAACTATGATTTTAAACTCTAGCATCTGGTTGGAGTGGAGAGCTATGGCCGTGCCTGTTTGGAAAGGTATATTAAAAAATATACAAATTATATGGGGGTTTGTACATGGGCATCATTTAGGGAGGTTCAGGGGATCCTTTGTTTGAAGTTCTACAATAAATATTGAAAATTAGCTACCAATAAGACTACAATAACATTATAAACTGAATTGGCTAATTACTGTGAAGTCATATGAGTTATTAGCGGGAATGTAACAACTTGATAAGTTTATTAAAATTTGATTATATTGACTAAATTCTTACTAAACGAAAATGTTGGCTTATCAACCGTGAAATATGTGACCCTTTCTCCTATGTATTTGCAATACATACTTAGGTTAGGAATCTAAATATGTGGAATATTGTATTAGTGAAATTTTAATTATTACAATAGCGATTAGATGAAACGCCAATAATGGGCATAATTGTTCTAATTTCAATTTTAGCTACACGAATAGCCTGACCAGGCATCATTTTAATTTATAAAAGCACTTCATTCCTTTTTAATAAAATAATCAATCTTTTTATTTGCCCAAATCTCATTAACAGAACGTGACAACTTAGATAAAACTCCGTTAGAACGATGGCGTCGGTGACTTGCACGTTATACGAACATTATGTTCTCCCTCGATCGTTCTTCAAAAATCTGTTTCTCCTCATGAGATGACTTACAATTCAGCTATTATTATCCCAAGTTAATGTGGCATTATTCAATTTTCGAGGAAAATTATCTGCATTGATTGATGATTTTTGGTTTTTAACTTTCTTTGCATTAAAAGTTATGAAAATCATTACTTCGCGACTAATCGGCTATAATATGGTAATAGATTGATGACTTAATGGATTTAAAGTTGATGTTCATCTAATGGCGTCAATAAAGTGAGGATTTAATTAAGCTCGTGATATTAGTAACAGTGAATAATTAAATTTAAAAGGTTGGAGGTTACTAAGGGACTTAAAAGGTGATAAAAGAAGTTATAACCTCAGTTACGAATGATCTTTTGGGAATTACTGATGCAAGAACGCGAATTCTTTATATGTGGACGGTTAATCGAATTGAGTGAATATTCAGCAGCACGTCGTGACTTTTCGACGACGCTTTTGCATTGTTGCAGGCACGTGTAATTTCCAATTCTGAAACTGAAATGCGGGTGCATCTCGCCCCTACCGTTTTGCATTAATGAAGATCAACAATAAGGCAACTTGGTTTGTTTCGATGATACTTTAACATTATCCGTTCCTCCTGGGGGCGGCACGGCACGGCTTTCGTATCGACCAGAGTTATTATTAATTTATCAGGTGTTAAGTTCGAATAGTAACATTTAATTGCATAGTTTCCGGTCGAGAGTAATCGTACTTCCGTGATGAGTACGCATTATTTTCAACAATCCACTTGTCGATAATATACGATCTTTGTATTCGAATCTAAAATAAGGGGAACCACATGGTGTTTCATCTAATAACACTATCTCTTGGTGTTTAAAATTAATTAAAAGCCGAGATGCATTCATTTTGAGCCACGGGAAACATGCTTTTTATGATTTGCGCTAATTACACTACTAACATGTGCAATGCTTAATTGCCCATATTTGCTTGTTCAAAATATCATTAATATCAATTACACCAATAATGTTTAACTGATTTTGTTTCCAAATACTCAAATCATTATAGGATTATTTGTATTGCAACGGAAAAAATGGAATCAAAAGAGACAAAAATTACTTCATCATACCTATTAATTTTTAGGTTATAGGTCCAACCCTCCGTGTATAACATTCTATTTGCTGATTAAAATTTCATGCAAAATTATTATCAAATTAACCCACCCCAACCCTGTTATCAAAAAGTTATTTCGCTTGTTATTGTAACCCTGTTACTATACTTACCAGAATAATTTCAATATATAACATAATGTTCGTGTCGTGAAGTAAGTTTACCAAAAATATTTTGATTGCTGGTAGCCCAAAAATATATTTAATCGAAAGAAAAAAAAGGAAATTTGTCATAAGAAATAAGCATGTCATTGAATGAAAAATGAACACAGGAAACATTTTTCTTTGCAGGGGCTCCACTCGTATTACGAAACAAAGGGGTGATATGAGTTCTCAACGGCTCCAACTTCATTTCAATGGGTCGCTTAATTATACCACTTGTTTATTGCTTTTTGACCAGATTTTAATCAGATAAAAATTTATTAAAACTTATTCAAGTATAAAATAAAAATTAAATATTAATAGCCTCAAAAATGATGATTCCACATACAAATAATTATGTATCTTTGGCACCAGGCTTATGCCCAACAATCACGTCTTTTTTTCTAAAACATCATCTATTTCCTTGTGATCAGAATTTAACGTTGGTCTCTAGATGATAAAACTTTGCACAAGCTAATTATTGGTTTAGAATATTTTGGGATATCATCAAACTCCTTGGATTAGGCTAAAGCCTGATCCAGGGTCCATCGTTTTTTTTGGGCGCCCAACTTCTCTTTTTCCTTTAGGATGGTATTCCATTATCAGTTTTACTCGTCTTCGGTTGTCCATCCTATCCATATGTTTACACCATCGTTGTCGGTATAATTTAATAGACTTCATCAATGGCGCAATCATAACTTCGTGCTGTATTTCTTCAATTCGTATTTTGTCAGTTCTGGTGCAGTCCTTTGTAGCTATGCATTTTTTTATCAATATAATGAATTTTTCATCAATTGTTTTTTTCAGTGCATATCAAATACATTGTAATTAAAAAACCGCGAATTAAAAATTTAATAAAAATAAACTGCGAATCAAAATTCGATTAAATAAATTTGTACTTAGAATTTGAAATATGGTCTAGAACTCTCATACCCCCTCCATTGTTACCAATAAATTTAAATACAAATTTTAAACGCAAAGTTTATGTAAGAAATTTCAGTCTTATAATAGAGACAGTTTGATTCTAATAATATTTTTGCGTTACTGTCGATTTTTCTTTCAAAATCACGATGGAAAACCTTTAAATATTCTGAAAGAGCAAAATTTACGACTTTTTATGAGGTGAGGACAAATGAAATCGACTCAACGGTTACTTCACAATTTAATTTTGAAAATCGACTTTAAAAAACATTCACTTGACGGTACGTGTATGCTATAATGTGGGTCTTGGTAATTCGAATTTAGGTGGAGAGAGAACCATCTATACCGGCGGAAACAAACATTTTCGCCAGCGTAAACTCTAAACAAAACCAAGCTTTCTAAGCACAATGTCAAAAAATCCAGATGAATGATGAAAGAGATACAGGTTACTACGGCACCAAATGCTCCGGTCCGTCTACATGCTACGCTACGCATAGGTAAAGAGAGAGCGCGTTTATTTCACTCCATGCGGTTATAGAGGAAACATCGTTCGAGTTACGACATTATCTAGTGCATTTGTGCTCGGAGGATAGTTTCCGTAGCAAAGCGAGTTTTTACTGCCCCTGAGATTGACAAATCTCGGATTCCAGCATTCAATTTCGTCATTTCCGAGTTCTGTCGGACCTTTTTCTGAAACGAGAGTGTCAAGGGCGTAGTTTTGACAAGGGCAACAACGGCAAATCTCGGATCCATCACCTTTGAAATTGTAATTTTCGAATTTTGTTATTTTCGAAAAGCTACTGGACCATCCGCAAATTATAGATTATTACCTACCACCCAGTGCAAAACATCGACCGTCCCTGTTCTTTTAAAGTAAAACAAAACATAAAGAAGTGGTGCCCCGAAAATATTTGAAAAAAGGAGCGTGGCACCCCGAAAGTCTTGGAAAGGGCGTGGTGCCCCAAAGGTACTTGAGAAGCATGTTTGTTTAGGCAATGTATTTAACACTTTATGATACGTAGACCCATAAAATTATCCTCTAAGTTTATAAAATATTTTAAAATTATGGACCGAGATTTTCATATTACGTAAAAATGCAACATTCGATTAGTTATATTTTTAGTTACACATAAGTATAAAATGACATTTTAACGACTCTAAGTTCAGATAATTTAAACAAGTAGATCACGAATCGATAACAATAAATTGCAGTAGACCAACAACTGCGTTTAAGAATTTTGCGTAGCTTAATTTTTTTTCCCTAATGTAAATATTAATTGTGAATAATTTTGCCATAAAATTCCTTGTTTTCGTTCGCCGATAAAATAGTACACCAAACTCGATTCAAAATAATCTTCATTATTGGACTTAGAGCTTTAGAAAACTGGTTTCCTTTTAAAACAAAAATAATACAGGTCAAAAAATAAATGCTTTTGAATATAACCGTTTTATAATTTTTAAATTGCAATTTAAATTTTTAAATTGAAATTACAAATTTTAAAAATAATGATCACTAATTTTAAATGATTTAATTTTACTATTAAAACAAATGGTAAATTATTTGCTATTAAAAATACTTTTGATTTAAGGTTGACATCTTTTATATTAGGTTTGCATTACTTTTATTATATCTGTTAAAAACCATAATTCTTTTAAAATAAAAGCGTTTGTTTTCGACGAATTTTTAAAAGTAAAATTTAAAATTTAACCCGTAATTTTTTTGATATTATAGCAAATTTTTTTGGGTGTATCAGGACCATAATGCATAATTCATTCGATTTTATTAAATTTGATTTGATTAATATGCCGGAGTTTGTAGTAAATTGATCTGACTACATAAAAAATTAACGGAAGCGACGAGCATGCCAATATTCCGGGTTAGCACCTTCGGGGGTTAAGTTATTGCCGAATTTGATCTCGTAAAGAGGAAAAAGGTAGCCAACTCAATTTTACGTAAATGTATATCTCGTGGTCGTTAAATCTGTAGTGACATAAATTTATGATCAGATACTTTAAAGTATCTGATGTTAACGATAAAATTAAAAAGTTCTATTTAAATGCCTTTTTAAATATTTTATGGTTATGGATAGTAAAGCTCCATCATAAAGAAAATCCACTTGCTAAGTGGATTTAGGTCCAAAATATAGTTGAAACTTCAATCATCGTAAAATTTATGATTCACAAATCTTAATACATACGTACATTGTGTAAACTAAATGAATTTTATGTTAAACGGCACCGTAGTTTATAACCAATATATTTATGCGTCAAAATTATGCGGGTAAGTAAATGCACCTAGTAATTTTACTATCCACCCCTAAATTCATAATGTATCTGCTATGTCGATCCTAATTATGCACACAAAACCAATTAACAATTTTTTGAATAGATATCTCGTCAAATCGCTTTCTTAATTTATATAAAACACCCTTCCTCAAATTTATTTAAAAATCTACCAAAAATTGATTAAATGCAAATTGACAATATACAAACAATTACTAATCCCTTGCGCATTAACAGACAATGGACATTTCATAGTTGGTAACAGGAATGTCATTATAGAATAACGCAGTGTTGAAATATGCGTCGCTGCTTTGACAAATTGAATTCACTTACCAAACCACATCTGCACGTAATTAAAAAAAATCTAATTTTCAATCCCAATTTTTCTTTTTTTGCCAATTTTTAATGTTGAAATTTGTTTTCATTTCCATGTTTCGAGACAAATTTGCGACTTTGGATTGTTTGATTTCTTCAGCCTCAAAAGAAATTTAATTGCAAAAATTCGTTCTATAATTTTCTTTCTTTAAATTTATTTTTATTGATTAAATTTCTTGCTAATGATTGCCTGCTGAAAGCTAAAATAGGCAACCTTCGATATGTGTGATTAAAACTAAGTTCAATAAAAATCTCACGGAAAAAACTTTTAGGTACTAGATGCGGCATAGATCCTCTACTAAGAGACTAAAATTTTAAAAATTCAGCGATATGCAACACTCAGGTCATTATTAACGGCTAGGAGCTCACATCCGGAACTTCGCTCTCGCTTTCGCGAAGATCAGATAGTTTTAAGATATTTTAGGTTATCAAGCGTTAAGGCAGTGACGGACTGGGATGAAAAACCGGCCCTTGCATTCAGATTATAAACCGGTCCATTGTTATGGAATAGAAAATCAGTAACTGAGCATCGGCCCTTCTGGCATTTGCCAGAACTGTCAGATGGCCAATCCGGGCCTGCGTTAAGGTATCCCTCCCCAGGGGAAGAATAATTTTAACCTCAAATTATTGGATTTCCTTAGAAATCATTAAATTCCTTATAATTTCACTTGTTTGGAATTCCCATGGAAATCTTTGTCTCGCCTTGGAAATCACCAAAACTACTTGGGAATCCCTGGAATTCTTTATAAATTTCAAGAATTTATTAAAAATACTAATTCTTTGAAAATCATTTCAATTTCTGTAAAATTCCTAAAATACACTAAAATTACACTTCTTTAGGATATGCTTAGAATCATTGGAATATTTTGGAAATCTCTGTAATCCTGTGTACAACATTTATTTGAAATATTTACTTCTTGGAAAGAAGTGTTAGGCAAAGATTTAATTCGAACATTTAGTTATAAAACTGAGATCGCTCTAGTGTCATACAAAATAAAAATAAAAATCATAAGAAACAATTTTGAGTATAATCTGGATTGATATTATTCACAATTTTAATCAGAAAAATAATCATTAGAATTTTTTGAAATTAAAAATCTTGGAAAATCACTGGAACTTATTTGAAATCATTGGAAATCATTGGAATTTTTTGGAATTCTTTAGAAATAATTGGAATTCCTTGAAAATTACTAGAATTCTTAGGAAATTATTGGAATTTTTAAAACTCTCTTAACTTAGAATTCTATGGAAATTTCTGGAATTTCTTAGAAATCACTTAAATTCTTGGAAATCATTGGAATTTCTGAGAAAACGTTGAAATTTTTGGTAATTTTTAAAATTCTTTTTGGAAA
The DNA here is from genome assembly GCA_963170105.1 of Cantharis lateralis. Lineage (NCBI taxonomy): Eukaryota > Metazoa > Arthropoda > Insecta > Coleoptera > Cantharidae > Cantharis > Cantharis lateralis. The sequence continues at coordinate 6,890,524 of OY720630.1, read as the reverse complement.
TATTTGAAATTCCGAGTCTTGTGTACACAAATTTACCTGAATAATTATCCCTTGATTTTAATCGAGAAACTGACCTCAAGATTTGTACTGACATAATGAAAAATTCATATAATTCCGAAAAAAACTTCACGAGTTGTCTGTTTTTATCTTATTCAAGATTTTAACTGTGAAATACATCTCATTAAATGGTTACTGTCGATCTTTTCTGCGGTTTTCTTTCAAAGGTACGATAGAAAACCTTTAATTATTCGGAAAGAGCAAAATTAAGCTTTCTTATGAGGTAAGGATAAATAAAATCGGCCTAACGGCTACTTCAAAATTTAATTTTGAAAATCGATTTTTAGATGTAAATTATAAAAGTTTAAGTCCAAGTTAGCTTTAGAAAAACAATCACTTGACGGTATGTGTACGCTACGTAGATCATATCAATCTGAATTTTGGTGGAGAGAGAGCGTATTCATTCCACTGCATGTGGTTACAGAGGAAACATCATTCGAGGACCTACATTATCGAGTGCATTTGCGCTCTCTCTCGGATTCCAGCATTCGAATTTCGTCATTTTAAAGTTCGGCAACCCTATAGGTATGTTTTTAGCGAGTTCAGTTCATATTTATCCCTGCGCTCGGCGTTCCGGGACCTTTTGACTAGCATAACCACGGCAAATCTCGTATTTGGATAATGCTTAGTTTTTATCAATTTGTATAAACGTACGTAGTCAATTTCTGTCAAAAATAAATCTGAGTTTTTTCAAAATTTATTTTGAAAACAAATTATCCTGCAAACTAATATTTTAAATTTTTTAAACATTTTGTACGGTGTCACCGATTCCGCGTGAATATTTGAATACCAGTCGGTCCAGAGCCTTTGTACAACCGAATAGTACGAGTTTTTTATATGGTGGGTATGAAACCAATCAACGTAATTAGAAATACGTGACACTTTTAAGTTAAATTAATTTATCGTAACACATAGTGGTATAGTGTAGAAATGGATTAATAAAAGAGCTGATGCGGCTTTCACAATAGATACAATTAAATTTTGGAGTGCAATTGATGCAAACGAATTTCATTACCACTAAAGGATTTGCGCCTATTTAGAACAAAACACGTGTAATGCATGTCTGCGTTGAAATACTCGTGAGCACAATGGGCACCTGTAGAATAATAACAATGCGGATAAAGTGCTATAGAGTAAATTCACGAATTTGTAGGGTCACCCCTTGAGGGATACAATGCGGAAGAGGCCAAGAAGTCAATACTTGGACAAACTGATTTATTATTGCACTGTGACGAGAAACAAGAATTGGGCGTTCACGGAGAGCACCACAAGCTATCTTGAGTGACATTTCATTTAACTCCTGTACCGCTTGTCACTCAGAGCGCTTCTGGTGCGAGATTCACGACGAAACGAAGTTATCCATGTGTGATACTGCTAAATTACCTCCGGAGATTACTGATATTGATTAGAAAAGTAGCCCTTTTTGAGATGAGTCCTAATGATTAATTGAATTTTCGTGTAAGTGGAGTAATGTGTCGCTCGTTTTGATTAATTCAAGATGAGATTCAATTGGAGCTCCATTTGGGGATTGCTTTATTCATGTTTGCTGGCATGAATGATTGAGTGAATCTATTTATTGTTTTACTTGTAATATTAATCATTCTAATTCGGTTAATATGTTTTATACCATCTAAGTTCAAATGGCGTATATTTATAATATGTCAATCCTGCAAATCTTGAATGAAAATATGAAGGATAAACGATTACTGCAATAGGAAATTCTTCCTTAAAGCATTTCTCTTAATTATTACCTTCCATTTATAATTTTTATCAAAATTTTAGTTACTTTAATGTCAATGTCAAATAATATAGTCTAACCTAGAAAATTGAACTTACTTGTGAATGCTCTCAAAAATACATTGGTCATACAGGTAGATCTTTCCAAACACGCGTGATTCTGCAGACTTGTAGCTGAAAAATTTACAATAGTGAAACATTTATTATACACAAACCACAAACAGGGGGGGAGGGGGGTGTATGAAATTGTCCATGTGGAACAAAAGACTAAAAAATTGTAATTTTTAGAGGCTATGAAAGTCAACAAATTAAAATACTCATCTTCTTTACTAAACAGTTATTCTGACCTTATCAACTCTCTTCTATTGATCATCTTTAATAAATAATACACCCCTTTTCTGTGTTTACAAATACCCCCCCCCCCCATTGATTAACCTAGAGGTGTACTTGTGCTTGTTATTAACATCCCTTATACCCCATAATATACTACCTATAAATGAATTTCTTTTTAAAAAAAATACCTCTTTCCACCCACCATTTTTTTCGTGTAATTTTAACAGTATGTAATCGGATCCAATCTATCTTGTTTGGGAATAGCACGGAAACCGGTCCCCGGATTTTAAAAATTTTCTAATGACATTATGGTAGTCGAGGGCGTATGTTACAAATATAAACATTAAGTTTTATGGATTATTCAAAAATACGGCCAAAAACTGCCAAAAAATAAAAGCAGCTATTCGATTGGCTTACTCCATAAACTGTTTTCTATTATTGTAGTACTCAAACGTGATGGATGGTCAAAACCGTCCGAAGCCGACGGGACCGGACCAGAGGGGCGCTGAACTCGTTAAAAAATCCCTGAGGCGCAACCGAACTCGAAAATTACAATTTAATGTTACCAATCGCTCGGTAACAAGTCAACTAAATCGAACTCCGTCCACTAAAACACGCTCTTGCAACTATTTACGTTGAACACACAGGTACAATGTCGTTTTTTCCTAAAAACTTTTGCAGTGTAATTCATTTGTTTACACACTCAACAATAAATTGTTTACGAAATTAAAATTAGCGGTTAGCTCGGAGGTTAGCAAAATTAAATCACCGATAGCTTCGAAAATAATTAAATTACAGCGATGACTATAAAAGCTCATTGAAGCTCAATGGAAGCTCTATCGATTGACACCGAATTTACGTAAAAATTTTGAATAGGACAAAAAATTGAAAAATATGTCCACGCCCCCCCCCCCAAACATTTTGCGAATAACTCCGCGACGGTTTAGGCTCAAACGACGGGAATGGAAGCTCATTAAGGCTCAAACGAAGCTCAAACGTTTGACACAAATTTTACCCTAAAATTTGACTTGGGGGGGCATCGTGTCTACAGCCCCTTCGAAATATTTCGCGAATAGCTTTGCGACGGTTGAAGCTCAAACGACGAGAATGGAAGCTCAAACGTTTGACACCAATTTCAGTAAAAAATTCGATTTGAGGGAGGGCAGCGACATGTACCTTGAACACACGTACCGTTAACAAAATGAGATTTAAGGTCGTTTCTCACCTATCAGCTTAGCGACTGATCATCACCAGCGAATTTTAGTTCTGTATTTAAATGCAAGCACGTTGACTTGCCTTGCAAGTGATGTGCTGATGCCGTTTTGAAAATCAAATTTTTACATATTATATTGTCACATCTTCAAGTCAATCGCCGTGTTACAATTGCATTCTATATCCGGTCAGTGTGCTCAACGTAAATACTAGCATTAGCATATTGCCCGCTATACTTGACTCGGATGCCGTGAGGGAGCAGTACGCTGTAGTCGTGCTCGTACTAACATGCCTGGTTATGTTAGATTGTATTCGGTTAATTATGGCCGAATTTAGCATGAAAACTAAGATCCCAGCTTTCGAGTTCTGTTATTTTCGAGTTCGGTCACACTTTCGGCATGTTTTTAGCGAGTTCGACTCGGAGCGCCCGAGCGAGGATCGGGGCGCTCAAAACTCCACCATTTTTGAGTAATTCGAAAAAAACTTGACGTTTGTTTTGTTAAGTAAAACTCACAAACTCCTTCTCCAACCAGCAGTGTGTAGCCAATTAGTAGGTGACAAATTTGTTAATTGAATTTAAAGAAAATATTTATGAAAATTTTGGAGAAACTACCGGATTTGCCGTAGATATTATATTTTTTTATATATATGCTATAGCCTATTTACTACCACTTTTTCAAAAAAAATTGTTGAAATCTGAGACCGTATGTTACTACCGGCTGTGTTGCTTGGGGCGCTAGGGCGGCACTATGGACAGGAGCGGGTGAGGCTCGACCCCCCCCCCCTTGGCTTCCACGTGGGTACACCACTGGACCCGATTAGTGTGCTAGACCCTACCTACTCTAAGGGATTACAGAGCACGATTAATGTCAATTTATTGTTTAGAAAATGATTGGTCGATTTTAATTTTGAATAATTTACGTTAATTTCATCAGTGTGAAAAATTATAGTATTTTTCATGTTTGCATTTACCTAACGTCGCGAGAAGACTAGTAAATTGCTATTCATGATTGGCATGCATTTGATGATGGCCCTATTTGATTAGGGCGGGCCTAATGATACGTACAATTTCCTCGTATTTCGTGCATATATGCAGTAATATGTGGTAAAATATCACATGCGTCTCGATTACTGTATTCAGTCCCAGACATGTGGGTCCTAACAAATAACATTTGATGAGCGGTGATATGTTTTCATTTCAGGTTATCGTCCATGCAAATTGTAATTTTGTTCCAACTTCTCAATTTGTCTTTTGTCATGTATTTTATTCTCAAAATTGTTAGTCCTCGATACAAACATTTGCATATCAATTTATAATATTTTTTGTTAACAACAAAGAAAATTCCATTCGTATCATGTTTGATAATAATTTTAATTTACATTAAATTGAATAAACAAAACTTGTCATATTTTCCTATAGAATTTGACTGTTAAAGAAGAGCGCAAAAGAAGATTGATAGCTTTACAAATTCTATCAAAAACATTAACCAGTATACTCCGATTGCATATAGTAGATACAGTCGCCACAATTTGCTACGTGTGCAAATAGATGACAGCATAATCCATCATTCTTGTCCAGTTTTACCCCATCCTATCAATTTCTATTGCCTACCCTTTGCCACCTCTAAAAGCATAACACAATATTGGCGAATTTTTAAATCACTGCTGGTTATTATGTGATGAAAAATTACCATAACATAAGAAATTTATTCTTATTACATGATCAATACAAACACAATTTGATTTATTTTTACCACAATATCTCAGAAATAAAAATTGAAAATAAAGAAAGGGGGACGTGTTTCGGAAATACAAATATTTGTGGAATGTAGCAGTAACACCGATTCAAAAATGGTAATTAAATTGAAGACGGGTGGAGAACAAAGATTACAAATTAATTACTAACCCCAACTTACTAACCTAACCGTTCATTTACTAACGAAATAGCTTCCTTGAAGTAAAACAAGTATTTACTATTTGACATTAAATGCTTATTCTCGATTAGTGATTAATTTGATTACGTTTTCCATTACCCGTTCGGAAATTCTCAAAATACATAAATATTTTTGGGAGAGCTCCGAACAAGTTACGTGGATACATAACCTTTCTTTTTTATTTTTATAAACTTTTAGCATACTTGTATTTAATATAACTTATGTAAATTGCCCCCTAACCGTAAATTAATTGCTTGAGATATTATTTTGATGGTCCAGTTATATTAAATGAACGACGACAACCGCAGATTCTGGTCGATTATTAATATACCTACCAATCTCTCCGTATTACTAATGTAAACACACGTTATGTTAGTTATGAGTTTCACCTAAGGGGTGTGCTTAACCGAATTGTGTACATAACCGAAGTGCTTACACACCAAAGGCTTATTTCAAGATAATTATAAAGGCATATTAACATATAATTGAACTGATGTTCCATATAACTTTATTAAAGTTTCAAATCCGCACTATAGATGGCAAAGGGTATTACAGATTACTTTAATAGCATAATTAATCGCATTCATCAATATTTTAAAATTAATCTCATTGTGGTTTAATTTACCAAAACATATTAAACTTCATTCACATAGAGATTAGTTGTTATCTTATACATTTGCTTTGCTAAAACCAATTAAATGACAATATTTAACCTCTTGCTCCTTCGTACCTTCATTAGATAGATTCTTGCAAGCTCATTCTAATTTAAGGACGGAATGTTACCGACGAAGAATTGCCTCGATATATACATCCCTTTTTATTTGCTGCAAAGTGCTGGCACCTAGTTAACGATAGAAAATTTTTACAACATTGCTATTTGTAACTACAGTGATGCTAATTTACCGATAGGGGCATGGATGGGGGTGGATGGGGGTTATACGTAACCTGGAATGTCCTTCAAGCATGTTATTATAATGGAATGTAAGAATGTAACAACGAATTGGTGCATTATATTATATCTGACGAATTTTTCAATTCTCTTGATAATGTCATCAGAATCAGTGGCGGATCGTACATAAAATTTCAGTGAAATAAAAATTGTATTACAATGAGATAGTTAATTTATTATAAAGTATTTATTAATATGTTATATTAAAACAAATTGGGAATTCTACAATAAATGGTGGTTTACAAAATTATTCATCAACTATACTGAAAACAAATTAATTATTGCAATATTTATCCATTTTTTTTTATGGATGTAACATATGAGTCTAGCTGGACGGAATTCAAAATATATTAAGAGGGAAGTTTACTGAAAAAGAATTTAGATTTAGAATAGAAATCTTTGGTAGTAGCAGTGGCGTAGCTAAGATTTTTGGGCCCGACAGCAAAATGTCGTAGGAAGGCTCTATATAAATATTAAATTAATAAATTTAATATACATAAAGTTTACATATTTATCACATATACATATATATTGACAATTTTGTATAAAATTAGTAAACATGTAAAACAAAATAACACTTCAACGTCTAAAATACTTCTCACAGATATTGACAATTTAAATTTTTTAACTGAATATTAAAAATATCGTATTTTCATGGGAAAATATAATTTACCCTAAATATTTATTTTTCCTGAAATTATTTTCATATTATAATATTAATAATAATAATAATTATTAAATTTTCCAGACTACATAAAAGCAATTTCTATATATCATTAACTTTTTTCCAAGTGCGGTTAAACTTATTGGTGGTAGCAGTGGCGTGCCGTGCCATATATGTTGGGGGGGGCAAAACATTCTTAGGGGCGCAAATATGTAACTATGGAATACAAATAAATAACAAATAAAACGTGAAAACAATTCGGAGCGCCCGATCGAGAATCGGGGCGCTCTAAAATTCACCATTTGAGAGAAATTCGAAAAAAAATTGACGGTTGTTTTGTTAAGTAAAACTCACAGGCTTCTTCTCCAACCTGCCGTGTGTAGACAATCACTAGGTGACAATTTTGTTAATTGAATTTAAAGAAAATATTTATGAAAATTTTGGAAAAACTACCGGGTTTCCCGCAGATTTTATATTTTTTATGTATACTATAGCCTATTTACTACCCCTTTTAAAAAAAATTGTCGAAATCTGAGATCGTAGATTACTACCGGACCCCGTTTTACAAAGTGTTTTGCTTGCGGCGCTAGGGTGTGCCGCCCTCTGAACAGGGGAGGGAGGGGTTCGAGCCCCCCTAGCTACCACATGGGCACGCCACTGGATGGTATTGGAAGTGGATCATATGAATGTTTTGATTCATTATAAAAAAAATAAAAATTATTTGAAATAATTACAAAAAACATCAAATTGACTTAAACCGTGGGGCTTGTAATTAAACGCAGCGTATGAGAAAATGAGTACAAAAACCCAGTGCGTTGTATTGTATACTTTTAGGGTCGAGTTTTTAAAGAAATTATATAGTAGGAATATTAAAATTAAAAATTTTTAATTAAAAAAATTAAATTAAATTAATTTAAAATTAAATTAAATTCAATTTAAATAATTTAAATTTTTTAAAATTTTACCTTAATTCTTAGTTCACATTTTAATTCTAACTTCAATTTATTTAAGATATCGGCTCTCTCTCAGTTACCAGAGTTAATAAAAATATTTATTTTACAAATATTTTCAAATTTTAGATTTAGGATTTAGATAATAAGGATCATGCACGAATAAAAAAATTTTGTTAAAATATATTTTCCGATTAATCCAATATATTAAATATTAAATCAACAAAAATTACTTCTATTTATTCTATTTTGTTATAAATAATCCATTTTAAAATTGAACGATTATTTAAAATAAATCATGTGACCATAAACGCTAGCGCCACAGGTCTGACGTCATCGGGCATAAATGACCGCGCTCTTGATTACTTAAAATTATCTAAAATAACCTTACCTTTTCATATATTCATTGTGACAAACTTGATAATATCGCAGGGGATTCAAAACGGGAACTAAAACTGCAATATTTTATTTATTAACCAATTAGTGTCCTTCCGGGATAGTTTCATTCAAATCCGGATTAAAAATAAGTAATTTCTACTAAAAGAACTTGACAAAAAAGTGAGAGATAAAATTCCGAGTTTTATCAAAGTTGTTAATGCCTAGAGAACTCTGCCATTAAAATGCATGGAGCAAGCTATGAATAATTGTGCCCCGTGACCTCACAATAAAATGGCGATTTGCGCGGTCGTTTCATTCGATTCAAATTGATGGATTTTTAAATATTTTTTAAATTGTTATCGAAACGAACATAAATGAATTAAATAGTATTAATCAGTATATTTTAGTATTTTTTATCCAACTACGCAATAAAAAAAAATTATGCATCTTCCTTATTGTTATTTAATTTAACTCTTTACACATTTTACCATTCACAACTACCTGCATTAGTTAAAGAGGCTTCTGCATCTGCTGGTAAAATTTCTAGAATTTCCAAATTCAAAAAAATATTCGGCCCTTTACAGTTACAAGAATATTTTCAAATTTTAGATTTAGTATTTATATAATTATTATTTAATTTAATCTCTTTACAAATTTTTCCATTTATAACCACCTGCATCAGTTAAAGGGGCTTTTGCTGATAAAATTGCTGGAATTTCCAGATTCAAGATTCAAAAAGAGTAGGTATTCAATTTAATGTTATGATTACTTACGTTCAATACCTTTCGAAAACTTTAAAAATTATTTTTCGGTATAGGCGCAACTAGCTCTAATATTTGGGGGGGGGGGGCTAAAATGAAGACATTTTTTTTTGCTTAACAAAATAAAATAATAAATATGGAATTATAGGAACCCTTGACAATCAGTGGAAAAAGAAACTGTTCATGTTTTTAGAGTAGTCCATTTATTTTGAGGGGGATAATTTAAATTTAGTTGCGCCTATATTTTCGATACCGAATTTGCAAAAATTTTGAGTTCTATTGTTTAGGTTGCTATAAACAAAAACAAATAATAACGAATGGTAACTAGACATTTGTAATATTTAATAAACAAAACTATAACCGACACTCTTTTCATATTGATAAAAAAACAAATGTAATGTAAAATAAAGCAAATTTGACGTTCGTCGGGAGATAGTCCACGGAATTTCCCTTTTGCACAGAATATTATCCTATCATTTGTTCTCTTACATATTTTCGAAAACAATCGGCCCGACTCGCAGAATAATCGAACAAAATGATCGATAATATTTTACGAACATGGGAAATTATTATATGAAAACAACGCCATCAATAAAAGTATAGTTGAACTATTATAGTGAAATTTCCAATTCGCCCTTATGCAACCTATTTGCCACATACGCCTAAACTAGTTTAAACATTACAATTTTACTAGGTACTTTGCAAATTCCGTATTTCACGATTATTGCTGAAATTATAAAGAATTTTTTGAAATAGTGTTAATGTAAATTGAAGTAAATTTTCTTCTGATCCTGATGAATATAATTGTTATATAAGTAAACCAACTTAACAAAGGTAAACCTTTAAATATCAACCATGCTTCAAAATGCATCTTTTTGTGCTCCTTCAAAATATTGTTTTTTAATTAAATTATTAATCAATATTGATTGGTCATGAAACTGTAACATTGTACTTTATATTACTGTTTCATTTACCCCGAAATTCGCAATAGTTTTTCTTATAATCGTGAAATAGTGAAGCCACTTTTTCTCCATTTGATTAGCATAGCGTTTTCACTTATGACTGCACCGAGAACCTTAGTTCTCTGTGCTGACCTTAGTCAGCAGACCGTGAGTATGGTCGGGTACTTAAAGAGTTTTCCTGCTGGTACCCACCAGAAATATATTACAAGGATAGGCAGCCCTCTACAAAGCAGAAAAATACATTGCGCGAGCTATCTGTAGTATATTTAATCTGTGTCAATACGTATCGTCGTGTTGGTAATACCGTTGCTACCGTGCAGTAGTAACTGTAGGCGATGATAGGCAACCCGTCTTACAATACCGTTTGCCTCAAATTCCCTCATACCTACTCCAACGCATTTCACGGTGTCGCCCGATGTTACGGAATTATTTCTAGGCTTTTATTTTTTATCCATTCAACGATAGATACGATCAATCTGCTACAACGAGGGGCCGTCTTAACCCACGTAATGCTTGCAAGGTAGCATTAACCTTACCGTAAGCGAGTTCACTTCAATCATCTTGCTGAACTCGTACTGGTTTGAATAGAAATCACCCAGCCTCTCCAGTCTTTCCTACAATATATGACTAAGATTACCTTCTTCAGAAGCTTTGAAAAATAATCCAGGAAGCAAATTGGTTTATAGAATGTTAAACTTTCTAGCTCGTTTCCTTAGTGAGCTACCCAAATTGGCTTACTATCCTTTCTTATGCCCGGTTTCTTCACTAAAGTTAGCAAGCTGTTCCGGACATATACGAATACGAGTTCTTTTATAAAAATTAAATATTCAAAATATTTTACATTAAAATACATTAAAATATTCTAAATATTATTCTAAAAATATTCTAAATATTTTATTTTAAAAGAACTCGTACTCGTGTATGTCCGGAACAACTTGTTAAAGTGGCCGCGCGGTTAACTTTAGAGAAGAAACAAGGCATTAGTAGTAGTAATCTGACCTCTCTGATCTTTCTCCATTTTTGAGTAATTAAATAGCCTGAGAAAAACCATTGGATAGTCACTGTTGGTTAGCTGGCATTCACAAACTTGCTCATCTCGATCGGGACATAATCTGGACTTGGAATCCCATAGCCTTCTAAACGGGTAGCTTTTTTATAGCCCTTCAAAGTTCTTCCATTGTGAATAGTCTAAATTCTTCCGCTCCATATGCTTTATCAATGCATTCTTTTTGTCCACCGCCACCGGTCGTTGTAGTCTGCGCCTGCGGTATACGCCAATGTTGGCAAAGACACAGTCACTAATGAACGGAATCTAGTATTACATTTCGTCTCACTTTAACGCCACCATCTTTTGATGTACCACCTTTTTCACAAAAAGGTTGTGGTCACGGCCACCTTAAATCTCATCGGCTTACAATTTGTTAAATTGACATTAGGTTTTTACAAACAATTTTGAAGAAGATTGATCAGTACGTACTTGATTAAAATTTACGATTTATCTTTAAAACTTCAAAATCTTATAATAACATTGCTTTAAAATTTTTTTCAATGTTTTTTTTTATCAAAAATACGTTTAATAATAAAGATTTTGAAAAAAAACTTCCAATTTGGCCCATTTTTCGCAAAGTTATAATCGTTTAAAAAAAGGTTTTGTAATTTTTGAAAAAGTGATTTAAATCTTAGAAGTCGGACTTAAGTGGGAACAAGGGGTGAAAACCCGAAACTAAGCTTCAACCATCCAGATGTGCAAAACTGAAGTTTCGCAAGTGTAAATTTTACTGCCTTCTTGGCTCTTTGTCAAAACAACGATCACCAGATGAAGGAGATTAAGGCCGCATTTCATTCAATTTACGCTACGCTAGGTGGTGTGAGAACTCGCTTCATTTCGCTGCATGCGGTTGCCGCGGCCACATCTGTCGAGTTCTTGTATTATCAAGCGCATTTGCGCTCCGATGATTGTTTAATTTAGTATAGGAGTTGGGAAAACCGCCTGGAGCCGCCCGCAGGACGTGCAGAGGGTAGGCTTTTACTGCCCCTGACGTTATCAAATCTCAGATCCCAGCTTTTGAGTTCTGTACTTTTCGAGTTAGTTTAACACTTCAGGTTAACACTTTTTTAGTGAGTTTGCTCGCTACGCTCGGGCGTTTTGACAAGCGCAACCATGGCAAATCTCGGATCCAGGCACTCTAAAATCCACTAATTTATTTTTGGTAATTTTGAAAAAACTCTGAATATTTCGCAATTGTTTTTTATATAGATACTATATTTGTCATGAAATTACTATGTATAGCGGGGGGGGGGGTCGAATAGATTTTTGGTTTTTTTAAAATTTATTTTGTAAAATTTTTAAGTTCCCGCAACTTGGTCGACGTGGCGACAACTAGCGGTGAAAATGAGATTGACACCAAGATGGTGGAGAGTGTGAGAGGTAAAATTTTTGAAATGTGTTAAAATATTTTTGAAAGGGAATTAGTGGAAAATAAATTGTGATTTTACTGAAAGAAGTATTTCATTATTTGAACCTAAATTTAAATGAATAGCAGTAATATTTTGAAAATATTTTTAGCGAGGAAGATAATACATTTTTATGAAATATTGAATTAAATTTAAAACGAATGAATTTTGGAAAACAATTAATTTTTATAAAAATCCACCTTAATATAACCCATTGTTTCTCAAACTTTTTCTAATTTGGAACCCTTTTCCGTTTGGAAGGTAAGCGCCAAGGCTGTATATAAGGGGGGGTTTTGAGGGTTAGAACCCCCCGCCCCCCAAATTATTTATCAATTAGTAAACCTCAGGAAGTCCGACTGCAATCTTAAAAAAATCAGAAAACATCTTCAAAACTGAAACAAAAACATTAAAGATTAACATTAACATCTTTTTGTGGAACCCTTGGCGAATTTCCATAGAACCCCAGGGTTCCGCGGAACACACTTTGAGAAACACTGATATAGACCACTACCTACCACCTACCACGCAGTGCAAAAATTTTGTTTAAATTCGGAAGCGCAGAACTTGGACGATCCCCGTAAATTTATTTTTGTGTTGAAAACAAAAAATTAGTAAAAAAATTTATATTTCTTGCTGTTACCAATATTTATTTTTATATTGCATACCGACCTCAATTATGGTTGTGGGCATGCCCACCGTGCCCATATGGGTGGATCCGCGCCTGCTCTGATGGCATCGGGCTGTTTGTATAAACCTAATGAGCAATTCTATATTTCAGGACAAATAACTTAAGATCAGAATTACTTACTTTAAAGGTATAAACTTTTTTAGAGATTTTAATAGTAATTTTAGATAGTAATTTTTCGAGATTACAAATGTTTAATAATAAGATATCTGTTTTAATTATCTGTTGGTTATCTAAAGCTAATTTTTACGTAAAAATTTGTTTTATAATTTCATTTTCGTTTAGCGTTGCAATTTTGCTGATATGAATGGGAAATCACAGAGAGCTGTTATGAGACAAAGCAGCATAAAATCGATGAAATGGAAGTAACTCTGGAGTAAGCTTTTAACTTACATTTATCTAAATATTTGCACTTGTTTGAAATATACTTTTGTATTTGTTTCGAGAAAATAATGCAAGAAATGTACGCTTTCTCATTTAATGGTTCAATATTTTTTCTTTTTCACTTTTTATGTAACTTCTTACATTTCCTACATTTTATAAAAACATACGGAATAATAAATTACTATTGAATTTCACGAGTTTATTTGACGAAACTATATTGAGTTTTCCGCGCGACCAATTTTCTGATGTATGTTAGTCTTTGCGGATAATAAAGGTTTATTCATCAATAACCGAAAACAAAGTCACCGTAGACAGAGATTTATCACAACGTTCAACATTTTTATAAAATGATCTAATCTTATATTTCTCATTGTTGTTAACAAATTCAAAGGCACGTTTTAATGGTTATGATTTTTAATTTTATAGAATATCGATAAAGTAGGCACAGCTAAAGTATTATTTAAATTTTCATAGAATTGAGGAGAGCGTGACTATGCATTGATTACCGGTTAATTCTGAAAGCATAGGTACTACTTGTTTTGGTTATTCGATATATTTTATGATTAACTGCCAAGTTCACTTTGTACGAGTAATATTGAAACTGTAAAATTTTCATACAAGAAAATTAAATTTTTTAACCAAAAATAGCATGGAGGTTATCCGAAGTGATATCTTTAACCCTTAATTTATCGCAAATGGCTACATGTTCACCTCTAATATTTTTGCAATCATGTCTTGCTGGACTTTCCACTGCATCGACACCAATATGCATACCAGTTATAGGAAAATCTGGTGAACAAAGTGTACACGAATTAACTCTGAGGATAGAAAGTCTCTCGAGGGACAAGAAATTGTCCTGGGCGCTTTCCTTTAACTCCATAGAAAATGCATATCAAATACAGGGAGTAAATCCATCCATTGTTGGATGGATTGGCTCAACCCTGAGAAATAGATACATCAGTGCCGCGGCAGAAACCGCGAAGGTTTCGGCTGCGCGAGAGTGCCCGCACGGGGAGTTGTTCTATCTTCCATCTCTCTCTCTTCCATAATTATTATTGGGATTGTTTGAATTAGAATTGGATTTTGGATGAGATTGCTTTTTGGCCAATATCAAAATTTCATACAACTTATAATCGTAAAAAAGGTGTCCAAAATAGAATTGAAGGGAAAAGATCTGAATAAAGATTAAATTAATACTTGGGTATCTAGTTTATTGAAAAAAGTAAATATCGGGAAATCAGCAATTAGATGATCAAAAACTGCTTGATATGCTTTAAGTAATACAAACAGTTGGTTATGGTTCCATTTGATAGCATCTCAATAACACTTGACTATTCTCATGAGAGGGTGAATATATTTATTATTAGATACTATTGTAAGAAATGACCGATCGGTATAAATTTTTATTTAATATTTGTAAATCAAAAATTTAGACATTGGGGTTAAATAAAGCATTTTGGTAAGCATGTCAAGTATCGGTAAATTTATTTAACACTTAAACCAACTATTAAAAAATCATTGAGTGGAAAATGCATTACAATTTAATTTAAAAGTATAATAGTGGGTTAGCATGTTCAACATGTGAGAGCCGAATAATCAAAAACATATGCCGATACTCTTTGTAGATCCCGTGTAAACATTATAAGCAGTAATTATTTCAATTATCTTTGTCCAATAATTCAATCGGTCAAATACAAAAACCTGTACGTTCATTTTCTGATACAATCTTTCAGCCATGTTCATTAAACGCGATCAAGATCATATACTAATTTATAATTTGAACAATGTGACAAAAAGTAATTACCTGTGTAATTAGGTTGTTAATGATTAATTTTTATTGCACTGTAATACATCATACCTTCAATAGAAGTAATTAGTAAAAATTATATGTTCCCATTCAATTAAGTATGTTAAATTAATATGTTGATATTAACCGAGGTATTAACAAGGATTACACTAACAGAGATTAAGGAAATTATGATTTTGAAAAATAAAAATTTGGAAATATAGAAAAAAGAAGTCATGTGTACACGCAAAGAAATTTTACTTTTGGATTCGAAAATCTCTACTTTTTACCCGGCAGTAACTTTTTTTTTGCCCTAGGGAAAAAAGTACCACTTTACACCCGCAAATCGGGGTCTAAAGTGAGTACTTTAGCCCCGCAATTGCAAAAAAACCTTTTCTTTGCTTTTAAAATATGCTTTGGAATAAAATCGTTTTATATTTTTTAAATTGTAACTTTAATTTTTAAATTGAAATTACAAATTTTAAAAATAATGATCACTGATTTTAAATGATTTTTTTCTATTAAATCAATGCAATTTAAAAATTGTACCATTAAAATAAAAGTAGTTTACTTTTATTATACCTGTTAAAAACCATAATACTTTTAAAATGAAAGCGATTGCTTTCGACGAATTTTTAAAAGTTAAACTTTAAATTTAACTTAAAAAATTTTTTTTCTGGATTTTACAGTGTACTAAATTTTTCTTCCGTTTCTTTTACATTTCTTTGTATGATGGCTTCCTCAGTTTATTATTTTAAATTGGCGTCTTTTCCAGGCAAGTATAAAATACGAAAAAGTTGCTTTGTTTGCAAAACTGTTAGCTTTGTTGTTGCAAAATTTTGCAGTTTACTCCTTTGCGAAATATTTCTGTAAAGCTGTTCTGGTTTTATCCATAAGAGCTGTTCCAAAATGGCAGCCATTTCATCCTTTAGGAAAATTAGGAGAGTCCAAGAGTAATTCCACTTTAATTAATTCAAGTATCGAAAGTACAAGAATATTTGGAAAATTAATTACTTTTTGATTTAAACAATAATATTTGTTTAATTACCAATTAATTCTGTGTAACAAGATGTAAAAAGGATATTTATTTCTATGTGTCTAATTGTGTACTTTCTATTAAGACAATTAGATTTAATTTCGAATAGATATTTCAGAGATTGAATTGAATTTGAAGTGAGAAGTAGTGCAAGGCAAAATTTCTACGAATAGTTACTGGAAAGCGGGAAATTATGGAATTACGTACAGATTTTTTGTAAAATGTTTCGATTAAAAGATACAGGGTTTTGAAAAAAACAAAAAAAATCTCGAATTTTTTCATTTTTTTTTCATAACGGGAAAGATGCTGATTTTAGACAATAAAAGGTTTAAATCTAGTTTTTCTTTTTTTTTACTAAAAATCAATATTTTCAGCTCTATGGCCATGTAAAGATGGAAATTAAAAAATGTGTTTGAACTTGTTTTGAAAAAAAATGTTAAATATTTTTCTTAGAATATATATCCGGGGACAGCCTGTATACAGTGGAAAATTTTTATTGCATCAATTAAATTTCCGGAAATTTCACGGTATTTATGAAAATTTCACACTGCTATTACTAATACAAAAGTTCATTATATTTATCACTTTGTTAATTATGTTTATGAATGTTTTCACTGTATTTACGAGTCTTATAAGTACTTTTTAACCACTTCCCAATATTGAATCGAGTTGAAATTCTGCACATCGACTGTAGCTCGAGACATTTTAATCTATTAATAATTTTCGTAAGAAAGTACGTTACAATCGCATTCTGTTGACGGTACGTGTGTTATACGTAAGTAGTGGCAAGAGCGCATTTTAGTGGGAAGAACACGGTACAGTCGACTTCGGGACGAGGGACTGTTAACATCGTTCAATGAATTGTAATTTTTCGAGTACTGTTGCGCCCCAGGGATTTTTTTAATGAGTTTTCATTATTCTAATTTTATATATTTTGGGCCCTAATAAGGTATGTTATATAACTAATAAGTTATGTACTTCCAACGCATTGTTAGATGTAAGTAATTAGCATTTGAAATTAACCTATATTATAAGTAACTTTTCGGATGGGCGGAGCTAAGTTTATGTAATAATCCAATTAAACAGTTGCTTTCCAATTTTTTGCCTTATTTTTGATCCATAAAATTGAATACCTATTATTTGTAATTTACGCCTTTAACCACCATAATATCATAGAAAAAATTTTAAAATCGTGCGGGCACTATTCCCCCGAGTATTCCATACCTCCTAAACTCCCGATATTAGAGTGCAAAAGATTCTGTACATATTCTAAGAATAATTTTAACATAGGAAATTTTATGAGGACTTGAATTTTGTTTAGAACAGGACTTTAATGTCAAAACACGTTCTATATCGGGGGATCTACATGATTATTAGGACCACATGCAAATATTTCATTTTTTAATGTAGACATTACTATATGTACATAGATCAGAATATACAGTAAAGTGCCTGCTGACTCAAATTTTCGGAAATTGTACCCTGCTACTATTAACCCTCGAAAGGCAATAAAAATATCACGGTTTGGAAATTCGATCGACTTGAATGTTATCGAAAATGTTAGGAATTGGTTGAAATCACAAATGCACTGCCGAATACATTAGTCGATTTGAAGGCTTCATCTTCTTCTTCTGAGGCCTTTTTCCGCCCACTGCTGGATATAAGTCTTTCCCATGGGGTAGGATTGAGCATTTAGACCCCACGGCTACTTAAACTAGATTGGGTAATGTCTGTAACCCTGTTTAATACTGGTTGATGGTGGCAATCATCAACCCAGGGGGACACCGCCGAAACGAGCTCTCCGAAGCACGGAGACGGTCATCTGAAAGTTTTTAGACTCCTCCCGGATTCCAACCGGGTACATTAGAGTCAGCAGTTATTCGGCTAACTTAGTAAGGCTACAATTCAATAAACTTGAAAAAATGATAAAGATATAATCAAATATGACAACTAGAGCATGCCAGAAAATGCAATGTGCTATATGTGAATATAAATTACTAATTTATATTGTGTAAAATCAATAAACTTCCTTGTTAGAGTTTGTTTTAATCTTTTCATTTTACTAACTTACTCAAAAAAATACTGTATATTTGAATGAAGCTGTACAAAGCACTCGGTGAAAGTATTTTAATTACCAAATATTTTGTTAATATTGAAAGTGTTTGAAATACCAAATCTTCTTAAAAGTAATTGACATATCAGTTAGTAAATTACTACACCAATTAAAAGTAATTCAGTTATCAAATAGGTACTTCGTAAATATTTAGTAATACCATAAGAATTTTGAGTTACTCAAAGTAATTCAATTATTCAAAGTAATTTAAATACCTAAAGTAATTCAAAATTACCCAAGTAATTTAATTATCCAAAGTATGATTTACTCCAATTTACTCGAAGTATTTCAGAAATTAGCTTTTATTAATATTAAATTTTCAAAATTTGTATCTGATGAGTTTGTTGTTTCAGTGAATTCATAATTTCAGCGAACGAAGACAATCATTTGACTGGTAACTAAACACGGTTCGTCTTTGATTTCAATTAACACTAAAGTAGGTCAATTACCGAAAATTTAATTAAATTACCAAAAAAGTAATTCAATTACCAAAAAAAGTAATTCAATTACCGAAAAAGTAATTCAATTAAATCCTATGATTTCTGATGAATTTCATGATAATAATATTCAGTTTGTGCCTTTGATCTTGAAAGGCAAGATAGAAGACAGGAGAGAAATAGGAAGGAAGTAAATGTCATGGCTTAAGAATATACGAATACACGCGAACCTCTGCTGCTTATGTGCGACTCGAGATTCGTTACGAGGAGTGGCTAATTATTAATTTAAATTATGATTATGCGTATATATTTTATACCGTGCCAGAAGGAAAATATACGTTTTTTTATATGAAATGTTAATATATTTAATTAGCAGATCCACTGGCGTGTATGCTGGAGGCTTATGGTTTTTTCCACTCTTCCGTGAGTACGCCGTTAGAAATCACGATTATTTGTCATAAAGGAATTTCTAGTATTGTTTACTTGTATACTGAAAATGTTTTGTTTGTTTTTATCTACCCTCAGTGGTTAGCAACTTTGTTTGATCATTGAATTGTAGATATTATTGTTGTGTCTTTTGGTACCCCTACCTACGCTACGCTACGCTTTTAGTATTCAGCTTAGTGTAACCTGCACCCTTCGTCGTTATAAAAATATTTAAAAAAAAGTTTGGAGTAAACTGGATGTAAGCTAATGGGTTAACGATAAAATCTATGGGGATGAGAGAGTTGAAGAGTTTCTCTATTACCTATTGTGATTCGTTTGCTACAAAACAAGAATTTGGATTATGTAAAGTAATTGATACTTAAGGTGATAATGTAACATAATCAGTAGTAGTTGGTAGACATAATATTCTTTCCACTTTCTTTTATTTGAATTGGTAGGGGTTATATAGCTCATGGTCTTTCTTAACGTACACACGTAATTGTAAAGTGATTTCGGTTTCGTTGGAATTGCTTTCACTTTTTAATACTAGTAGAGTGAGAATGCTCCAATAGTGGAATAAAGTGTTGGATTACATTTTAGTAATAATATGCACTATATTCGGGCATAGTTAAAAATCATGGTTACAGCTCGAAGATTAATAGCGCGTGTTTTATTTGTGTTGTGTACGATTATATTGCTCGCAAATAATTATACGAGTTTTTTACATCAACTATTGGGTGATCATCCCAAAGAATCCACCTCAACCAGAAATGCACCCAGAGCAGCCAATCCAGGATATGGCGATATTTCGACCGATATCGATCTCGATGCGGATATCGAAGACGATCAGATAGCTAAATTAAGTAAGTTATTCGATTTTATTGAAAAATCAAACCTGTTCACCTTTCAACCCATTTTTAAGATAGTGTGTACAGTGGAAATCCTTGAATATACCTTGAATATTATGCAGGTACCATAATACAAATCAATAAATAACATATTTGCATACCTATTATTATTATTATTGTTAAACATTTGGTTCAGACAAATAAAATTAAAAAATAATTGAAAATATTAATTATCGTACGTGACAAAGTCGTTTTTAACATTAATATGTTTTTAAATTTAGAATCACCAACGTCCACTTATTCCATGGCCATGGCAATTAAACGTGCCTGCTTGCCCAAATTAGTATGCGAATTAAACGCAATGCAAGAAAAAGATAAGTTGACCGATTCAGAAAAATCTCTTCTAGCAGTTATAAGGTAAGAAATTACAAAACACATGAAAGTATTAAATCATCAACAGGAAGAAAATGAAAGTAATTACTTTTGTATACATAACTGGAAAACTTTCACTTGCTGTAATAGTATTAATCGCTCACAATTGTTTTGTTGTTTAAATAATTTTATAAATTTATTACTAAACGACAATTTTTTGTTTTTAGAGATACTTCCTTAACTTCGGTGGCCACTTTAACAAAATATCACTTTGCTGCTCATATGGGCCAATTAATTTCCGGAGTTGATGGAACAGGTTGCCATAACTTTTATCCTTCGTGTCCCATACCCGGATTACAAGTATTAAGATTAATGAAAAAAGTGCGGCTTCGTTAAAGCGACTAAATATTTTAAATTAAAGTGGCGCTTTTTTTATAAAAAAGATAATAAACCGTAGACTGATTGATTAAGAAGAACATCAATGCAAGATAGTAATAAAAAAGCTTCAAAATAAATTGGTGAAAATTTGACTGTAACACCGAGTCGGTTAAAAAAATGAAAATTTAAAAGCTGATTAGAGTTGAACTTTAATTTAACAACAATTATTTAGTCAGCGATGTTTCATGTTTATGCAAATTCATCAACAGAATTAAATAGAAGTTCAACTGTATCTGTAATTTTGAAAGTTTGCTAAAGGATAAACACAATAAATTGGACCGTTAGCAGCATGTAAATATTTATTGTAAATACTGTTGTTACTAATTAAGTATTATAATTAATTTTAAGTGCATCATTAAACAAACTAAAAGCTTTGTTTCTGTTTTAGATTAGCTGGAAAATAACAAAATATATTAAAATTATTAAAAATTCATAATCCAATCAAATTAGAGTTTGAAAGACTGTATCGAATCTGAACCATTCTACAAAACTTTAAAATATATTGCACCGGTAAAAATTACAAAAAAATTTCATAAAATGCTTTGTTCCATACTTCAAAAATAACATAGACTAATGAAATTTTTATATATTTTTCAAACTTTTCTGTCGAGAAAGTTACTAATTTTAAATATTTAATTTATGGGGGTCAAAAACGAACAAAAGAGTTAACTTTTTGATAAGAAAGTTTTAAAAAATTAAATTCGATTTATTTTATGAATGTACATCAATCCTGATTTTTGCGGGCGAGTAAAAAGTAGTCCGAGGACACTGGACGTAAATAAATAATTGAAACGAAGTCATTAATCAGTTCAATGTAAACCTGAGTTATACATAGGTACATACAATATGTTCGGATAATTAATCGAAATTATGTTTATTAATTGATAGTTTATTTTTTGTTTAAATATTAATTATTATTAATGATAATAAAAAGAATGCTTATATTTTAGGCCACGCCCACTGCTAAAAAATTTGCATTGGAAATATTGTCAGTTTTGGTAGGCATTTGAGCCGGGCCTACGTAAGCCGCGGTAAGTCACCAGCGGCGGCGATCTGAAGCGAAGCGAGTTGTCCGTGGCGACTTGTTCTAGACCCCGGTTTCAATTTCCTAAGAAAAGTATATTACATTACGAATAGGATGCATTGAAAGTCACGGATTTTATAAATCATTTTAACAACTTTCTAACAATTTTTTTTACCGCTCACTGCGCTATTCTTATTACCTTCACATAAATTCCTTTTGTTAATCATTCTTTACAGTCTGGCTGCACATTCAAAGCACTCGATTCATATCGTCGAACATTTTTAACCTGGGCGGCTCATAGTTTTCTATAATAGGGATGTGACGGGGCGCTAGAAATGTGAAGTCAAAATGAAATTCTTCATACATTTTAATATTCTATTTTTTTAAATTTTCATTATTGGCGGACAATTGTCCGTTATTGAATACACAGCTGTAAATCTAATAACTAAGAATTTTTCGAATAGAGATGAGTATACTATTTTATCGGAAAACGAAAATTATTCAAAATTAATATTAACATAATGAAAAGAATATTGAAGTAAATACAAATACGTTGATGCAGTTGCTGGTCTATTGGAATCCTAATTTCAAATCTCATTAAATGGGACCTACTATCAGTAAGTGTAAAATTTATTGCCTCACAATATGTCATCGCGTTTTCTCGCCGGGTCTATTAACCCGTTTCTCACCCTACAAGGAGTTCGGCACGGATCACTTTCTCTACATTTTTCGATAAAAATATTTTATCTACTATGATAAAAGTGATTCTTTAACTCAATTACTGAGATATTGGATGGTATACCCCAAGACGGTCTGGGGTATGGAACAGATATCGGGTTTTATCACCCAAAGATTTGAGTGCCTGTTTCGTGAATGATTTTAATATAAAATTGAACATTTTACTCTTTCAGAACAAATGAATTTAAATGTCACATTAGTAATTTTGAAAAGAGTATCATATTATTTTTGTTTAGTCAACAAAATCAAACACAGAACATGCGCACAAACTCTTAGTATGTGAAACCGGTGAATCTCAGATCCCCCCCCCCACCCCCGTTAACCTGGTAATAGTGTAAAACTCTTATGCTAATTAACCGTAGACTTTACAGCTGAAACTGAAAGAGTAATACAATAATGGTAATATGTAGTAACTAGTAACATGCTCCGTCATATTCCATAATATTGCTGTGAAAGGGGGGCGCCTCATCTTTATTACTATACCAGCCGCTACTTTTTTTATTTATAAAATTTTCTAATGAAAAAACCACCAAAGAAAAATTACATTTACTTATTTTTATGTCCAAATTTTTTTTTCGAATTAAATTTATTTCTCAGTTTATTTGTCAATGTAGTGCAAAGACTGGGCAACGCAAAGCTTGTTTTTGTCTTATTTATCTTCTTATTTTTAACAAGTTTTTTCTTTTTTATTAATTGTTAAATTCAACCCATTGACCCATTTTCATTTTTCGGAATTTAATTTTGTCTGAATTTTGACCTTGTAAAAATTAAATTTAAATTGGTGAGTTAATGCAATTTCGATTTAGAACTAAAAACTCTGCTTTGATTAGTCCACTGGCGATGCTGTGTTTAAAGGCTTTAAATTAAAAAAAACTCTATTGAAAAAAGTAGCAACTGTTAAATTTATAACTACTTTTTTTTAAATATTTAAATGTTTTGAGAATTTTGCAGGAAAAAAGGAAATTTATAAAAAATATTGGGAATTTATTTCCGAACCAAAATATTTAGAGAGAATTTTTTCAAATTATGTTAGATTATGGTATTTACAAGTTTAGGTCTTACTAACTTCAACCAATTTAAGGGAAAAATAAATATTAGGATTATCAAAAAATACTCAATTTCAGTATAAAAAAAATCTTTTACGAAAAAATATTCCTAAGTAAAATTATAATTCCTACATTTATTTATTTTCAGAGGTTATTGAAAAATAGAAAAAGTATTCAATTCTTCTTTATCTTTATTCTAATGTGGCTAGCTGGCCAATTTTGAGTAAGTCCTTAGAATAAATAATTAAATTAATCGGCAGTCTTTTGATATCAATTTGTTTAAATAATTTATTCTATTATTGACTATTTACATTACTCTTCTCTATATTGATCTCTTCATGTAAAATATTTTTGCATAACTAATCAAATTTTTTTAAATAACTTAAAATTATTTAAAATAAATTGATTTTTATGAAAGGGGTCTCGATGTTCGCTTTAAGCGAACAATACGTTTGAGAGTGAGAAGATATTGTTGTATTGTTAGTTGTATTTTCTTACTCTTCTGACTTCACCTATTCATAAAATTTTGTTAAATACCAAAAATTTTATTTTAAGATTTTTCTTTACAGAAGGCCGAATATTTATATGTATAATATGTTTATGTTATGTTGTAATAATGTTTATGTACTCCTTATAGTATATAAATATGTAGACTTGATATAGGTTCGCGTATTTTGTAAACTTGCCATATGCATTTACTAATATTCCAAAAATAATGTTATTGTCTAGTCTTTTAAATTTAGTTATATTATGTAAAGATATCTTAATACGCAATAAAAATAAAATACAGTAGCGTGGCAATAAAAACTATACGATGCTACGCCTCTGCACAAAATGTAGGTAACTATTATTGATGCGATTTTGTTACTTTGTATGTTTTATTGTATTAAATTAAAAATTAAGCAATTATTTTGATATAAAAAGTTAAATATAAAAATGAGGTATACGAGAGAATTATAATAATAATAATATAAAAATAAATAATTAGTGTACTTAGACTTCACTATACTAATAAAGTACTTGTTTATGTTACTAATAACAAGGTAAGTATTAGCTGTAAAAGAATATGCAAGTTACGACTTCCCTGTAATAAAAGTTGAGTATATTCTCTTGGCAATTCATTACTTTCGTAATTTGTGAAGTACTCTTGTATTTCTTTCAACTCAAACTTTTCATCTCGTGCATACTAACGGTAATTATCTTTAATGATAATTTTTACAAAAGCAAAAGAAAGTGTTATATTTTTCATATACATCACGAATATATTAAATTCTATCGGATAGTACAATAAGTGTTGCTATGAAGTATAGAAAATTAGGCAGGATTGATACACTTTACAAAAACAATCTTAAAAAATTATATCACGATTTGGAAATCCAGCAAAAAGATGCAATCTCCACTTATTATTGTTTTCGTATAATAAACACTTCTTTCACGTATAGCTTTGCAAAAATATATATAATTGTTACTTGTGTCGAGTGTATCAATTCTCCCATACTACGAGAGGCTTTATATTGAAATTAAAATGATTGATGAAAATGTTAAAAGTACAAAAATTTTCACCTATTGAAGCTAATATAATAGTGTCTTTTGAATAACCCCAAAAAAAATAAAATCACAAAAAATAGTTTGAAAGTATTTATTTAAACAAAAATGGAAAATTATTTAAATAGTGTTATTTATTTTTAAATTTTTTTATCTTATACTACATAGTGTAATAAATTTGTATAGGTAGAACACAAACATAACATTAAATATATTTATTTTGGTAATTTTATTTGTAAATAAGATAAGTACCAATATAATTCAAGTTAGGCAGTAATCGAATAAAAATTATTACTTGCTTCACTTTTTACATATTTACCAAATACAACCAACTATCTATATGACGTTACCTGTGAATTGATCAATCATGTAAATTGTTTACCTTTTAAATTGATTCATTTCGTTTATGTTTTTCTTTCTTGGGATCAATAAAACAGAATCTTTTAAACGATTTCTTGGTATATGTGAAATGATGTCTGAGATTTGATTTCTGAGGTTTTCTCATGTCTGAGCTTCCCCATTTCTTTTACATATTCTATTTCTATTTTTCGCTATCTTCGTTTTTTGCCTCTTTCTGCTACTAGTACTTTTCTCGATTTTGTATAGATCTCTCCTCCTTCGCCATTTTACCCTAATTTAATTTAAAAAGGTTGTTATGGTAGATTATCTGGGTGGTTTGCCAGTACATGCCAAGGGAAGCCGGTTAGAATAAAGTTCATACTCCGTCCGAGTTCGAACCTGGCTTAGCAGTCGGGACACTTCGGAGCTAAGTAGGTCTTCACTATTAGATCTCTAAAGAACGTTCTGATCTTTGTAGGACAGATTCTTCAAGTTTCATATTTCCAAAGCAACACAGATGAGTGTCTCCATTGAAATGTAGCGTGAAAGGAGGAAAGGAGCATGTTAGTTTTACTTAACACACATCAAGGTTTTTTCAAATTACTCAAAAATGGTGGATTTTAGATCGCCCCGATCCGATAAATTTGCTTTGGTTGCGCCTGTCAAAACTCGCTAAAAACAAGCCTGAAACGTGTTACTGAACTCAAAATCTGGGATTTTTGTTTTCATCTTAAATTCGGCCATAATTAGCCGGATACAATCTAAAATAAATTTTTTAAAGCACGGGGGGGCATGTGAGTAGGAGCACGGCTACAGCGTACTACACCCCACGGCATCCGAGTCAAGTGCAGCGGGCTTTTCCGGGGACGGTCCAAGTTCTACAATAAAATTTGCGGAATATCCAGTAACTTTTCGAAAATAAAATTTGAAAATTACAATTTTAAAGGTGATGGATCGGAGATATGCCGTAGTTGCGCTTGTCAAAATTGATTCTCCGCCAACTCTCGCTTGACCCCGTCTCGGTTCGAGCGCTCCGAGTCGTTTTGAGAGGCGCTAAACTCATTAAAAACATCCCCCGGAGGGCATGGAACTCGGCAAGTGACGAAATTTGAAAGCTGGAATCCGAGGTTTACCAATGTCAGAGGCAGTGAAAAACTACTCTCCACTCGGGCGACTCCGGGCAGTTTTCACAACTCCTGTGTAAACTCCGGATCACAAATGCACTCGAAAATGCAGGAACTAGAACGATGTTATCACTGCCACGGCATGTACTTGAATGAACACGCTCTCGGATCAGTATCGCCAACAATTGAATTTTTTTCCCCCTAAGAGTAATATAAAAAAACCCAAAATCCCCTAAAGCAGGAAAGTTTTGGCGGAAAAACAAAAAAAAAGTAATTTATTTCATACCAAAAAATCTAAAAAAAATAGTTTTTCCCAAAGATCATTTTTTAAATTAAAAGAAATAAACCCATTTTAAAAATGTCTAAGAAAAAGTTTATTGGTTTGATAAATTGTAAAAACGATAGAGTAAATTGTACTGTAAAGAGATTAAGAAGGTATTATACACTAAACAATTATTCTCAGGGCCGTATGTAAGGGGGTGCTTTTTAGGGTTCAACCCCCCCCCCATAGGTTGAGTACTACTAAATAATTCTTAATTAATTCTATAATTCTAAATTATTTAGTAATACTAAACATCTCTAAACTGTAAACTAAAAAAATGTACAAAAAGGAAGTAATAAAAGTTGCAGGTCATTTGTAACCAAAAAGCTATAATTTCTTCTTGGTATTTCCTGATTTCAAGAATTAAATTAGAATACGGGCATATGCCAACCTCTTTTTTAATTCCATAATCCCCCCCCCCCATGGCCAATGTCTAACTACGACCCTGAGTATTCTATAAGAGAATAAAATAAGCCCCATGATTAGCTGTTAGATACTAAGGTGTGAAATACACCACCAGATGTCATAATTGTCATCAAATTAAGATGGTCAAAAATTTAAATATGTACCTACTTTACAACTTTTTTCCATGTCTTCCAGAAATATTTTTTAACCTCTAAACATTTTTTAACCCCTAAAGCCCCTGTGCAATTCTTTTACCCCTAAATTTAGGAGGAAAACCCCCAAGTTGGCTTTACTGTCTCGGATTGCTAAGACCCTAGTAGAGCATACGTACCGGCAAGAGAATGGCTTTTTAATGCAAACATGAAGGTAAACTTACATCAAAAAGTCGATTTTCAAAATTAAATTATGAAGTAACCGTTGAGCCTAATTCATTTATCCCCACCTCATCTGAAAGCTAGCATTGTGGTCTTTCAGAATATTCCTTGGTTTTCTTTCCTACTTTGAAGAGAAAATGCCTTACAAAACTACCAGCACCGCCAAGTTGGCGGGTACCGAGTCGTCTAGTTATGAAAAACTCTATATAAAAACCATTAGGTTTTTACTTGGCTTGGGGCAGTTTTTAGCCTACTCCTGGGCTAATACTAGCAGACAAAATACTGATTGGGAAAATTGAATACAATTTCGACCATGAAACCAAAGGAGTAAGCTCTCAAGAGAATGCAATTGCAGTCCAAGGAAATATCTAACTGTACGTTGTTATATACCATCAAAATAATTCAAGTATGGTACCAGAGTGAAAAGTTGTTGAACTGCACAATTAATTGCAACTTTATTTATAAGATTTATAATGAAATTGAAATTAGGAAAAATTCTTCGTCTATTGAAGCAAACAGCTTTCCCTGGCTATAATAATATTACTCGAGTATCAAATCAATTTCACCTTTCTTTTCAACCGCTTTAGTACCATTAAGTGTTTTTTTACTCAATTAAAATAAAACATTAATTAATATATAAGTATAAAGTATTATTTTGCGAAAATTATTAAATTAATAATTGAAAAAACTCCGAAGAAGACAGTAACCGCTGTCGAAAGCTTACTTCGATTATTATATTTTAGAAAAAAAAAGTGATTTAATGTAATGGTGGTTAGTGATTGTTTTATTTGTCAATTTTGTTTGACCAAGTTATTTGTTCATCCGATTAGGTTTTTGTGCCTGTTTCTTGACACTATTATTTCTAGCACGTATTGAAGATGTCTTAATTAACTTCTTATAATATGTGCGCTGCTGTAATATGCATAACTTTCGATTTCTTTGTGCACGATATAAGAATGTTAAATTATTATCATACTTCTACAAGACAGTATCACCAAAGCACCAATTGGGAGTGGTGACCAACATTAAGTTACTTTCACCAAACACATTGAAGTATATTTTCATTTACACGTAGTACATACCGTAAGGCAGCATGAAGACACGAAAAATTTTAAGTGGTGTAGTGTTTTTTGCTTTTGTTTCGACTCTAATGGTAGAAAAGGCTAATGGCCAAGAACCAGCTCTGGATATTCCCGTGGAACTTATTGGATTTCCAGTTATCATACTAGCAGTGCGTTTATCAAATTTTGCTAAAAAACTGGCCTACTCCCTTAATCCAAGTAAGTAAATTTATAAATCTAATTATTATTTAATATGAACAAAACACACGTGAAAGTTACTCAAGCAATTCAAATTTAAAATTATAATTAATTTATATTACAACACATTATCTCATTATTTATTATTAATTTACTGTAACACCTCTTTTCGTTTTTTTTTTTTCTATTTTAATTTTTATTTAACTTCTTTTTGTAGAGTTGTACATTATAATTAATTTTATTTTTTGTTCATTTTGAAAGTTTGTAGATTTAAGTGAGAGTTTAAATGTAAATTACAAATTGTCAATAGAAAAATTAAATGTAATTGCATTATCTTAATATACCGTAGATAGGAAATTGTTTTGTTGTGTGGAGGCAATTTTCAGGGTTTCCTGGCACGTTTTTCAAAATTGCGTTTGCGATTCCTATTTGTAATTATATTATTAAGTAATATAAACAATGCATAATTTAAATAATGAATAATTAAATACACGACCATTTAAAATTATGATACAAGAACTTATAAATAAGATTTTGAAATATTTTTATGCTAAAAACCTAAAAAGAAAGCTAATTTTTATTTTAAATTAACCCGGTACATTAAATAACAAATATATAAAATATTAATAAAAAAATTAAATAATAATCACATTTTATAATTTAAAATTTTATTTTATTAACTTGTTTTCTTGCTTTTTATTTTTATTACCTTCTGTAATTTTCTCTTAGCAAGAGAAAAGTATAAAAAAACTCTCGACTGTTTCTATTAATATTATAACTTTATTTTAATAATTTTTACATATTCAGAGCTAACTTTTTTACTGCTCCCGGCAAAGTTGAACGCCCCCAAAGAACATTTGTTGTTAAAAACAAAAATCAAAATTTTAACCCGGAAATAAATTTTTAAATAAATTTTTTCAACAATTCTCCAGCTTTAAACGAAACTCTTCATTATGACACTGAGTATATTTATCAGCCTGGCTGAATATAAACTATCGCGCTATTAAACCTAATTAGCCGTCTGCTGAACACATCTTTAATGGTAATTCATGGAACATTATAAAAAATTAAAAGGAAAGATTGCTGCCTTAGTTTGGTATTCAGGTAGTTTTGGAATACATATTCTCATACTGAAAAACCACATTTTAATGCCTGGTCGCGCCGACTACACTGTTGTAATCCAAAGCAGAACTTTTATCTATGGGCTATGTACTTAGCAAGATTAGCACCCTGCTATAAATAATATTTTGGAGGTTGCCATCCTTCATTGAGGACCTTTAAACACTCTGAGTCTGCGCAGAAAGCAAAACGAAACTAAAAGTAAAGTTTGCTTAACTTCAACGTCCGAATGTGTCCCATGTGAGAAACTACCCCACTTTCGCTTACTTTGGTAAAAATCTGAAAATGCAGCTTTTACTTGGGTTTTTAACGAATATGCTTGCAAAAAATAAAGTGGAATAAGTGAACAATTTTTTAATGGTAATCTGTTTTTAAATTTTATATTATATAATTTTGTAGAATATAATAAGATATTATCTATACACTCAGGATATATTTAGTATATTTCAACGTATTAGTTTTTTAGTGCATACCAATGATCTTATTGCATGCAGGAAATCAAAAAGAGGGTTAACTTTCAAATCATTAAATTATTCCAGCACACACAATTTAAATCCATATTTTTTATAAAACTCAATTATTGTCAACGAAGTTTGTTATACGTCAATAAAATCGCTTATTAGTTTTCTCATTCTTTATAAATGTAGATTTTCTAAAATACACGTTACATTTAGCTCAACGGAAATATTTATTAATTTATTAAATTAATTCAAAAAATAATTTCTGAACAAAAATTTAATATTATTTAATATTAAGGGGTCTGGCCCAGTTAGACGTGAAAAAAACACGTGTTCTTGGAGATTTTTTTTTAAAGAACTCAAAGATTTTTTTAAGGTTATGTTGATATACATAAGAAACAGAAGGCTTTTACTTAAATAATATAATTTTTTTAATACAAAATATTTGCTAACAAAAAAGTTACGGCCATTCTTCCGAAGCTCCTTTGCAAAAACACGTTTTGCGGTGACCATTGGTACTCGATTCTGAATTATGTAAAATAAGAAATTCCAAAAAATTTATGCAATATATTAAATTATTTAGTGCTTGAACGAACAGTTTTTCAAAATATCAATTTAAGACAAAATGGCACACGTTCAAAGTAAATTTCAAATTTTTTGGTGAAAATATGGCTCTTTTATTGCTAATAAAAACAAAACTATACATCGAAAAATAAATTCCTTCGTTCAAGCACTAGTTTCTTATATCGAAAATAAGCCTGCCAAATTTGAAACAAATCGATGTAGTAGTTTTCAATATATCGTGGTCACCGATGTTGAAAATGTCATTTCTGGATAAACGCATTTAAAGTTTAAGATAGGTGTACTCAAAAATAAAATATTAATTCGCAACTTACAATGAGTCATCTATTCCAGGCCCATATTGTGCATCTTCAGATTAGATTGTAGACTCAAAAATGTCAATTTAACGCTTTCTACGAGCCACTCTTTCGTTAATTTTCATAACGACGCGTTATACTGTTTTTTAAAGATTTTCTAGGAAACGGTATGTGTTAAATCTTAGAAAAATATATGGGACCACCTCGGGATCTAGCCTGGTAGAAATAAAGTTAAACTAGTTAAATCGGATTAGCCGTTTCTAAGAAATCGGTGAGCATACATAAAAAAAAAATCATACTCGACGAATATTATTTTTTTATTTATTTTTATTTTTTTTTATATTATATAACCTCCTCCTTTTCTTTGAAGTCTGTTAAAAAAGTACAAATCACCAAAAATTCTTTTTAGATGCTGTAAATCCTATAATGTGGTACCTACGGGTATTGTTTCGAACTTTGAACTAGCATAATAATGTGAATTTTATTATTTGTTACTTAAAACTTTGAGGGAGTATTTTTAAAATGTTTAACTTGCAGAAAATGAAATAAAAAAAAAATCGATTTTTATAAATCTGCAAGTGGGCCTGACCCCTTAACTAGTAATATGTAATAATATAGCTAGTAATAATATACTAGATAATACATTTTTCTTAGCTGCAAAGAAAATTATGTATTTTTAATTAGCTAGATTAGCTCCGCAAATAACGAATTCAAATTTGGTTATTCAGAAAACTTAAATTTGAATTTTGTCTATTTAATCATTTTATTTATTTTTTTTGCTTTTATTTAAATTTTCCTTCCACCAACATTTAGGTTATTAGCACGTTTATAATTTTATAATTTATGCACTAGTATATACTAACTAGATTGCCCGGGTTGTGCGGCCGAACTGATTAATTAATCAAAATCCCGTAATCCCTCTAATTTTTTTAAAACTAGTAACGTAAAATGAACCAATTACAGATGTGTTACGGGATAGATAGTTATAAATTATAATAATAATAATATGAAAAAAGTACTTAACTCTGGAAAATATAAACATTTACCGGTAAATGTGTACAGGTTCCACCATAGTTGGTAAGAGTGTATTGAATAATGTAAAAGATAGCGTACTATTCTTACGTCATTGTATTGCATTGAAAAAATTAATAGTGGATATAATGATTTTGTTTTCTGGTCCCAAAACTTCAAAATTATTTCTAATTCTGTTCTTGTTATAATTGTTATAATTCTTGTACAATTTTAATTTTTTTACAAACAATACATCAAATTATAATTACAGGAACTTACGCATCACGTAGTAAAAGAGCAACTACGCGTGATGATATGATTGATATGGTCGAAGTGGAAAAACGACTAATAGCAGAATTAGGTGAAAACGTATGTATTTACACAAGAGTGTGCTTGTATCACGCTGAAAAGGCAAGCAAAACATCACCAAAGCCTGAAATAATAAATTGGAATGACATATTCAGGTGAGTTTTCCACTTTACTAATTGTTTTACACTTATTTTTTAAGTTTCCATGGTTCTTCTTAGACTTAAAAATCTGATTTTTAAATTATTCCCCTAAAATTTGTTTTTATTAATATTAATTATTTATTTTTGAGCCAACGCTGATAACGTGTATTGGGGCGAGAAATTAAAATTATAAGTATCGAACTCCTCGAATCCCAATACTTCACCTGTGAGCGTGAGACTCTTAAAAGTATAAATTCTTTTCCAGCGGCCTAATCTATAAAAAAAATAGCTAGCTAAGTTGCTTAGCAAATTTTAATTTTCAATTCAAATTGTAAATTTTTATTCCATTATGTAGAATGAAACGATAAAATTGATACTACGCGGGCTGGTCGCCCAAATCCCCGATTTGGGAAATAGAAAAAAATTGTGTGGTTAAAATGTGGTTTAAAAAATTTAAGAAAGCTTTAAAACTTAGGGTTACCTAATTTTTCATTTTTGGGCGCCACTGGCTTGTTCTCTAGCAGAAGACGGCAAATATGCCAAAATATTATTATAGCTTGTTTATTGAAGCACTCTCTAAATAGAATTTTTTGTTCTTACTAATGATCATGGAGAACTCGTTTCCTGACTGAGAATTTCCAGATATTTGGCGTCTATCTTCTGTAACTCAAAACTTTAAGGCGAGTAAAATACTTGATGACCACAATTATTGCCCAATCAGCCGCACCCTAATAGTGGCCAAATTGATGGAAACTATAATTGCTGAAGATATGATGCACTTCTTTATTGACAGCAATGTAATATCTGAATTTCTATTTTCTACCAGGTTGCTTCTTCATGATTAATGCTGACGTGTATTAACAATCGGAGTTCTCATCTGGATCAAAACATCCTATTAAAAATAATTTATTTAGATTGATTCCAGTTTTTGGCAGTTCTTGGCTGTAGTTTTGAATGATGATTAACCCTTACAATTAAGTCCTGCATGTAAGATATTATGCAATAGTAATAGTAGTTTAGTTGTGAAGAAATTTCAAGAATTTTCGGATTATTTTTAATTTTGAGCGCGAGGTAAACACCGAGGGATTTATGAATGTATGGAGAAGTACGAAGAAGTATGAAGGATGTACGAGGATTTACATAAAATCGTAATTTATAGATTACGATCTTTTTTTCTTATATTAAATTTATATTATACAGGGTGTTTCCGGATATACTTTACATAACTTAGATGGTGTAGAGAACACTTTTCTAAGAAACATGTTTAACAAAATTTTTTTTCCAAATTCAAACCATCCGAGAGTTAGGCCTCATTAAAGCATTTCTTATAATTTCTGCCTTCACGTGGCCATAACACAGAAAATATTGATTTTTCGGTAAAACTGGATTAGTACTTTTTTAAAGAGCGTGAAATAATCTACAAACTAGATTCAAATTTTTTATTGTCTAAAATCAACGGTTCTCGAGTTATAAATTAAAATAAATAATAAATTGTTGAAAAATTCGAAATTTTTTTTATTTTGGTTATTTTCAAAACCCTGTATCTTTTAAACGAAACATTTCACAAAAAATCTGACGCCCATTTCGGATAGGAAATTTAATGGACTACAACTTTTGTCTAGTAAACATTTTTGAAAAACCAATCCATTCGACAGAAAATAATAAATGAAGCAGCTACAAAATATAAAATTAAATTCACAAAAATTTTTATTTTTATTAAAAAATTATTTTATTAATTAAGGTATAGACTGGAAATTTAAAAAAAGCTTTAAAGAGGCCTAACTCTCGAGGGCTTTAATTAAAAAAAAAATTTGTTAAAAGTGTTTCTTAGAAAAGTGTCCTCTTATCACCACCTAAGTTATGTAAATTTGTTCTAAAGAGCTAGAATGGATAGAAAATTTTTAATGTCATGGGGAACGCCAAAAGCAAAAATTGGGTTTTTTAACTAGGAAGTCGACTTCCAAAAATTCAGTAAACTAGTACCGGATTTTTAATGTAAATTTGTAACCTTTCAGATTAAAATAAAACGCACACCAAGTGTTACTAATATTCGAAAGTGTTAAACCAATGTCATTACTAAATACTATATGCTTTTCATTATTTCATTATTTATTTTCATAATTCAAAAAATGGCCCTTCCTATAAATTAGATTGCATTTGCCGCAGATTAAAAAAGCAAGGTTACCCAGTAGCACAATAAAAATGGTGATACAAATTGTTTATTTTCACCGATACATTGTTAACCGTTGGGCCGAGCTAAAAAATTCCGCCGAGTCGGCCGGCGATTTCAACCCAAAATTTCCGCTCTATAATTCGACCACTAATCACATCAAATTACTAATGTGGACTAATAAATTTTTATTATCTTTAGACACGAAATTTTTTAATAATTACTAAATTAAATAATATAAAATATATAAAAAAAAATAAAAATTGAAAACTTTTATAAATTGTATTTTATTAATATTTGAATATTTGTTTTAGTCAGTACAAATTATCAAAAGAAAAAGACAAGGAATATTATCTACTGAGTGTATTTTTGGGCGATATTGTAGCGTCGCCGAAATTTTGTAATCAACTGGCTAAAAGAGGTCGGGCTTGTCAAGATTGAAAGTAATCACTTTAAGTTATGCATGTAGATAATTAATTATTTAAAGATTTTATTTAATGTGTTAATTATTTTTTAAGTAATTTTTATTGTATCATACTATTTTGCTGTAATTATAATTAATTAGATAGCACCAAAGCAGATGTAAATGGAAGAATAATTAAAATTAATTTATTCTAGTACCTACGTAGTTTTGTTTATTTTTTATTAAAAAAATCGTTTTCATCATAAAGTATGTCGTTTCTGATATGTAAATAGAAATTTATACGTATAAGTACAAAACGTAAATAATATATCGTCATCTCAAGCAAAATAAGGTAAATCAAGACACCCACAAGACTTTCTTTCGAGCAAGAGAAATGGTTTTTGTACAATTGCCACTTATTTTGTGTTACACTTTGGAAGACCATATTACAGCCAAGATTAGAATTATCTTATCGTATGCAGTAAAGGTGAAATGTGCGGGTTAAAATTAGTGGTGATAGCTTTTCTTATACAGAATGGTCATTTTATCAGTGTAGGGCCTACTAAAGATAGCACAGCAGAGATACTATGGTAAGTATAATAGCTTAAAATCATTGTGTAAATTGCGGATGTTGTATTCCTATCGACATTTAAAAATTCTATTTAATATTAAATTAATATTTAGGAACTTGTCACAAATGGCGTTAGAAAAGAAGCAGTTGACAGACCCAGGAAAAGCTCCATCGGAATTTCAGTTGAATCCTGAAAAATTTTCTAAATATGTTGGTTCGATTAAATCAGACACCTTCAAAAAGAAAAAACATGAAGAAATTGGTCCTAAGCGTATGAATTATATGTACAATAATGTACCACAACGCTTTCCTGGTTATCCTTCCAATACTCCCAATTATCCTACTAACGTTCCAAGTTATCCTACTAACGTTCCAAGTTATCCTGCTCACCTTCCAAGTTATCCTACTAACGTTCCAAGTTATCCTACTAATGTTCCAAATTATCCTTCCAATTTCCCATATTATCATAAAAATTATCCAATGCCAGAACAATCCTTTATGGGAGCGTTGAATACCATCGCACGAAATGATCGCCTTCAGTGTGTTCCAAGATTATTATGCGAATTGACTTCTGGGCCAGAAGCCGAAAAGCAGAAAAGCTCCATCTTACCTTTTAATATTAATATGGAATCTATAGTCAGGTGAGTTTTACGATAAAATCACCTAATAGTTTTAGTGGACAAGATCAAGAACTGCATGTATTAGTAGTAAAAATTGCACATGTAGTGGTGACTTTGTAATAACGATTTCAGTGTTCCAAAAAACACAAATTGAACCATAGAGATGAGAAAAAATGATTTAGGCTCACCGGTTACTCTTACTTCACAATTAAATTTTGAAAATTTCCATTTGAGTGGTATTTTTCATATTTTATCGATAATTTGCATAGAAAGTATGTTAAAATTCCATTCTGCTGACAGTACGTGTGCTCAGCGTAAATAGATGCAAGAGCGTGTTTTTGTGAAAGAAGCCCGCTTTAGTTGACTTCAAGCCGTGGGAACTCACAGGCTTCTCTTCCAACCTGCCGAGTTAACCAATCACTTCATGACAATGTTAATTATATCCAATGAAAATATTTATGAAAATTTTATTTAAAGTTTAAGTGTTCTGTTTCTCAATTTCATTGTTTGTTAATTTCATATATTCCATTAATTTAGATCCATTAATTTAGTCTTGTTTTTGAATCGATTCTCCTTATCGGGAGTCGTTTTTGGTTGCAGTAGTGGTTTCTTGACCGAGTGAATTTGTTTCCAATCCATACCGTTGCTTGTCAGGTTTATAAATTTTTTGAATTTTCATAGTGTTATTTAAGGTTTCTGAAGGAAGCAAAACTTCTTGTTAATACGAGTGACCCCCCTTCCGTTATTGTCCAGTTCAATTCATGAAGGTCGAGTTTTGTTCCACCCTCTAATTACATACCAGGTTTTCCCTGTTTACATTATTGGTGGTTTCTCACAGGCCTGTCCCCGAAAATCTCCTCTGGTTCCGAGTCGGATATCATTACCACCGTTTTAATATTCAAAAACCAATATAATAGGCCTGAAGGTGTATGTCCATACAATTCCTCGAAGTTCAATAGGATATTTTCCTTATAAAAGACCAACAGCTCATTTTGTTTGTCCCTATAGACTAGACTACACTACACTACAGGATGCTATGGATGAGTTCATCAACAAGTAAGCAATTCTGACATAGTCCACTCGGGGATTGTTTCAGCTCAATCAGGTGGATCTCCGCAATTACCTTTACTGCCAGAGCTAAAACCGATATTTAGAGTTTTGCTATTTACGACAGCTAAATCCAAAAGATGGCAACAGCCAGGCTTAATGAATTTGTTTTGGATTCGTTTTACCCAGAATTGATAATTCATGATATATAAGTTGCTGTTAATTTTCTTAGCTTGATCACAGGCATAGTTTACATGGCTTTGAATGGGAGTACTTTCATCGATAATAACCCCGAGATACTTAATCTGGTTTACCACTTGTTTGTTCTGATTTATGTTCTAATTATTTAAACAGATTATTTACGCTTCGTTGTAACCTCTTCTTAAGTTTTGTCCTTGAGGAAGCCGTCACTGTTACCCGGATATTATCTGCGTAGGCATCAGTTCAGGTTCCTACTTTCCTTAGTGATTTTTTCAAGTAATCATCCAAGATAGCGCTGCATAGCGTACCCCAGAAAGTTGGGGACATCTCTTTAGGCAAATCTTCTTAACTGTGAAGTGAGCGTCACCTTTATAGCTTTTTAATAAGTTCTTAAGATTGTTGCGGACATTATTTTGTTCTGCTGAAAGAATAGAAGAGGGCAGGCCACGACAGGTTATCAAAAGCTCCTGTGATGTCGTAAAAGATAACAGCAATCAAGGTGTGTTTGGGCTTGTTTCGGAAGGTTTCGTTCAGATTAAAATCCCTTAGGTAGCTTTGCAGGGCAGTCTGGATTGGGGATCTGCTCAAAGGGACGAAATGCTGGGCCTCTGCTGCTTTAACGTTTTTTAAGTTTATGTGGATAATTTTATTTTTTGAAGTTCTTGAAACTGAAGTTCTTAAATATTTAGATAAACAAAAAGGAATTCTTCCAAAACATACTCACAAATCCCAGATTGAAGAGCTGGTAAAACTTCGTAGAAACAGATATTACTCGGGATCGCTGCGGCCTGACCTCAAGCTGGCTGCAGAAAAATTCAGGAAGCAAAACATTCTTCTCTTTATTCTTCATAAGTTTCTTAATGATCACCAAATAATGAAGTCGGACTTCGAAAATCTCAGGCTTGCCAGCGATTCTATAGCAATCAGGAAAAATAATCACGTTAATCAAACAAATGAAACCCAAAAATCCCCGGGCTTCGACCTAATAATAACCTAAGATGAATTTACGGACCAATCAAAGAAGTTCTAAAAAACATTATCCAGTATTATCCAACTTTTCCAGTACATTGCAGGAAAGAGTACTCAAGGTGCTCGTGAAAGATACCGCTGGGGACCATTAGTCAGTCAAGAACTATTTATAGACCTATCACTCTTTTGCCCGCGTTTGGGAAGATGTTGGAAGGAATAATCGAAGTCTAGCTGATGGAATGCAAAGTATTTACCTTTTACTCCCAGAAGTAATTCCGGTTTGTATGTCTGTGGAAAATCAACCACGGGTGTTGTAAAAGAATACATCGCAAAAAGTAGGCAAAATGCAATCATTGAGCAAAGCGGAGTGAAGTATTTCTCTGAATTTTAAATTGATCTTGTAAACTTGATCTAAACTGGATGTTTGTAAACTTATAATTTAGTGTGTATGAAATGCTAACATTAACTTTTTCAATTTTAGCTTAGTGTCAGCGCTAGGTGGAACCCAATCGTCTCCTCTTCTTCAATTTGGTAAAGCTGCATTACTTGGGTATTCTGCTAAAGGAAATACGCGATCGTGTATGTATGCCTTCCCAGAGTGTCCTCAAGATCCGGATAAATTAATTGAATATTTAAATAATTACAACGGCGGCTTCTTCAGATACTTTAATGGTATTCAACGTCCACTACCGACTTCTGGTAATCCAAATCTTAATTATGTTCAACAGCGTCCAATTTATCCTCAACAACCTCAAAACCATCCATATTACTATAATCCTAATCAGTATCCTCAAAATTATTATCCTCAGGCAAATTTACAACTCCAACAACAATACGGTTATTACAACCCCGTTCCCAATGTACAACGGCCGTATCCAGGTTCTGTTATATTTGATAACAACAATCAGTATGCTCAAAAACGGATTCAAACCAAACCCAATTCAGGTGACCATTTTTATGTAAAAAGCAAATATCAATTTAAGTTCCCTAACCATTTGGAAAATGAAAACACCAGAGAGGCAAACTATTATGGAAACTCGGTTCGATTTCCCAAACCAGTAAACTTATACAACGAACAGTTAAATAATTATGAATCAAATCCAAAAGAGATTTATTCTGAAAATTCAATTTTTAAATTTAAGCCATCGGCTATGATATTTCCAGATAGAACTGGAACTGGAGAGCTTCGATTGGATCCAGATGAGTTTTATACAACCGGAATATCAAAAAAGCGTCCCAGAGAATATAAAGATCGCATTAAAAATTTGTATGGCAAAATTTCGAATTTTAGATTTCCTGTAGTTGATCGAGAATTTTAATTCGATTTCCATAAAATTAACTTATTAATTACAGAAAAAATTCCGATTACTTCATTAAGTTTTCAAAACTTTCGATTACACCATCGCATCGACCAGAACCTAATAAATTTAAATATTTTGGTGATTTCTTTTATTTGATGAGATTTCTCTGTTCACAAAAATGATTTAAGTGGTGTTAGATTATGCACTTAGGAATTTTTATTTTTTTACAGGAAATCATACAAAAATAATCGCCGCCTAATAAAATTTCGTTGGAACAAAGCCGATAATTAATATAATAAAATGCATACAGGATATTTTAAGATAAATTAACCACAATAAAATACATAAAAGCAATGTGTATTGTTTAAGATTAGAAAAATGATTGTTAAATTCTTATAAGAACGTATGGTGGAAAAATTAGTGCGGTTTTAAGGCATCGGTTACCGGAAAAGCGCTTCTCAAAGGTTTCGCAGTAATTAAAACTTTGGAAATCATAATTCATTGTCACGTATAGAAATGTAAAGGCTTAAATGAACGCAATAATAAGTAATGCATGACAAAAGACTCTTTGACAGGCGTGAACTTCAAAGTATATCGCAACACGTACAATCGAACCCTCTTTCCGTTGATCCTTTAATACTATACAAATCCGCGCTTACATATAACCAAATGAAGGTTTACCGCTTTTCTATCCAAAGCCACTAATATTGTTTTTTTCAAAATATGTATCAATTCAAACCAATAATTTTACAACAATTGTAATATTACACAATAAAACCAATTTAACAGCAAATATGTATATGTATTTTATATTGAAACTTGACACTAATGAAACAGAAGCTTCGGACCCCGATTTCGAAGCCTAACGTTGAAAGCATTTTAAAGGTTCGTAAAATGCGTATAAGATAAGTGTACGCACCTCCATTTTAAATGATTGCTGGATTGAGCGCGGCGTTAGATGGACGCAAATTTAACTAATTACCTGGGTAACATTTTGAAGTAATTTGTGATTATATTCAAAAATTTGGTGATTCATTGCTGAGGATTCAAATGCTGATTAATTGTGTTGGATGTATAGTTCAGGGCATTAGTTAAATCTGGAAGTTAGATTAAGAGGTAAGAGCTTCATTGTGTTATGGGATGCATGGGGATTCGAAGATTCATGATAGATTTTTAATTTTAATTTTACAAATACACAGCTAAGTAAGAAAAGTTTCAAATTTTTTATGTTTTTGATCTAAATCCGTATTACATCGGTTTACCAAATAAATCAATTCCGTCTAATTGCAATTTTGATCACATTTAAAATTTAGTAATTCTTTCAACCACCTAGACAAAGTTGCAATTTTGATGGCAATAAATACAAATTTTTAATAAATCAATTTTATCGTGGTTTCACTTTACGAAAAATTAATCGTTCCTGTGCTTTAAAAGTTCTCACCCTTTGTTTGAAGTTTTCATTAGTTTGCTGCTGTTTTAGTTTGCTCTGAATTTGTAATCTCCAGGTAAGTAAAATATTTTAATTGCATTTGTCAATTACAATTAAAATTCAAATCTTAAACTTTTGACTCTGGGCTTTTAAATTTTCGAACTTGACAAGTTGACAGGTTTACCCAGAATGAATTACTTTTCAAATTTTTCTCCCTCCTTGATTTTTGTGACTTAGAAAACCTTTAATTCTCGAACTTATAGTGGTGGGATTGCAGATTCGGCGCATTATAATTTTAATCACTTTCGTTGATTTAAAAACACTTTATTTTAAATAATTTTAAAAACTGATTGAATACTCATCGACTTCATTGATAAATGTTGGCATTTGTCTTTTCATTCAAAGATCTTGGACCAAAAACATCTTTCTTATTCATAATTGTTGAAGATTCAACTCAAAGTTTCCCTAGCTGTGCTTACTAATTTTACTTAATTATCATCAAAAAAATATGAAACCGAATTATTCATCACCATAGATTTTTCTTTTTAAAGAAAAATTAATCCCCGCTTTTTAAAAAAAATTATTTATACCTAAAGATGTTAATTCAAAATGAAACATGTCAATATACATAAGAAAAAT
The DNA here is from genome assembly GCA_963170105.1 of Cantharis lateralis. NCBI lineage: Eukaryota > Metazoa > Arthropoda > Insecta > Coleoptera > Cantharidae > Cantharis > Cantharis lateralis. The sequence goes on along the minus strand of OY720630.1, from coordinate 6,848,167 downwards.
ATTTCATTTAAAAAAATTTTTAATATAAGAAAATTGTAATTTGTACAATTTTTAACCATGTGAGAAAGAATTTCAATTTGTTGTACGAATTCTTGAACCTAAACAAAAGAAACTTTAGTATTTGCAAATAGAAAGAAAATCTTTAAAAAATGTTATGTACACTTGATTTTAATTCCCACAAAATTCATTTTAAATCGCCTAAATTCAATGGAAATCACGGAGTTTCTTTAAAAATCAGTAGAATTAGAGATTATGATCTATTTTGAGCCTAGATCCTCGCCACTGTCCCTCTAGGCCACCTTTAATTCATCTCGTGTAAATGGAAGATCCGGTACAATGCAGCTAATGGGTATAGAAAGCCGCTCTAAGGTAGGTGCATTTAGCCAGCCTCCTCCCCCCCATTTCAAATTTTAGATCCAAAATAGTTTAAATCGTTTGTACCTCTTTTGGACCTGTTTGTACCTTCTCTATTTTCATTTGTATCCATTTAGGTTTTCAGATATTTTGAAATATCTAAAATAGGCATTCTGCCAGCTCCCCCCCCCCCCCCCCCTATTTCAAAATTTGGATCCAAAATAGTTTTAATCGTTTATACCTTGTTTGTACCTGTTTTCACCTTCTTTATATTCACCCCAAAAATGCCCTGTCGTCAGGACAGAGGCATTTCAAGATTTCGAAATAAATATTGGTATTATTAAATTTTGTAGCTTTTGGTTTGATTTGATTTTTCTTAAGGGGTTACATTTTAATGAAAAATCTATTTTAGAACTTTGAAGGTGTTCTTCTCGAAACCATGTTTTCAAATTGGCAAAATGAATAACTTTTGCAATTTTTAACCGAACGACTTCAAATTTGAAATGTAGCTTCTTAAATATACCGGGTGTTGACTCGAATAGCCGAACATAGGGAATTAACACGTAAAAACTTATTTATGCAAATTCCTGCTTCCCAAATTATTTTAGAGAAAAAATGAAAGACACAAAAAGAATGAAGAAATATAAACTACGTATGATAAAAGCATTAGATTTCATGTAATCTTTACTTATAGGGTCAAAAAATGCTTTTAAAATTGTTAAAATTTTCATTTATCAGACTGGCCATGTAAGTTTCCAAGGTAATTATTTTGAAATTAAATTGAATTTATTTCAAGACCAGTCTGACAAATGAAAATTTTAACAATTCTAAAAGAATTTTGGACCTTTTAAGTAGAAACTAGATGAAATTCGAAGATCAAAGTCCAAAATTCTTTTAGAATTGTTAAAATTTTCATTTGTCACACTGATCATGAAATAAATTCAATTTAATTTTAAAATAATTACCTTGGAAACTTACATGGCCAGTCTGATAAATGAAAATTTTAACAATTTTAAAAGCATTTTTTGACCCTATAAGTAAAGATTACATGAAATCTAATGCTTTTATCATACGTAGTTTATATTTCTGCATTCTTTTTGTGTCTTTCATTTTTTCTTTAAAATAATTTGGGAAGCAGGAATTTGCATAAATAAGTTTTTACGTGTTAATTCCCTATGTTCGGCTATTCGAGTCAACACCCGGTATTTTAAAAAGAAGTACACAGAGTACCTTTTAGTGAAAAAATTCTAGTTGGCAATAATAATATAACCAACTATGCTTCATTTACTTTGGTACTATCAACCACGTGCTTTATTGAACAAATTTTAAATAAAATTTCGTAATTATTATCGAAGTGAGTACTTTACCTCCCGCAATTGCAAAAAACAGTATATGCACCTCGGGAATAAAGTGAATTTTTTGGCCTGAGGGTAATTTTTGCCCTCGGCTACGCCTCGTGCAAACAAACCTTTACCCTCAGGCCAAAAAAGGATCACTTTATTCCCTTGGTGCATAATGTACTATTATTTCATCCAAGGTGCAGATGGAAAAATGTTATTAATCTTGCCGCAGACCTCCTCCAGAAAAAGACATTCTACTTCAACCGTTTGTAGTGCCGTTATTTTGGAAACAAAATTGAAAAAAAAATTTATACTCATTATAAATATAATGTACCCTTAAAACTGCATTTTGATAGTTTTACTGCTTCATAAAAAAAAATTTCCGAAAAATATAAAAATCCAAAATACCAAAAATAGTGCAATTTTTCTGAAAGAATTGAAAGAAATTTTTCCCAAAACCTCACATTTTTTTCTAAAGATTTAATATTTTTGGAGGAGAATGTATAAGATATCACATCTGATGGAGTTCATGTTCCAGAAATCGTTTTCTCAGAAATACTTATGTTGTTGATTATACAAAATGAGGAAGCCCATATTTTGTTTTTCATCTTAAAAAAATTCGCAATGCTCGATAGCAGCGTTTTAAGATTTAGCAATAAATAATTTTATTCTAAAAATTTTGGTACATATAAGAAAAATCACTGCCAGTTCGGTCATTTTGTAACTTCTGAATTAATTATTTTTTTATATCACGTAGAACATCATATTACTTAGTTTTGAATAATATTTAATCCAAAAAATTTAAAAAAAAACTAAAATATTGTAATTTTTCTCGAAAACTTTATCATTTTCTTTTAAAAATATAATATGTTTTGGCAGAATTTTACCTCTACTCGTATTACACCTTTCCAATATTTCAATATTGATTGATTATAATTTTCGGAAATATTAATTTTAATAATATTATGTAGCTGCATTTTCACAATGATAAATTCCATAATATTATAAAACAGATGAAAACTTTACACTCATGTGAAAATGAAGTTGCATAATATGAGTTATACATTTAAATTAAAACATTAAATTTTTAGAAAAAAAATTGTTTTTTTGAAAATACCGATTGTACAAACGAAAATAGAGACGGTTCAAACGAGGTGCAAAACAATTTAAACTATTTTGGATTTAAAATTCTAAATAAGGGGGGGGCTGGCAAAATGCACCTGTCTAAATTGCTCTATTGGCATATATGCCAATAAGGTTCATGTACAATTTTGTGAGATTATTCACAGCACCCCCCTTTCCAAAGATTTTGGAAATAACTTGGTTGACGCTCTAACAATGAAAAGAAAAGGTTCTAATCAAGCTTAAACGTTTGATACCAATTTTATCAAAATAAATTCCATTGGGGGGGGGGGGCAATGTATCCACAGCATCTCCTAATCCTCGACGGTGGAGGCTCAAACACCGGCAAATTGACTAAAAACAAATTTCTTTTAATATAAATAGGATATCTAATTTCAGTATCCTTCTTCTAGATTCAGACTGACAGCTGTTTAGTAATGGGTACTTTCTGTAATAGTAATAATATATTTAATGCTATTTTGTTCAGTTTACAAATAAAAGAAGACAAGAAGAAATATAGAAGAAAAAATTAGTTAGATAAACAGAAATAGAAACTTTAAAAAATATAATACGAAAACTAAAAAGCTGAAAATGAGCAGCTTATAGTTATCTTTCAAAATACGGCCGGCTCAATAATATTTTTGAATTTGAGCTACTGAGCCATGCTTGCCATTTTATTCATTTTTATATATGCGATAGAAGGTGGCGGCACAGCGTCGAGTTAGTTGACGCCGGGTTAGCTAGCGCCAAGTTGGTTTAGCGCCGAGTTGTCCCATTCTGTTAGAAATCAACTGCCAAAATTTTTCAGTGAGATTAAGTTAAAGGAATTTAAAAACTTAATTTTAAGTTAAGTGCAAGAAATTGTAATGGAACTTTGGAAAATGTCGTAAGAGAAATTGTATCTGGGTTTGTTTACTATCCAGCAGTTTATAGGGAGCACTTAGGAAACTTCATTTTAACACTTTCTTTTATAGGTAATAATTAAAAACTGATTAAAGTAACAATAAGATTTTTATTAACAGAAAAAGTTAATTGATTTTTTTTCTTCGAAATTAAAAACTGAAAAAAAATTGCAATCTTAATATTAAAATTCAACTCACTAATTTTCTTATATTTTTAGTTCTGGATAATTGAATAAAGAAAACTTGAATTTTTAAATGATTCATGGGGGTTGTAATAAAAAAATGCATAAAAATCAATACTCTAACAAAGAGAACTTTTAAAAGACAAGTTACAACCAATTTGTTTATAATTAATTAAAATATTAATTATATAACACATTTAATAAAAACTTAATTACTTTATAATGAAGTCTACTAATTACACATTAAATTTATGATTAAATCCATTTAAAACAATACGTTGAAATGATTAATATTACTACTCTTTGTTATAGTTTATTTTTCCAGACTACTACTATAATTAATTAAATTAGAAATTGTGAATAAATTTAATAAGCAATTAGATAAGATAAAGGAGGGTATTAATTAACGCGTAGGTAGTAAGTGAATATTTATACACAATGGTAGTTTTGTAAATATGTTTTTATGGTAACAGCCTTAGGGGTAGTCAGCACAAGCAGTTAGACTTTAGACTTCCTAATTATTAGGCGTAACTTTGCTCAATTTAAATTAAAATATGATGAAGACTCAGCGATGTCACTAAGAGGTAGGCTAGGTGATTTGAATTTGAAAATTCATAATTTCCACATAATTTTTATAACAAAGAAAATTTAGCTACAAAATTTATACAGTTTTGCACCAAAGATATATGCATTTTGATGAATCACGGTAGTCGTTAACCTAATACTTCACTAAAATATGTAATTAGGCTAATGAATGATGATTTATGATTCGAAATTATTTCTAAATTTGTATTAATTTTCCAATTTTTAATGGTGTTATTTGTAATAATAATTTCCTTAGATAATTAATAATGTCATAATAAATTGGATTACAATTGTTTTGTTCTTCAGTTTTATGAAATAATGAAAATTGGGAAATAATTAATTGTTTTTTTGTGGTCTGATGTGCTTTTTTTCCATTAGAAATATTTAAAAACTTACAGCAGACCGTGAAAGCATAACTTTGCTTGCGGAATAGCTTGAAATCGTTTCAAACTACTGCAAAAACAAAACATTATCTCCTTTATTGAAAATCCTGCACACATTAAATACTTGAGGTCCATGCATTTTAAAAATACTGGCTTTAAATTAATAACATATTATTATACGTTTTAGTAATAAGTGTTTCCATCTACGAAAGGGTTTAATTATATTACAAAAAATGGTTAGACAATGTTTGAAATGGTAATGTATACGTCAAATTTGAATTATAAGGCATTTTAAATTTTTACATAAGATTTAACTCGTGATATGAACGAAGTAATTGCATAGTGGTTTTTATTTAGATTAATAAATGCTGTAAAAGTACTCTAATTTGAATAATTACTCAGACTTTATGATTTATAATTTAACTATTGTTTTAGCCGAAAAAAACAACAAAACCTCCCTTAAATGAACTGTGGATGTTATTAAAGTTATAAAAAGTTTTCATTCTGTTACAAATCTAGAACAAAGGTTATTTACGACAATTTTGCATTTTACATTTATGCATTTTGTAATACAACAAATTTATTGCTATTACATTTGCTAAATTAAAAAATATGAGATTAAATTACTAATAAAAAACAGTAGTAGTCTTAATTAATTAAATTCTAGTTCAACAGTGTATAGTGAAAAATATAAGCGACTAACAGGGCCGTATATAAGGGGGTGGTTTTAGGGGTTCAAACCCCCCCCCCCCATAGGTTGAGTAATAACTAAGAAATGTATAAAGGAAGAAATAAAAGCTGCTGGTCATTTTGTAACCAAGAAGCTATAATTTCTTTATAGTATTTCCTGATTACAAGAATTAAATTAAAATACCACAACTTCTTTTTTAATTCCATAAACCCCCTCCCATGGCCAATGTCTAACTACGGCCCTGGCGACTACGAAAAGGTTAGTAACGGGTTCAAATTCTACACCCACCTATTCGTTGTGCTCTATTGATAAAACAATTTCTTATTACGTAATCTTATTATTAAATACTACATTGCCCATGTTGTGCGGCCTGAAGGCCGCATCGATTTTTTTAAGTTGGTAATGTTAAATGAACCAATGGGAAGTGCATTACGGGTAGAAATCTATAAAAATAACTATTTTATATACTATTACAAACTAGTTGAAAAGCTCGTCCGCGGACGGGCAGCTATCCGGTTGATCTCTTTTTATTTAGCGGTATTAATTATTTTTATAATGATAAAAACACGGACCAATCAAAGGTTCCTTGATAGATAAAAATGGGCTGCTAATGTTACCAAAATTATAAGAACATGCCCGCCAATGTTTAAGTCAAAATTCGTAAAATTGCCAGTTATTGGTTTTGAAACGACCAAATGTGAGATATTCGGAACCGAAAGCGGTCAAAATTCTAAAATTTTGCCACTGAGAAAGGTGTTTGGGTAGTGACCCAAATTACGATTAATTTTTGAATTCCACTCTCTATGATGATTCGACTGAAAGTTTTCTACAAGTTGCTGCCCAGAAGATTATACACATGGAGCACAATAAACCAAGCATATCAAAGATAGATTACAAAAAGCTAAAGAATGAACAACATCCTAGAAAAGCGATGGGGCGCCGCCACTCTGCCGTCATTATTACATTTTAAATGCATAATTATTAGCTTTGTCAATTCTGCACAAACAAGCGTGTATAAAATTCCCCAACTGCTTTTCAACAAAAATATTGAGGTATTATGGGGGGGGGGGTTATATAATGCCCCCAGAATTTAAAGGCCGAACATGATCTGAACATGATTAATTTTACTTAATATAAAATAATCGCAATTTTGAAATACCATCTTCTCAAAACAGAAGCAAAAAAACGAAGATGTTCAAATCAAATACTGGAGTAGGGGAGACCGGGGTCGGTTGAATCATTAATAATTGCAAACACTGATAATAATTTAGTTGATAAATGTCTCTCTAAATACAATCGGTATATCACCAATAATTTTCAGATAAAAATTAATAAAATAATATGTAAATCAAACCAATGACAAAATTTAAGAATAAAGAAAAATGGAACTGGAAATAGAAAAAATGGGAAATGGAATGTTGCAGGCAATAATATCGGATTTTCTAATCAAATTGGTCCACCAATATGCGAAAGCAAAAATATAACCAAATTAAGGTTTTCAAAAATATTACGACTCCCATTTAAATCCCTGGAAAAACACGGTTATTTCCCAAAAAAGGTCTTATAAAAGACCAACAAAAATTTTACTTTTTCACAGAATTTAAACAATCTGGAAAAAATCAATGGCTGGTAAAACTCGTATGTCGTATTCCATTTCTTTTATTCTTCAAGCTCCAAATTATAGCACTCAATTCAATTTTATCTCACAATTTCTTTCAGTAAAAGCAAAACAACTTCAATAAATAGCACAACAGTTTAAGTTTGGGAGCCAAAATGGCGTGCTTGTACAACCACTGTTGAATTAATTGTTATTCAATCAAGTTTGCCATATTGGAATAGGTACACTTTGAAAATTAAGCTATATATCCTATTGTATTGGGTTATTTGAATTTTGCTCTTTTCAGGTTGAAGCGCTTTACCTTCTCCAATTTTCAAAATCAGGTCTGCAAATTCTACAGCAGACAAATCAACCAAAATATATAAGTTAATAGATACAATATATCCTGTGTTGACAATCAAATATAACGGTATGGACTATATAAATATGTTTGAACGTTTGGCACTAATTTTGGGAATGTATCAATGCTCCCATTGTATCAACCCTCGCTAGTCTCCTGTACATGTACAATCAAAAGAAAGTTAGAAAGATTTCAGAAATAAGAAAATTGAAACAAAAGCAAACAAAGGTATGATTGACAGCGAGGGAAAGTTTAAATTGCGAATTTTTGATTAGATTTACAACAACAAAAAATTATTTTTATATATATACGCCCAAATGAACATCCTATAGATTAAAAATTTTATGGGTCTAAAATAATATTATGAAAATGCAACATCCACAATACTTGTTTACTTCCATTGCTAACAGAATTTAGGAAGAATCAACTGTGACGTTAACTTATAAAATAAGATAATAAATATCTTTTATTACAATTATTTTGATAAAATAAAAAGTTTTGCTATCAGACTTCCCAAGACAATAGTTGGAAAAGTTAAATGGGGTGATTATAATTATGAATGTCGGCTTCAAATTTATCTAAAAAATGCTAGGTTGGTCTACTTCGTCGAACTGTTTATCATACAGGATGTTTGTCGCACACCTCAAACGTTTGATTATCGGAAAAATTATGTAAGTACTGTGAAATCAACCAAACAATAGCTTCGCTTTCTTTCGTGCAGGAAAAAGTTTGCATTTTATCTAATCCTTGAATTTAATTGTTTTTCTCTGTTTTCTCTATAATTTGTGCTATTATCAAATATCAAGGATTTAATTAGAAACCTTGCACGAAAAAATTTACCAGATAAAATTTTCGTAATAATTATAAGAAATAAATCAAATATCTTTGGAACTCATCCAGTCCATAACAGTCCGTATACCAAAATCTGATTAGAATCTTTCAAAAATTTCTAGTTCATCGATCATAAAACTCGAGGTATCGAAGGGGAATGAAGATTCATTCTCATCATCACAAAAAAATACATGCAGTAGAATATTACAACCAAAAAATTGAAATGTCCTTTAATATATTCGAAAATTGGCAAATGTTGACCAATTTACTGAGAAATTGGCAAATCCACTTAGGAGGTGACAAAACCAAAAAACAAGCAAATATTTTAAAAAGAAGAGGAAATTCACAAAAATGAAAATGCTCTTTTGTTGATAGTTCGTTGATAGCTGGCATATTAAGGAATGCTCTCCCCTGAAAAGTTTTGCTTCGGTTCATGTCTGTTTCACTCTTTATCTTTCTGTAACTGCACTCTCTGATTTAAACTTTAACTTCAAAGGGCTGTATCTCAGAAATGGTGCATAAGAGGCATAGGCGCCGGATAGGGGGGGCAAAGCAGGGCACTTGCCCCCCTTAGAAAATTAAATTTTTTGTTTTTACCTAGCTAGCGCTCGTAAAATATTGAGAATTTTCCTTTAAAGTCATAAAACCTAACAAAAATGAATACTTTGCCCCCCTCTATATTTAACTTTGCCCCCCTCTATATTAAACTCTTCCGGCGCCACTGATAAGAGGTCAAATACGCTCAGAGCTGTACAAAGCACTCGGTGAAAGTATTTCAATTACCAAAATTATTAAATACTTAGTTAATGCTGAAAGTGCTTGAAATACCAAATACTCAATCTTCTTAAAAACAATTGATATATCAATTACTAAATTACTTCACTGTGAAAAGTAATTTAATTAATAAAATAATTGGTAAAAGTAATAGAAACATTTAAAAATTAAAAATAATAAAAATTAAAAATTAATTATCATTGAGAAACTGGTAATGGTCAAGGTCCACTTTGCACTGAAGCTCTAGGCTTATTGTACCCCGTTTTTCCATTGAGTTGTTAAGGGAAGTTATAAGTATTTCGATCCACAGCTTGATGTTCACCAGAGGGCTGAGCTAAGAAATTCTGACGAGTCCAGGGTTTGAACCCAGAATCTCCGCTCATGACTTCAACTAGCGATCACATCAAGCCACCGCTGTGGCATTTTAGTATAAGTTAGCACAATTAAGTGCAGTTTACTCTATATAATGTTTTCTCTTTTGATTTATCATAGGAGAAACCATAAAACACAGCTTATATACTGTGTTTAGTTTCTTAAAATGATACGTTACGCTTTATCCTATGATAAATCACAAGAGAAGTCATATAATGTAAACTGCACTTTAGCGGTTACTAGTAATACACTAGAGGTTTCCACCTTCAAAGTAGGAAAGAAAACCTATAAATTTTCAAAAAGAACACATTCTGAGCTTTCCGATGAGGTGAAGAAAAATTATTTTGACCCACACGTTACTTCACAATTAAATTTTGGAAATTACCTTTTTAGTGGTATTTTTCACATTATGTCGATAATTTGCATAGAAAGTACATTAAAATTCCATTCTGTTGACGGTGCGGATGCTCGAAGTAAATAGATGCAAGAGCCTGTTTTAGTGGCAGAAACCCGCTTTAATTGACTTGGGAGCGGTGGAGAATAGTACGCTGTAGCCGTGCTAGTGCTATTCGGTTAATTTTAGCCGAATTTAATATGAAAACTAAAATCCACCTTTCGAAATCCGAAATTTTCGAGTTCGGTCGCGCTCGAAGGATGTTTTTAATGAGTTTACCCTATTCTACCCTTGCTGAGCTCCGCTTTGCTTTGGGCGCTTCGGGTCGTTTTGACAAGCGCAACCATGGCAAATCTCGGATTGGGGCACTCTAAAATCTGCCATTTTTGAGTACATAGAAAAAAAAATAACGTTTGTTAAGTAAAACTCACAGGCTTCTTCTCCAACATGCTGTGTGTAGCCAATCACTGCATGACAATGTAAATTAAATGTAGCAATATTAAAAAAAAATATTTATAAAAATTTTGCGAAAACTACCGAATTTTTTTTTTATTATTTATATGCAAAATCAAAAAAAAATTCAGAACAATCGAGAAGAAAAATTGATTTTTAAGAAACAGGGGAGCATAGTTGACGAGAATAAGATTGAAAAAATTGAGGTAAGATATTGTTTCAATTTTAATTAATATTTTTTAACCCCCGCCCCCTTTAAATTCAATTTAAATGTTATGCAGCCTCTGGTATATTACTGAATTGTTGTTCTGCTTCATTTTTGAAGGCCCGTTGCCTTCTTCTTTAGATAATTTTATTAATATCAATTGTTATATATATTTTTGAATATAAATTTAAAAACAAGTTTTTTAATTAAAACAATTATTCTAACCTCAAAAAAAATTGTCTTAAAAAGTAATTGTTAGAAACATAATGCAAATGTTAGTTGAATATGGGAGAAGAGTTAATTAAAAATTTAGTAAGTGTTTAGTTAAATGTAGAACGTAGTCAATTTAAAATGCACATATGCATAGTTGGTGTCGCCATATTTAGGATACGGTGTTAATAGCGGTTAAAATTTAACATTTTTAATTGGTGTTTTATTTCTATTCAAAAAATTTTTTAAAACCACCCTACTGATTTCATTCAAATTTATTTGAGTATTTCTAAAATTCTTTAATATTATATTTTGATTAAAATTTGTATGCGTTTAAACTGAAATGTAAGATGAAACTAAAAAAGTGTTGGATTTGTGCGATGAAATGAAGTTGAAGCAATATAATTCGACTTTGATTTATTCCAAAATGATAATGCAAGTGTATTTTCACATGAAATGTATCGGAAATTTTATATAAATTTCAAATTTAATAATAAGTTTTGCTAGCCTGTCATTCACTTTTTATGAAGGTTTATGATATTGCAGGACATTATCCCTGCATTGTGCAAATGTGACAATTGAACCGCACTAACGTGGAAAGTAATACATGTCAGAATGTCACGCCCTCTTATGTTATAGAAAACCCTCGAATTGACAGTTCATTCCACTTATAATTACCGTTAATTTTACGCCTTACGCAATGTCATACAGACATGTGGTGTTAGTGACAGACAACCGAACATAGCAAAATATGTAACCAGCGAAAAGAATTATTAATTTCATTGCATCTCATTAATGGGCACCATTGTCTTATTTTACTACTATTTCTATGTTATGTATGTATATTTAAATTCAGTTAATCAATATGCTGATGGAAAATAAAGCTTATTTAAATGAGATTTAAAAGTGTACACTTTAAACATGCACCCTTATCTATATTCAATAATAGTGATTAAAATAGCGTTAAGACACGTGACTGTCTTCATTTAACACCACTATTTGTTATTTGACACCAAAGCGTGTGCGAGTGTTTTTATTTCATTCGTGTCTTGCCACAAAAGAATGTATTTATTATAGTGATCGGATTGGGTTGATATCTGACTACTAGTTGGTAATCTTTTCTCTCCTAGGGAGCAATTGATTATCGGCGTACTCCCTAAGCCCACAAATCTGATTGTAATCAGTGAGAAAAGAAAATAACTGTTGATTATATTCAATTTTTCACGCTTCCTAGAACCAACATTCTTTCCATACTTCATACCAGCTTACAGCCCAATTTTATCAACCAACGCCGGATTGTTATTCAAATAACCTATCAGCTACGGTATTTTACAGTGTACGCTCAAATCTTAAATAAGATTTCAAGTCAAATCCTCTTAGATTCCAGTTTTCAAAATTTCTTTTTACAATAAAACTCATTCTTGCCTCCAGGGTACCGAGGTCCTATGCCCAAGTCAGTCCATCTGGTCTAAATTACAAATACCAAAAATTCTTACAATTTTTTCAAAATTTAACATTGTAATGTTTTTTCATTTTTCAGCTACAATCAAAATTTAATGAGTTCTAGAACGGAAGATTTAAATGTAAAATATAATATTTTTACATTACATAACCTTACAAAATGTTTAAAACTTTAATTTTAATTTTAGGGGAACCACAAAATTTAAAATAGCTTTGAAAAAGAACAAATTTTACTTACCTAAATTATTTAAACAAAAGTGGCTAATTAGAAAGATATTATATACATTATGTACATTAATGTTACATATTATATATGTATATTACATACATAATAAATTATGCAGTTGCATTTACAGCTCAAACAGTAATTTGCACTGCAAGATGTTACATTAGAATTGCAACATGTCACGTGATTTGACAAGTTATGAATCTAAAACAGCCCAGGCATTTTAAGTGAAATTTTGGTCAAACCTAGAAAACACTGGCTTAAGAACAACTTAACGATTTCGATTTTCATAAAGCGCACTTTTTTTTAACTACTAATAGCCATATCATGACCAATTCTTACCATAAAAAAATAAGGAAAAATCGAAATTATAGAAAAATAAATTATCTTTCACGTTGTTATCTATCATTTCTTAACAAGACCCTTGCCTTTCGAGGAAATCGCGTTGAAATTTGATTTTCACAAAAATACAAAATAACAAAAGTACAAAAGTATTTCCTTTAGATAGGGGTCAAGCGGGACAGAATTTAAAACAAATTGACCTCGATGTTCCCGATTCGCTATAATTTTTTTACATACTTTTCAAAATTTTTACAAAATTTTCTTTTAGATACCGCGGTTAGAAGTTGCAAGGAGTTGGAGTTTGGTAAAAAAAACAAAAATCGAAAATATGCTCTACTTAAATAAATCGTATCTTGGATTTCATTTACTTTACAGGCTATATTAAAGAATGATTTTGAACCTATTCGCTGTTTTAATATTATGTCTATCAAATCTTCATCCTGAAATATTATAGTATTTTAGAGAATTGATTTCCAACATCAAGGATACATGTAAAAAGCAAGCATTAGTAACGGATTTGATGACGACAACGTCTATGAAGAGTTGCCCAATGGGGTCCAATTATATACACCCCTTTATGACCAGTTCATCCTATGGTTTATGCAACACAAGTACTCAAATCTTGAAATTTGAATTTCAAGTTCAAAATTCAAATGGCGAATAACCATTCATCATCTGGTTCTTAGCTTAACCTATCTCAGCATTAACCCAAGCGAGATACTATAAATAGAGACCTTATCCATTATTTGTCTACCACTAGCGCGCATGAATGGGTTAATGAGAGATATTTAATAAAAAGATTAAAAATTACGAATCTAAAAATAAAAACGATTTCTGAGCCCACACAATTGGTAAAAATATCTCCGATGGCTTCTCCAAATCGAAAATCATGGATTGGTGGTGGAAACCTCGTTAATTTATTTATGCACATCAATGGTGGACAGATGACAGACAACATCCTAGAAGGGATTCAATATTACGTACAAAGTGAGTTCAATTTTTTAAAACCAGTGCCTTTTCTGTTACAATTCCTCTTGTATTTCAACTTTTTACGATTTCACTTTTGATTGAGAAAATTACCAAATCCAAAAATGTACTTTCAATAATTAACAACCTTAAGAGTGGTAAAATCTACAATTTTATAAAAACGAAATAGTCACGAATATATTGCAATGTACTGGCCCCGAGAAATTTAATAATAAATTATCAAACTCGTCGAATCCCAATAATGCACCTGTTGAGCATGAGACTCTTCGGAGGAGAAATATAAATCCTTAAAAATTTTGAAGGCTAGCTTATAATTTTAATTTAATTCGATATAATAAACAATGTAAATTTATATAAGGTCAACTCGGGGGAGTGCATACCTTCAATTGTAAAGTTGACTTTAAAATTAAGATAAAAATTTGAAATCGTCTCTTAATGTATTTATTTAAGCTTAATAATATTTTTACAGCATTAAGCAATGCTAATCTCAAAGATTTTTTTATCTAAAACTTCAGCTTATAATTAACAATAAATAAATTGGATATTATTGTCACAGAAATGCTCTTGCCCCAAGCTAGGGGCAAGTGCATTTTTATCTTACTATTTACCAATTTCTGATATTTCCCCTAGGCAAAGGTATAAAATATACCTTGGTATTTGAGTTGGTAGATAATTTAATTAATTAGAAAAAGCGGGACAATTCTCCCTTCAGAAGGCCGGTTGGTCACTTAAGTGACGGGGCAAGTGCATACGCGTTTGCACTTACCCCATAGTATAAAATTGCACTTGCCCCTTAATCTGTTTTTGGAGGAGCAAAATCATATTCACTATTTTCATGCACAAAAATGTGATGTAAATTTAACATACTTCTTATATTTGAAGAACAAAAAGTCACTTTAGAGTGGAATAACACTACTATAAACGTTTTGAATTGACAATGTTTTGACAGAGGCTCATAACTTCGTCACGTGAGATGCAGAGTAGCTAAACTAATTATCCGTCTAAAAAGTTGTCTTCAGGAACACACACTACCAACTGTTGCATAAAATTAATTGTTATTATTACCAAAGCAAGAAAATGCACATCCCCGAATATGCACTTCCCCGAGTTTACCTTAACAGGGCCGGATTTAGACTTGATAAGGCCCTAAGATATTTGAGATATGCATTGGGAGAAATAATTCTGCAGTATATTTAAGCATATATAGCAGTTGCTCACTGGGACAATTTTTTTGCCCCCCTCCTCCAAGAAAGTTGAGAAAAAGCTAGGAGAAACGTTTGTTTTGTATAAATAAATAAAAATAATTTTTTAAATATATCTACATGTTTTCTTTATATTTAAAAATAATAAAATTTATATTTCTACACAATAATCGATGTGACGTTTGAAGGATATTCTATTCTATAGCTTTTCTGTAGTCCTACAGAGGAAGTTTTTACTTAACGTAATGGACATCAAAGGAAATAAATGCGAAGTTGGAATAATCGAGGTAGATTTTTAATTCATTGTTAAGCACAAAATAAATTCTTTTTCAACTTTAAAAAATCTAATACAAACTGTCACAGTACAAAGAAATAAACATCAAAAGTTTTTATATGGCAAGTTGGACTTTTTTAATGACACGACTTATAAGGAAAATCTAAATGCTTTTTGAGATATAAAAGCTGTTTTTCTTATTTTAATTATTCTTGTTTCGCAAATTTTATTGCGTTTTCAAGTAATGGTTATTTTTCAGTATATTAAGCGAAATATAGTAGGAATTTCATTGGTCGTAATGTTAACTGAATCGCAATTTTTGAAATTATAAATTTAAAATTATTGAATTTTATGTTTATTACACTATAATAAATCTTCTTTCTTATTTTATCAAGAAATCATATTTTTGTATAATTGTCTACTTAGAGATTTCAAGTAAATACTGACCTAAGTTATTTGCCAACAGGCGATTGCAAGATTCAAAACTACAAATATATTATTGTTAAGGCAGTCAAAAGCCAAGTTAAAACTAATATTCAGGCGTAAAATAAAACAAAATTAACCGCAACTCGTTATGAGCATAGTGCAAAATCCACAACGCGTTATGAGAAAACATTCGACCTGACTGAATTCATCAATTGAGTACAACAATAATTCTGTTAAAAAACTAAAATCTGAAGAATTTGCATTTTGAGTGTTTCCGAATCCTTTAAAATCTACATGGATACAAAGTGTGCGGCGTTAAGGCCGCAATATCTAAGCAATTCATGACGTTTCTTTCGAGTTTAAATTGTAAGATAATTTGATTTTTGCAATTATAGAAAATTGAATATTAAAATACAATTATAATATACGAATTTATTTTGTAATCATTTATAGATCAATTCTCTACCTCTATTATTGGGGTAAAATAATATACAATAAAAGATCTCTTGGTTTTTAACCCGTAATTTCTTGAAAATTACATTTTTAACAATAATTCATTGCTACATCACTTGAGAAAAATTGTTGACTAACCTTATTTGTTAACAAACCCACGAAAGTGGACCCTACCTATAAACAGAAAAAAAAATTTATTAATATTTATTTTTCCAGTTCGTGTCAATCAAGTTTACCTTTATCATTGTAGTCCTCTCGCAACAACAGTCGTCGTAGTTCTTCCAATTCCATCCTAGGATACCAAAGATAAGTTCAAACACTAGCACAATTTTTTAACGGAGACGAATTTTTTTATTTTTTTTTTTAATGAACACTGACCACTACTATTAAAACCAGGATTTATATAAAAATTGAACCGCGATTATTTAAATCGTCCTTCAAGTTTTCCACAAGTTCGTTCTCGACACCGCATTTTTTGATGCGGTGAAAATGGTGTGGATTTGGAATGATGGAAATGATTTATAATTCCGAACAACTTATTCATTTAACGAAATGTAAGAAATCTGACTCGCCATACAAAATTTCCACACAAGTAAAGGGGTTTTTCGGAAAATCTGTCAGTCGATTCAATGCTGACTAAAATTTTTTCTTCGAAATGACGTTGATTTGAGTTTCACAATGTTCACATCAAAAAGCAAAGTCATAACGGCCGAAAAGAATCTGCAAAACAAAAATCTGTCTTAAATGATCTACATAGAAGAAACCACAGTCGTTTTGGTCAAATTCCAGTTTAAAAAATTCCAACAATACAAAATAAAACATTTCATAACTTACCCGCTTTCAATTTATAATATTCAAAAATACCAATTTCTAGTTTGATGGACAATAACAAACAATTACCCCCAGTTGAATTCTACGCACTTTGTTAACCAATGTTAAATATTCTAGGTCACAAATTTACCAAAATATTATTTTTAACTTACAATATCTTCAAGTTTGATTCTCCAAGAAAATCTAGCAAAAATGATTATATCGCGGTGAACCAAAATTTTCCGCAAAAATGGAAAATAATAAACAAACAAGAATAAATTTTGAGACGACGTTTCCCCGACCGCGTTTATTGCTAGACTGTGCTGATTAACCATCTCTAAAAAAATTTGTGATTTAAAAAGTATACCTACGTTATCAGGTGATAAAGTTTTTGCACATGTATTAAGCCGGAAGTTACAAAAACTAAAATAATCTACAGATTGAAATTGAAAAATTTGTTAATAACTTTCAGTTTTGAAATTAATAAAAAAATTTGTTAATAATTTTCACTTTTCAACCGTAAATAATCTGACGATTAAGACCGGCCAAGTACGTTTAACAAACTTTCGTCCATCTAGTTAGATATCTGCCCGATTGTGTGAGGGTCCGGACTTTATTAATGCCTACCTCCTCGGCTCTGATCCAGGAGGTTTCACCGGGATGGATTTCGGCTTGGATATGGTTTGCTTTTTCTTCAAGTAGAGCCACTTTCCATTTGTGAGGCCAAACCTGAGGCGTTTAGTGCTGTTGTCGGAATTCTGCGCTCCAATGCTTTGGGTCCTAGTGAGATCAGTCTTCGTAAGCTGAAGCTATTACACTTCCATTTTGCAGTAAGGTGATCTGCACCTTTTAGAATCTGAGAGGTGCCATCTATCTGGAAGGCATCACGTGTGAGACCACTTTCCAAGGTTCCGATAGCTTTGGAGCTTTCTCATCTCCGTTCTATTAGTATTTTGGTTACCATTTGCAGAAGTATTTAGACCCCCCCAGCACTGCGACCTTTTCGTTGAGGCTCATCTCGGATATTGCTTCATCAGTCGATCGGTCTGAAGTTACCCTATTAGTGCTTCTGGACTATTCTGAGGCGTTTGACCACCAGTTAGTGAATTTGGAGGGAAATGTGTCGGAGCCATTGACTGTATCTCGTGGTATTCCGCAGGGAACCATCCTTGCTCCGCTGTTGTTCATATTATATACGACCGACTTGGGAGCAGTGGTGGATCCAGATTGTTCTCTCGAACTTTATGCTGACGATTGGATACGTGTATCATGTCTGCCATTAAGCAACGATACTGCGATAAATGTGTTAAACCACAATCACGTACGTCTGTGGTCTCTATTAAATGGTTGAATGCTGCAGCATTATCTATAAGGATTGGCAATGAAATCGTCAGGGTAGTAGATTCCGCTCGGAGTTTGGGGTTTGTCTTGGACAGTGCTTAAGCTTAAGTATGGTAATACAAGCTGAGATTGCTTTATCACTTAAACCGGTATTACCATCACATCTGAAGTGGTCAATCGTCAGTACTACGATTTTATCAAACATTGAGTATTGTGCTATGGTTTATTACAGTTTTGGAACTCTTGCAGAATTCGTATCTGCGTTTTTCTGTCAACATACGCAGGTACAATCATGTTTATTATCGGGATCTTGAAATCCTTAATTTGGACCAACGATTTTCCCTGCTGCTCTTTGGAGTTCTCCTCCTCAGAATTTGGAAAAATTGAAAGCTTCAAATCTGTGAAGCGTGATTAGGCCTCATTCGGTATGTGCCCTCCCATTTCATCTAAGAATTTTTGTGGACTCAACGAGCGTGGTGTCCTTCCGCTTGAATTTGAGTGATACACTATAATTTTTTACACATTATATAATTTTTATAAATAAATTGTGTTATTGATGGCCTCCCTTTCTTTGCTTTAAACCGATTGCTTGAAAATTTAATTTTGTTAGAAGCCATCCAATTAAGAAAATGTAGGGGAGACTGGGATGGTTTGGGCACTTTTTACGTTTTATTACTTTAATTTTTTTATATTTCAAAATCAGACTCACTGGATGATTTTACTTCTAACTGAAATAAATTTTTCTTTGCTTTTCCTTTCTTCACTTTCATTTGTTTACAATTAGTAGTATCTTTAAACTCGAAAAACATTCAAAATTCAGCTTAAATAATTGAAAATCCTTACGTAGTCACTATGTAAACTTACAACTGAGAGGTAGAAAACTAACTATGCTATTTAAAAACTTCCGATGATATCATAGCGTCGAATTATTTCGCCTATCAAAATCACTAACAAAGCCCAAAATACAAGCATGTCAATTGTATCCCAGTGGCCACACCATCCCAGTCTCCCCTATACGTTTAATAATAAGAAATTAGCTAAGAAATTCCACGAAATCCGTTATTCAAATTTGGAACTTCTGCCCTGTAACCAACCAACGATCACACCAAACCACTGCTGTGAATGACTATTATGTATTGTCATTACGTTTTTTGATTATGGCACACCCTTCCAAAAAATCCCAAAAATTCCTGAGACTGTAATTAACCTCAATACTTAACATAAAATACAAAACATAACCTTAAATCATTTTTGAGCCTCCATTGAATTTTGCTGATAGTTTTATTTAGAAAATGAAAAAATTATTTAGCCTAACGTGTTGCAGTTGGTTTATTTCACGGTAGATATAAATTAAAAAGTCAAAAATTATTGTTCTACAGTTGGTAGATAAAGATCGCTCTAGAATTCTTTTGTCAATAATCAAACTGCAATAAATTGTAATTTATAGTTTTTTTTTTCTGTGGGTGATTTATGAGAATAAAAACAAAACATGTATTGGTTTCTTGCTAACGACTTGTTATGTAAGTTATAAATGCCAAGTAGCCCTGAAGACAGATGTTTCTGTCCCGAAATATATTTAAAAGTTGCCCTTAGAATCCCGCACGTGTTAACCGATAATAACAAACAAATAGCGAAGAAAAACAATAAGTTATTTATCGGGAAAAAAAAACTTCTGGTAATCAATCAAAGTTTGAGATTCAGATGATTAACCGGCTTGAGATTTTTTATTTGGGCGATAATGCTATCGTTTTGAAACTAAAATCTAATTTATCAGGTCGTAACTGACTGACTTCCTCGTTGGTTAACCCAAAGAACAATTTGAATCATGATGTTGACATTAAGCCCTGTAGTAATCCGTCACTACACAACGCCAAATACTTTTTTAACTTTACAAAAGGGGGAGAGGCGAACGAAGTGAGATAATGTTAGGGATTGACACCGGTTTCAATTCCATTTAGATTATGCGGCTCGCAGATTTCATCTTTTGAATTTTAAAACCCGTGGTGAAATGAATTCGATACAAACAGTAAAGTCGATTTTACTTTTAGGTTACATGGTCTTTAATTAAAATTATTACAAAGGAGGTGCATCGTACCAATCTCTTACGTATTAAACTCGTAAAAGAATTCTGCAGATTAATTTTTAAAATTAATCTAATTATTTTTATACATTATAGTCGTTAGGATTGATCACAATTTCATCGGCAATAGATGGGGAATTAAGATAAATTTATCGGAATACCCTATACATCAAAATTGTAACAAGAATCAATACATTAAATTAATACAGCAGTCTCCCTATAAAGGAGAAAATAAAAAGATTAAAAAGATGAGTAATTTATCGAATCGAATAATTGTTCTCGCCATCAGCATCCCTTGCAAGTCGCGTGTCAAATACAGACACTTCTGATTGGATGAGGGGTTTACTGTTTCACCAAACAATCATGTCTGTTTGCTTCATGTATAACACATTCTTAGTCACCCTTGTATTTTAACAATTATCTCCAACAAATTTATTACTTTTGATTTCCAATCCGAACATGTAAGACATCAAGAACTACTACTTCTCCAATGTTTACAATGCACTGAAATCTTATATCTATATGCTAATTAAAGTTTACCATGCTCGTATATGAAACATGAGAGAAATGGGTACCTGAATAGAAATTAGAGTATAATAATGTAAACCCGAATTAAGTTACATCTTCTTGTTTAAACGCTAAATAGGAAAATTTGAATTAGGTTTCTTATCGACTTCGATACTCGAGTAATGTTACAGTTGTAATTTCTCCTTCCCGAATTGCTTAGGGATCTAAATCTGCTTTGTTCGTTATTCTTCCTTGTTGAATCCACAAGAAAACTCATTTACACATTCAAAATTATCTGTAATTGCAAATGCGCTTGATTTTAAAACAACGAAAAAATAAAATCCAACAAACTTCAAATCCAAAACTGCCAACAGTTCTTCTATCCAGGGTGGAACAATTGATTTTTCAGTAAAAATGGTTTAGTGCTTTTTTAAAGAGCGTGAAATAATCCACAAACTAGATTTAAACCTTTGTTTGTCTAAAATCAACGGCTTTCGAGTTATGAATTAAAGTAAGTAAAAAAATGTTGAAAAATTCGAGATTTTATTTTTGGTGTTTTCAAGACCTTGTATCTTTTAAACGAAACATTTTACAAAACCACTGACACTCCGTTCCGAATTTTTGTGGAAATTTTGTTTTAGAAAAATTATAAAATTTAAACCCCGGAACATTGCAATATATTTAATTGAGACAATTAAATTCTCGCCCGACAAAGGACTGGACCTCGCCTCGCCCTTACCAGCCTCGCGCCTCTGAAGACAGACGATGAGCTTTACGGCCAATTTTTTATCCTCTTAGGCAATTTCTATCCTTCTGCCGCTGGGTCCTGCCATGTTTTTGGACCCATTCCGCATGCCACGATTCGAATTGTCAGCGACTTTCGCGATGGGGATCACGTACCCCCATCACATTTCAGCCAATCTGTCGACAGTCTTGATACGGCTCTAATCGTATCTAAAGTCGGCAGATCCCCGGCGAACGGTTGTGTGCTAATTCCTCAACCCAATACCAAATCAGGCGGTTCTCGATCAGCTAAGATCAAAGTGTAGTATCTGTTCTTTAAGATTAAAATAGGTTAATTCAAGATTAAGAGATATAGAGGCTACCTAGAAACCTAATTGGAGATAATAAGCATAAACACACTTTCACCCTACATATTATTTCGCAATACAAAATTTTAGCAAGGTGGAACTCGGATTACCACAGCTTTTAGGCTCCTATACTAATATCTTTCTATAGTGTAGTGATTGTTCACCTTCCATTAATAAAATATTGGATAAAAAATAGTTGAGTCAGCGGTCCGACGCGACGTTTCGGGTTTTTTATTGACCCATTTTCAAGGCTACAAAAAAAAATATTCTATATAAATAAAAATGAAATTCAGTTCGTTGCTAAGCTCATAACTTGAGAACGGCTGGACCGATTTGGCTAATTTTTTTAAATGTTCGTTAGTTTATTCTAACAGTTGCTTAGCTCGGCCTTCCAGTGTGCATCAACACGTTGTGTCCTTAACATCGGAGGTAGCATAATAGGCCCAATTTAGTGCATGTGAGTTTATCTTACCCATAACTCGAAAGCCGTTGATTTTAGACAATCAGAGGTTTAAATCTAGTTTGTAGATTATTTCACGCTCTTTAAAAAAGCACTAAGCCATTTTTACTGAAAAATCAATAGTTACGGCGCTATGGCCATGTGAAGGTGAAAATATAATAAAAAATTTCAAAAATTAAAAAAAAAAGTTTCCTACTTCCTTGGAAGATTTTCTCTGGGGAGAGATTAAAGTTTCAGGTATTGAAAAACTTGAAAAAATGCAATCAAATATGCTGTAAAAACCTTAAAATAAGCTCTAAAATATGCTCCAAAAACTGAAAATGTGTCAAAATGCTGAATGGTGATTCGTTCTAATAATAACTATTCACTTTTGCCTTAGAAAATTACAATTTTTATTTTAAAATTAATAATAAGTGACTTATTTATTTAAAAATAAATAATTAGAATTAAAAATGCGAAGAATAATATAATATTCTTTTATGTTTTAATAAATCAATAATATTTATTAAATATTAGGGGAATGTCGGGTGGTTTGAGCCACCGCAATTTTTTGCTCTGTTGACACTGAGATCTTTTGGTGAATAGTGTTAAATTGTTGTTAGACCAATACCTCACTTTTCATAAGGTTTTGTGAAGAAAAGACGCACGTGTTCCAAAAATTAACAGAAAAGTTTTTGCTTGATTTAAAAAAAAAATCATTCAATGAATATTTTCCAACGATTTTTCTATATAACTATCGTTAATGTGTTATAAATTCGATGAATTTTCACGTGTATAAAGTTTTCGTAGTATTGCAACGTCCGTAATTCTTTTTTCCAAAATACAAAAAAAATTGAGTCATTTGGGTGGTTGGAGCCACCAATTTCATTTCGTGTTTTGCATTGCGATAAATATTTATTGCTTGGAATTGATAGAAAATTGCGTTTTGGAATGTATGCTACGTGAATTTTTTGAATTTTTATTCGAAAAATTTGTGATTTTCATTTTCCGGAATCGGATAACAAATCGAGTATCTTTTTTTCCTTTTTAGCCATTTGATCAATAAAATAAATCATTTTAATTGATATTGTGCGTTTTTATTTCATTTCTGCAGGTTTCCTAACTCTTTTTGTCAGATTTTTTAAGGCGGCTCAAACCACCCGACAAATTATTTTTGTTCAAAATTTAACCCATTTTTATATTGGAAAAAAATTATCATTTTTTTCTAAATTCGAAAAATCAATGATGCAGTAGAGTAGATAATAAGGTAAGCTTTCTGACAGTACATCCGCTTCATGATTTCTTCATCCAGTGAGATTTTATAGTGAAATAACAAAACATGGCTCGAACCACCCGACACTCCTTTACATTTATTATGTAGCATTTAGGACTTTTCACAAAAAATTAAATAAACAGGGTTTACTCAGTGTGTATTGGAGAAATTTGTTTTTCCTCGGGGAAGGCAAAATTTATCATAAGAAGTATCTGTCAAAATAATAAGTATAGATCAATCGACTGAAGCCATTATTTTTCATAGTAAATAGACGGGTGTAAATAATTTTGAACTTTTATTTTGAACTAGCTGGATACCCGGCTTCGCCCGGGGTCTCTTTAAAAATAAAATACTTTGCATTAGTCTACGTACTCGAACGTTTTCAAATCTTGCTTTCCGTTACTCGTTTGTTTCATACGAACGGACTTCAGCAATGCGTACACACAACAAAACAGTAATTTTGGTTTTTCTTTTGTCTATCTATATATAGTTATGGATACCCGGCTTCACTCGGGGTGTTATTAAAAATAAAACGCTTTGTTTATGCCTGAAGTATTTTGATGTAGGCTCTTGGACTTCGTGCAGCAACATTCTGAAAAAGAATTAAAACGGGTAGAATGGATGATAAAATTTATATATTTATTTAAACCAAAGTAACAATATTTAGGTACACTCTGTAGATATATTTATCATAGCTGACCCAACGGACGTTGTCTATTATTATTTTATCGTAATGCTAAAGGATACACAATATTTTTGGTAGTTCCATTCGGTGAATAAATGTACAAATTTTTTGGTGTGCCAACTCGGGAGCAAGCAACATACAATTGGCCGTGTGAAAAACACGAATTCTCCAAATTCAATCCCGCAATTGTTAATGATTGCCCTTGTGCTTTGTTGATTGTAATCGCGAAGGCAAGACGCAAGGGGAATTGAAGCCGCTTGAACTGGAATGGTAAATCGTTGGTAATCATCGGTATGCGGGGAATCAACACATCTTCCCCTTTGAATTTGCCAGTGATGATTGTTGCCTCGATCAAATTTGGTGTCAATTTTTTTATGGCCAGTCTGGTTCCGTTGCACAGTTTTGGCGCGTTCAAGTTTCTAATGAGTATAACCGGTGACCCAACTTTCAATCTCAATGTGTGTGGTGGCATTCCAGGTGGCTCTAGTGAATTTAGAAATTCGGTAGGATAATTGACTGCTTGTTCTTGCTCCATCAGTGTATTTATTGATTTGTATTTGACTGATTGTCCGGGCAATTTCAATTGAATTTGTTCATTCAGCTTATTCACATCGTCATTTTTGGGGGCTAAAATTGCACGTTCGCACAGCCAATCAGGATTTTTGTAGTTGCTAGTTAAATCTTGGAAAACCTTGTTTACAACAGCTTGAATATTCGGCTGCATTTGACAAAAATTGGGCGGAAACGAAATCTCATTTGTAGTGCGATCAATTGGAATTTTGCCATTTCCGATATCCAAAAGTTGTTTTGAAAACGTTTGGGCAGTCGCATCTTGTAGTAAATGCACACGCATGTTTGTCGAGAGCGTAATTTTTTCAACTCGGTTCCATAAATACGATGCTTTTAAGCAAGCGTTCAGTTCATCAGCAGGCGTTGATCGAGGTATAACGGGCAAAGTTTGGCGAAAATCACCCGCAAGAAGTATCAGAGCGCTTCCCATAGTTTGGTTTTTTCCTCGGAAATCGCGCAGAGTCCGGTCCAGCGCTTCGAGCGATTTTTTATGGGCCATAGTGCATTCGTCCCAAATGATAATTTTGCACGTTTTAAGGATTGTGGCCATACCAGAATTTTTGCTGATGTTACATGTTGGTGTTTCGGTCTGGTTGAAATTCAACGGAAGCTTGAGTGCTGAATGTGCTGTACGTCCACCGTGGAGTAGCGTTGATGGAATTCCCGATGATGCCACTACGAGTGCGATTCCATTCTGCATTCGAACCGACGCCAATATCAAATTGATAAGAAATGTTTTGCCTGTACCTCCCGGAGCATCAAGAAAAAAAATTCCGCCATTTGTGTCGGTTAGACCTTGCATGATTTTGTCGTAGGCATTTTTTTGATCAGAAACTAAAAGTCTTGTTTGCGTTTCCACAAAATGTTGTTGCTGGGCTACGTCGAAGTGCTGTTCTCGCACCAGGTCTCTGTCTTGCACATCATTTCTGTCTCGTATGAATACATACATCCATTTTTATATATATAGATTTGGAGTTGCATTTAATATGTCGTCCGAAAGCTCCTGATTTGGATCAATAAATTTTGAAAAATACAAATACAGGGTTTGCTACAATTTCGGTTTTTGAAATTTTGCTATTGTCGAGCAACCTGCGGACGCGACGGTACTGTTTGTGTTAGAATCTCGTTAATCTATTCATGGGCGTCAGGTAATCCCACATATTTTATTAAAGTTTGTTGAAAGCCGTTCTAAAGTAGCCTATCTTCTTCTCAGCATCGTAATTAGCTTATACACCAAATTTCATAAAGATTGGTCAAGCGGTCTAGGAGTCTATAAGGAACATACATACATACCTACATACATACATCCATTTTTATATATATAGATTTGAGAAATTTATTTTATTTTCATTTGTCGAAGTTTGTGTTTTGACGCGTAAATGTTAACTTGTGAACGAAATGGCAAAGCCATAAACTTTTTTTTGTTTTATTTTGTTAAGAAGTCATAAATGTCTGAATTTGTAAGTGGCTTATAAATTTCATATTAAAATTGAAAAAATAACCAAAATAATAGTGAAGATAACAAATAGTGTTTGAAATTGTTTGTTAAAAAAAGGAAGGTGTTTTTGATGGGAAGAAGATTAAAAAGTGAAACAGTGGAGGTGCATCTCGCCAACCCCCCCCCCTCCCCCGGTGTTTTACAGCCAAGAATTTTATAAAAAAAATTACAATTTCTTACATTCGTTGAAATTAACTGAATGTTTCCCATCACAATGAAGACACAGATTTCATAGTCATCATTCAGGAATCAAAAAGTTTGACAATATCAGGATTAGCAACATTTAAGCATATCATCGATAAATATATAGAACAGTATTGGAAGGCTCACGGTCCGCTCCTGATATGGAAATAAATTAATTGCTTTTAAAACCCAGGTGTTCAATACAATGCTTCTAAAATAAGAAGTATCGCATTCATCTGAGCGTAGCATTTAATTTGTTTGATCTAGTCAAACGCTTTTAGGAAAGCTAACTAGATGGTAGTGTAACTGGAGACACACTGCGTGAAGCAAGCCAGAAGCAGGCAAGATTGTTTATTTATCTATTAGATCGTTACCTGTTGCCATGTACTTATTTACAAATTAATTTTTTCAAACCATGTTGACACTTAATAATATTTAAAATAAACTGAACGTTGACAGATCGAAAAAACAAAAAAAAACAGTTTTCTATGCAGTTGGGCAATTTTCACAGTATCTTACAGAATTTTATTTCTTATCTTTACATAATTCAATTTAAAAAAATTTAAAGATATTGTGAATATCAACTTTTCCTCGGAAAACCCTGTACGTCTAGCGCTCTAGTCCATTGACGAAGATCAACAAGGCCAGATTATAAAAAGTTATTTCAAAAGTAGAATTCTTCTGATTTTATTCGTTAATAAATCACTTTACTGATGAGGCGTTCACTGTTTATAATTAATGGCTTTGTGTTGAACACAATTTACAACGAGGACATGCATGCATTATTAAAAAATTAATATTAATAATAATAATAATTTTTATATTGCATATTTATTACATTTACTTTTATAATCTTTAAAATAAAGTTTCAAAAATATAGTTTCGATTATTGTAAAATTCAGATATCCTCAAATAAAATTTTTATTTCCCGGGACGTATTCCATTTATCTAATTTTCTCGCTTTTCCGTCAATTTGCGTTGTCGAGTTTTTTTAAATTTTCATTCAATTTAATCTTATTGAATTTTCAATATTTGCGGGTCTTCAGATTTGAAAATATAAAATATATTTTTAATTACATAATGCGACGATAGATGTCAGGACACTGATCATTAAGAAGACGATGACTAGCTAATAAATTTAATCATTAATTTGCTGATTAGATAATTTTTCAATAGCGCATCGAATATTTTAATTTAGTTATTAAAACGATTTAATTAATTATACAATCAGATAATTTAGCAATTAATCAAATGAGAATTACACGTTACGGTTGTTAAGTATAAATCAAAATTCACTATCAGTACTAATCACAGTTATAATAATAACAAAATTT
This sequence comes from Cantharis lateralis, assembly GCA_963170105.1. Lineage (NCBI taxonomy): Eukaryota > Metazoa > Arthropoda > Insecta > Coleoptera > Cantharidae > Cantharis > Cantharis lateralis. The sequence continues at coordinate 6,820,229 of OY720630.1, read as the reverse complement.
AAAATCGCATAATTAGTTTAATTATTACCTACCTACTACAAATATTATCAATTGATGTTTTTCAGTCTTCAAATACATAATTCTAAAATGTCAAATAGGGGTTATCAATGCAGCTGCTAAGATTTGTTTAGTTAATTTTAGTGAAAAATTATATAATTGTTATATACTTGAACTTATTGACTTTGTGCATATTAAGGGGTTAGACTACGGTGACCTGTTTTAACTAAATTAGTATAAACTTTGGGAATTAATCTCTATCGGCTTAAATAGAATTTTGTTATTTTTTATTTGCGTTAAGGAAAAAAATATTTTTAAAATATGTTTGAACAAAAATGTTTATTTCCAGAATAAAAATTTAACAAAACAAAATTTTAACGAAATCCTACCTAAACCGAAACCACCAGCTTTCTGAACATAAGTTTCTTTCAAGTCGATCCGTTGATAGCAGTTTGCGGATTATAATTTTGAAATAAACTAATTTTAAATTTCGATAACCAGCTTTTCCAGTAAAATAATTACATTTTAATGTTTTCTCAATAATCTGCCATTCCTGCTCCATACAGTACATACTTGCCTTATACATACTTTGAATTTTACTGTAGTCTAACCCCTTAACGGTGGTGATTTTCCTCAGACTTTATACTATTGACAATCTTCAAACTTTTTTTTTTGGTTGAGACGTTGATTGTACTCTAATATATTTCTGCTTCATAAAACAGTTGATTATCAGGTATCAGATAGGTAAACCTAATGACTTTTGCAAACATTTGCAATAGTACAAAAAGTTCTCAAACAGGTGGTGCAGGTGTCTGAAAAGCTCTCATAAAGTTGACCTTATCTGATACTATAATAATCAATAAAATTGATTGATATCAAAATACTAATTAAAATACTTACTACGTCGACTTTGACGAATAAGATTAAAGAAGTGCAATTATTACGCTTATTAGCAGAAGAACAAAATTAAGTTGATTTTGATAAACTATACTTTAAAAGCACTGGAACTAACGCTATGTTAATTCGTCACACTAAAGGGTTAACTTTTGTAGGTTGAATTATAAGAATAGGGAGTGATTGTTCAGCAGTAATTAATGACATAACCCGTTAAGCTTTAAATTTATTCACTTTTTTTTAACGCTACCAATAAAAAAATCTTACAAAATTAGTACACTTTCATCGTTTTTTATACAGGGTGGTTTGTTTTTATAGTTTCACATGAGAGCAATTATTTGAATTGACCTCTAATAGTGATCTTCGGACTGTTGGTTTTCATTACTGTTGGAAATTAAAATCAATAAAAAAAGATGGATTGCGCTAGATTGGATCAACTTTTCAAAATAATTTTAATGTTAAGTATAATAAAACCAAATTAAAGTCACGTAAGATATACGAATCTTTCAAGACGGGATCTCTAAATTTACGCATTTAGTAAAAAATCTCTGATGACCGTCGTATTTGTTTTTAATTTAAAATTCGGACAAATTATCGAAATTCAATTTAAAATAAATTTATGGTATGATTTTCACAGTTGCACTCCCAGATGACAACTGTGGCCGGCTCAGAATTTTAAAACCCCTGTTGTAACTATTTACGTCGAGTACACGTACCTTCAACAGAATATAGCTCACTTTAAACAACTGGTTCTTTATTTTGTTTTGAAACAGTTTGGTTTTCGCCCAAGCCATTCAACAACGAGCATTCAAGCATTTGACGAACCGGGGGGAGATAGGATATTAAAATCGTTCTACCAATTCCATTACAAAACTAAAAAAAACTTAAAAAGAACTATCATCGTTTTTCCTCTCGGCTCTTCATTTGACAAGGTATGTCACCAAGGTCTAGCATTTGTACGGCAGGGCCGATCAAAGTCGAGGTATCCCAGGACTCAATAAAGGGCAATAAACGCACGCAACGTACTATGGTGGCATATTTCTCTAGAAAGACAGAATGTCAACTCATATGCAGGCACACCATCAAGAAGACCCCTCAGACATTCAACGATCAAATTAAAGATATTCGGCACCGAAAACCCTTGGAATAGCTCTTTCACATATAAACTAAGAAGTAGCATTTCTTTAAAGTCAGGGGATTCTGGTGGAGCTTCCACATCAAATGTGTTTCCAATCAAGCAAGGGAAGCTATGGCCGCACTAGGCCTCTTGTTAAAACAAAAAAGTAAACGGAGCATAGAGAACGTCTTGACGCTGGTGAAAATCGTCATTAGCCCGATTCTTACGTGTGCTCCACCAGCTTGGGGACTAGCGGCCTAAAGGAGAATCAACAAACAATAGGTGGTGCAGAATATTGCTATGAAACAAGCCACAAGGGCCCAATGGCAAGTCTCAAACAAACGGCTACACGAAGACTTTGTCCTGGAGTTCATACAAGAGTTTATCCGAAGTGCGGTGGAGAGACTTTACGAAGTCACGGGGAAGTTGACGATCACTTAAGTTACAAGAGACCCTGCCAGGCGCAGATACAGCAGGGGCAATGGGTAAAAGTGCCTTATTTTGACTAATTTCAAAATTTTTAAATCGTGATAAGCACATCAAAATCCAAAAGTGAATATTACATGGATATAACAAACAAAAATTATATCAAATTTTTTGGTTAGAACAAATTATCTGGAAGATAGGTAAAATCACACTAAAATAACCCCCCCCCTAATCGAAATCTTGTATCCTGGACCCTGTAGCTTTTACCCTGTTTGTTTTTATGTTTCAGTTTCACAAACAAAACAAATCCCAAATGATAGAAGCGGAGATGCGCTGGCGCTAGTCTTGTAAAACAGACCGAAGACGGTCGATCAACAATGCTCCGGATGAGGTAACCGTGGGACAAGCGTTGTCCAAAACTTTCATTTCTCAGGCTTCAACTCAAATTGACACGTTAGGTTATCTTTCTTAACCAACTAATTGCAGAACACGACTAGTTAAAACATGTTTAAAACACAAAAACCTGTTTAAAACGGTTTTGTTTTAAATATGTTTTCTCTGATTGGTTCATTGTAAGTTATCAAGCAAAAAAATTGAGATTATGATTAGTTATTACCGCGGATGTCGGGCCGCACAACCCGAGTAATCAAGTAAAAGGTCATGACAAAAGTGGAATTTTCTATGGTGAAAATGAAGAAAATACTTGTTTATTGAATGACATTAAATCGACGATTGAAAAAACAAAAGTTTTAGTTTCTTGACACATGGGGCCGGTCAAAGGAGTTACCCGATAACTAAATTATTACCAGTACGGGTCTGATTAGACTTGAATACTGGACCGGCCATAGGGTTGCCGGCGCACCGAGCGCCGTCGTAAGGGGGGCGCCGGAATTGCAACAATTAGTAATTTTTTTCGGTAATCCATATATGGCAATGACTTTTTTTTTTCTGCTGTTTTACTAATTTGGAGCGCCACAAATTTCATTAATTAAAGTTTAAGCAAATAAAATAAAATAATAAAATAATAGAATTTTAACTGTAAAGATAAAAATACCTACTTAGAAAATTATTATTTAAAAAGCAATGAAAAACCATTACTATAACTTTTTTGACAGGGTGGGACTAAGAATGTTTGAAAAAGAATAATAAAATGTATTTACAAAAACCTAGCAAATATTCTTTATTTTAAATTTAAAACTTTAATAGATTGGTGAGCAAATCTGTATCCTTAAATGAAACGGTTTATCTGTAAATATACGGTTGATATAAAATTGTAAATACAATTTAAAGAAAATCGAAAGAAAATAGGGGAAGGGTTAAATTTATATTTTGAGATTTTCATAGTTATTTCTCTGACATTTTATATGCAATTTTGTACTTAATATTCAATAAATGAAATACACAAACAGTAGTATGAATATCTATAACCCAAGAGTAGGTTTTAATTAAATTTTTATCGCCCAATAATACAATCTGTAGTGTAGTATTGGTGATAATGGTAAACTGTTGAGTTAAATAATCAAAATCAAACTCTTAAGTGGTGACGAAACATAAATTGTACCGTAAAATAATTAAATTATTCAAAATTGGTTGGATTTTACATACAGTGTATTCCAGATTTACCAATACATTTACATACGAGAAATTGAACAATAAGAAGGATAATTTGAAATACTTGAACAAACAATATCCATAATTAATTGTCGCAATTAGTAAATAGTGTGTTAGTGACTGATATAAAACACCCGTTTCAATCATCCAATTATTCTTAGTAAGAATGATAACCCTTTGAAACCTTTCTGTGTGTGATAGATATGTAAATACGAATTGTGGTGATGATGGGGAGCAATTAGTAACAAAATGTAAGTAAAAACACTTGAGCGCTTGTTTGCTTCAATTTAATATTATTTTACGTTAGGGAAAATTATTCTTTATGTAAACAAATCAGACACATTTTGGCCCCTCTTTTGTCAAACTTTAAATAAACATATTCTCTGGGGTAAAATTATTTAATATTTTCAGTACCTAAAATGGCAACTAATTCACAAATAGCGAGTGGTGTTTTAATACAATAGATAATATTATAAATAGCTGTAACCACATTAATTTAAAAAAAATGTCACATTTCCGTGTTCATAATGCGATAACTATTTATTTGGTGGATAATTAATGCATTTATGTTCTAGTAGGTAATATGTATATGACATTTGAAACAAATAAAAATATAAGCTAATAACGCGGCAATTTTTAAACGTGTCTAGGTGTTATAAATCAAGGATTTTTTTCTTTTGTCCTACTGTAATTTTGGACAATGATTTTTAACGATAAGCGATTTATCTATTATTTTAATCTGCCCGAGGGGGTAACAAATAGAGTAATTTGTGACAAGGTATACTTTAACCGTCAACATTAAATGAAAATCGACATATTTGTGTCAAGCCACTTTCCACCCGCCTTTCTTTACACTATTACACCGTCCTTTTATTATTAGGCATTCAATTAATATTGTCCAAAAATGGAACATTATTTTTATTTGTTGAATAACTTAAAGTGCACTTTGTCGCTTCGAAATTCTATAACACCAAATTATCCTTTATTTTTCAGAACAACAAACTGTAACAGAAAACTGTACAGGTAGTATTTATATTATCCAAAACCACCCCCAGCAGCTTGGTATGGTGAGACAAAGCTATACATTGTTTTGCTTATATTCTCTCATTTTCCAATACATTGTAACTAAAATGCTGAGGTTGTGCGGCCTGACGGCCTTAATAATCTTCCATTCTCCGATAATCTTTCAATTTTTATGCGGCCTGAAGGCCGCACTATGTCGTCAGATGAAACTCAGTAGTTAATATAAGCTTTTAAATAAAAGCTCGTAGTTAGTTTTTAAAAAAATACAAACATTTTGGCAAGATTTTTCTTGTCGTATCTCGCAAGACTTCTTGCTAAAAATATCTTGTTTTGTCTTGCCTAGCAAGAAAAAACAATCATTTTTATTTTTTATTCATTACTTTACAAATTCCTATTCTTATTTAATGGTTTCCCTGGTCTCCCAAATAAAATAGTTTTTGAGAATTTGCTTGAAAGCAAATCTATTGACTTTAAGTTATCTTGCGGTATTAGTTATTCCGTGATGTTATAAATAAATTTAAGTAAAATTCAAATTTATAATTTTAATTTTTTATTTTTTGCCTAAAAAATAGCATACCCACGAGTGGATTAGGAAGATCCAGTCTGGTGCAATCAGACAGGAACTGGATGTCATAATATTTACAAATTAATTAAAATTTTATGCATTATAGTAGATCACGCACACTTAACTTGCACGGACCTGCAACCTGCAAATACATACAGTAGCCGTAGAAAGTATTCGTACACTCCTGTGTTAGCAATGTAACATTTAACGCTTTTACAGCAATACTTCAGGAAACGGTGCGTTGAAATAGAAAAATATATAAAAACAAAAATAAAGAGAATGAAATTTACAACAAAAATCGTCAATTAAGTATTGCTATTTTGCTTATATGACTAAAAAGGTCTTTAAAAAGTACAATAATTTACATTGCTAACATAGGAGTGTACGAATACTTTTTACGGCCACTGTATGTTATTTTTTTATTTAGTTTCAATTAGTACGCGCTTACGCATTTGGTATCTAACTGCACTAGTTCTAGTTTTTTCACCGTTGTCTATAATACAAAAAGAATTCAAATTACACAAAATAACACAATCCTGTGTTAATCCAGGTCCATACGAAATTGTGTTAAATTTTAAACGGAATTAATGAAACTTCTCTAATTCTAATATTATTTTGTAACTATTAAAGATATTAAACGTGCTCGGTCCAGGTATAGTCGCGCGTGGTCGCGTCCCACTCATGTTCCCCCAACGTTCTTTCCGGGGAATCACATATTTACATATCGAAATTTCTAGGAATGATGAGTTTTCTTGTGATATTCTAAAGTAAATTGAAGATGTTTTGTTACAGGAATGTTGCTTTTATTTAAAATTCAAAATTCAAAACACAACATATTGCCTGCTTACCATAATATTCAGTTTTGGGTAGCCGGCGCAGCACATTCTCGTACCAACCCATAATAATATTGTTTATTAACGAAGGATTCTTGTATTCCTCCAAGGTTTTTGTGCTTATGAAGTCGATTATCAAAATGATAAGTTGAACTTAATGAGAATTTGAAGATAGTACTTAGTCTTTCTTAAAATTCTGCGAACGCTACAATTTTCCGATATTAAAATTTACCTAATTTCTTAAATCCAAAAATGATGAGCTTTCCCGAATAAATAAGTAATATTCATTTGTGTTTGAAATGCCTCTACTATTTGTGCGATCAATTCGAACCAAATATTTTGCATCGTCAGTTTTGAAAGATTTATACGTTAAAAAAATTTAACGCATTTTTCGTTCTGAATTTACATTTCCGTAATTAAGTAGTATAAGCAAACATTTGCCACTGAAGACGCAATTATAAAATTTAAATTTGACATTTTTTTAAGGCGATTTTTCGGATTTTTTGCAATTTTTTTGAAATAATTGCATAACTGCTTTCGTCATTGTGATGAATTAAAAATGTCAATTGATATTATTTAAGAGTGTAACAAATACGGTATTAATCTGTATACGCAATGCAAGTCACATACAAATAATTGGAATCTTACATGATTTTCAAGGTAACTTCCATTTTAGTATTATAACTTGAAGAACCAATTGCCCTGTAACTGTTATCCGTCATCTACTTGTATGGTGTTCCCCTTTATGTTTACTTTTTCTAATTTTAAACGACGCATTATTTGAACATATGGGGTACAGGTTGAAACGTACTAAATGTGATGAGGGTAGTTGTGTAACATAATTCCGCAAAAATTTCTTGTGCGTTTAAGTTAAAAACATGTATTAATGACTTTCTCAAATGGATTTTGGATTTTTAGTTGTCATCAATTTGAAAATTTCCGAGGAAGAAAAAATATGAAAGGTTCACTATTTATTACATGGTAGAAAAGTATCAAGTTTCAAAACCTGGGTCTCCATTATTATCAACTTTTAAAAGTCGTAATGGCTTGACCGGGCGTCAAGCTGTCTAGCAGCTTCAAGGACAAGAACTTTATACCTCTCAAATTTATAAATACCACAAAAGTTAAAATGCCATCTCAAATCTTTTCCAGCTATCGTGTTATTGTTTTGTCTAAAATTGAAGATTACCCACTTGAAGAAATATTTCAAATTTATTACTAAAGTAAATAAATCAATTTTATCGCAAGGCTCTTAATTATGTGTCTAGGACTGACTTGGAATTTATATATTACTCAAATAAACAAAACAGGCAAATGCGCTAACTCCAATGATTTTCGTAATGTCTAACCAAAATTTTTAAAAATATTAAAATCATTTTCATTTGCACGAGCCAGGTGAATCACCGCTACCTAACAATTTTTGAGACATGGAACGCATTTTGACAAGAAATATATACCAGCAGACTTCTTTTTACACCATTTTGGTCAATTTTGTTTGTTTGTACAAGACTTTGCAACCCGTCGTAAAATTGTTTGTTCGAAAATATACCTGAAGCTCTACAGAGCGATAACAAACGAGTATCCATATTCTTTTTTGTATTTGTAATCACAGAAAACTTATGCTGTTACACAAAATAAAAGTTATTCTACATAAATAACTATAAGTATAAAAACATTGTGGTCGAAAATTAGAAAACAGGTTTTAGGGTTCTGATGGATTCGTATGATACGATAAAAACAAATGTTTACACACAAACAAATTTTATATCTCCCATTAGTAACAATTTTCTTTTGTATTTTAGCTACCAAATCTTCCCAACACTTCCTATTTTTTTCGAAACATGTTTTTATACATAGGGTGGCACATAAGGTGCGAAAAATGCAAAAAAAAAGACAATTCCCTAAAAATAAAAATTTCCAAAAATTTTGTCAAAAAAATATTTTGAAAATTTTTGAAAAACTGCAATTAACAAAATATCTGAAAATAAGCAATATTACATAGTAATTCACAGAATTATCAAAATTCATAGTTATACTGAAGAAATTTTTTTTTTTTTTTTTTTTTTTATTTAACCTCTACGAATATTTACAATCTGTTAGTACAAACAATAAGTAAAATGTATGACAGGGATAATGGACGTGTGGAAGTGAATCCAATGATTCGCTTCCTTGAACTTCAACTCGATGGTTCCTATTATTGGGTGTCAACTATTTGCTTCTAGTGCATTAGGTTTTAAATCTTAATACCAGGTCAGAAGGTCTGAATCGCTTTAGTCTGCGCACTTCTCTGTCGTTGGCTAGGTCTACTGCCAAGCTATTTGGATGAGCACTAAGTCTATCAAAGTAAATTCCACTATACTTTGCTATTTCATCCTGCACCGATTTCACTTGTAAGTCGCGCTGTATTATTTTGTTTGTCACATACCACGGGGCATCGACGATCATTCTCAGGACCTTGGATTGGAATCTCTGAACGATTTCGATGTTTGAGATGGAAGCCGAACCCCAGAGTTGGATTCCGTAGGTCCATATTGGTTTGAGGATCGTCTTGTAGATCAGTAACTTGTTCTCTGTTGAGAGTCGAGAGTTTCGTCCCATCAGCCAATACATCCTGGTCAGTTTGCAGCCCAGTTGTTTCCTCTTTGCAAAGATGTGCTTCCTCCACGTGAGCCGTCTGTCCAAATGAATTCCAAGATATTTGGCGTCATCACTTGCTGGTAGTTGTTTGCTGTTTAGGAAGACTGGTGGGCACGTTTCCCTACCCATCGTAAACGTAACTTGTACTGATTTTGTTTCGTTGGCTCTAATGCGCCATTTTTTTAACCACGTTTGGATTTCGTTTAGATGACTTTGCAACATCTGTGAGGCAATTATTGGGTTTTGGTGTACCGCCAGCACAGCGGTGTCATCGGCAAATGTGGCAGTGACGGTATTTTTCTTAGTAGGTAGGTCCGCGGTGTGAAGAATGTACAAAACCGGGGCAAGAACGCTCCCCTGTGGAACCCCCGAGTTAATATTAAAGAGCGATGTGCATTTGTCTCGGTATTTCACCAAGTAGTGTCTCTCAAGTAGATATGATTTTAAAATTCTGTACATGTAAATTTAACATTAAAGTTGAAATTCATTCAAAAATTTATATTTATTTTAAACATTTTTTGTTTTGTTTATTGTTTTCTTTTTTTTTCAGTTCAGTAATCAGGTACTTTTGCAAAATAGATCCAAGCAGAATAATCGAACCATAATATGATATTCTTCGTAGAAATAAATAAAATTTCTCTACTTCCTATAGTTTGTTAGATGCAACCTTCCAAAAATCTTGCTTTTTATAATTTAAAATTTACTCAAAATAATATATAGTTTTCAGATTTTGATATAAACGTTTTTGTCTATTAATCTAACGCAAAAGTGGTCCTCACTAAATTACATTAACATAATTTAAAAAATATTGAGGTTTTTTGAGAGCTGTATCTTGGAAACTATTGAAGCTATTTTGGATAGAGGATGCATAAGTGGTGGTTTGTCGGGGCAGGCGGGTGAAGCAGTGCCTTTGCAAGCCAACAAGCCAAGTTTCAAAAAAAATATATAATTAATATCTTTTTAACACCTCAACTACTTGGTTTGGCACGTATGCCTCATCACCTAAATTCCTAACCGGCCGCCACTGGGATGCATAGGAAAATTGTAACTCAAAATTTTGTTAATTTAAGGTCTGTTTTCAGCAAACTTGATTATCTTTCGACCCGAATCTGATGTAAAGAAAATATGAAAATGTCAGGACTGAACTTAAACATGAAGGAATTCACAAAAAAACCTGGAGAAAACAAGGTAATAGCATAGGTAATGAGATAGACCATATCTAGGTATCAATGAAGAAAATCTTCAGGGTATGTGATGTTAGATCATACAAGTGTTGATACAGACAGTACATAGCAAGCTCTTCTCTTTTTCGCCTGAAGCAAATAGGAATACTTGTCCCCTGCCCTAAAAGAGTAGCAAAGTTTTTCTGAATCGCAATTGTGACGGGCTTCTTTTTGTTAGCTCTTCTGCCACATCGCATTCCGATGGCGCCTGACGCAAATGCTTCGGTCGCCACACTCTTGCTACGGCACTGGATGCAGATTTCAACATTATAATAATGAAGATCAAAAGGAAAGAAACCATTATAATAAAAAGAAGAAGAAGCGCAAAACAGAAGATTCGCAGAAGAAACATTGGACAATGAGAATGAACATAAAAAATATGCACACATAAAAGTGAATATAATACAGGCAGCATAAGATATATTGGGACGAAAGGCGAACAGAATGCGAGATGGTTGTAAACACAAAAATAGAAGTGAAAATAAAATGGTTAAGATCCCAAACAACATAAGATAAGCAAAAATATAGAGAGCTAGAAAAAGAGAGAAAAAAGTAACTGATGAAATAGAAAAAAATCATAGAAATAGCTGGAAGATATGAGAACAATTAAAGAAACCTCGGAAGTAACTTTATCTAAAAGTATCAAGCTGGGCATTACTGAACATTAAAATGAAGAAATAGCGTCTAAACCAAATTACGAAGAGTTTAAAAAATTGATTACAAAAATTAAGAATAACAAAACTCCTGGAACCGACAATATTGACAGTAAGCTTATTAAGATAGAAGAAGAAATTAAACCTCCAGCAAAGAATGCTAGAGGTATGGAGGAAGGAAAGGATGCCGACAGAATGGAAAAATCGCTTCCCTACCTTGCCCTAAAACCATAAAAGCATTCAGGACAGAAACAATAGCTGTTAGGAAGTGTAGATTGTAGAAGTGAGGTATGCAACATAAAGGACAAAGAGATGCAGACAAAAACGAAAAGCAGGCAGTGGACAGAAAAGAAAATTTCTACATTGAAGATAGCCAAAACTATTACACGAGTGCTGGACATCGAAATCCCAAAAATGTATTCGCGTTCATCCGGAATCTAATTAACCGGCATCACCATCTCATAAGCGACAAATAGAAATGCCTTGCTCCAAACTTGAAATAAAGACATAGCATCTCTGAAATTCTAAAAGATTAAATATGAACCAACGCGAAGCCGAGTCTGGAAGTTTATTTAGGTTATTTTGTGAATTTTATTAAGTTTTTAATAACAATTTATTTTGCAACTTCTTAAGAGTAAAGTTTACTATTGAAATTTATAAATCCGTTGTTCAAAAATTTATTTAATTTAGTTTCAATTTAAATATCTGTTTCCACATTTATTTCACAAGCCATTGGCATATTAAATATTACTGGTTGCTTAGTTTATAAAACAGGAGTCTTATCTCTTACATCTCAATTAACCGGAAAATTTCATTCTCGCGGCATGTTTACGGTTTAATGGAAATTTACTGAATATAAATGCTATTGCAGCTCTCCGACAAATAGTAGAAAAATGTAAACAGAATTGAGGAAAACTAATTAGAATATGGAAAACTAGTTTCCTTTTTAAATGGACTTTTGTTATTGGTTATATTTTTGGTCGGTGTTTTTAAATTTTTTTTATCTTATTTAGTTTCGTTTCATTAATTTTTAAATAAACATACAAATTAGTATTATTTGTAATAATTTTGGGTCGAAGATTAACAACAAATTTCTGTTATCTATGTATGTATTTAAAAGATTTTACTAATATCATGGAAAAAAAATTGTATTTATAAAATATTGAGTGCAAAAAATTTCTTTTTATTATTTACGTCGAGTATAAAATATTATCTGAACTACGAGACCTTGATATAAATAAATATCTAAAAAAAATGCATTTATATATTCACAGAAACTGTATATTTATTTAAATATAATATTATTATAATTTTTTTTTATATCAATTATAATCGAGTAAATTTAAAGTCGTCAACTAGTTAATATTTTATTAACCTTATCAATATTATTATGTGTCACAGATAAAAAAAACAATTTTGATTTAAGACTTCTTCTATTGACATAAATTATTTATAAATTTTTAATTACAGCCGATTATATTAATAATATTCACTGCAGATAACAGTAAATTTAACTTACGTATAAATAATATTTTCATTTAAGTTCTTGTTGATTTTTGTTTAAATGCAATTTTTGACCATTCGTAGAAAATAACTTCCTCTACACTTTAGAAATATAACATAACAAAACGAAAACTCGTTTAAAATTTCGAAGTGAAAAGGTAGATTGGATGCAATTGGATTTATTTTTCAATATCGCTGCGAGAGTCGAGTTATTAGATTAATGTGCATCAGAGGAAACTGAAAAACTATACTACCACGGCGTCACCACTTTTCAATCGGATGTTTTTTTATTGAAAACCAATTCAGAGATGTTATTATTATTATTTCAAGATAATTTCAATATAAACCGTACTCTTTTATTCACGAAAGAGTTGATTCAAATTTAGTTTTTCGTTAAAATTAGATTAAAAATTAGAAGTATCTAAGAGAGAGAACACTTATTTTTGAAATAATTATCGATTTTGTAATAATTTATACGCATAATTTATATTATAAGTGGGACGTATCGTTTCCTAGTAATTTTAAAAGTTTTAATTAAAGTCATAAATTTAAAAGCCCGTTTCTTTAAGTCTCCACTCTTATTTTATTTTATATCATATGAGACTGTAGAACTAATAGAATGCGGATAATTTTAACATGTTAGTTAATTCGCAAATTACTCGATTGCGATGTCGTGCAGGTAAATAAATTATTTCTTAGGTTTAAAATGTGATTCTTCTCAACCTCTGAAAATGACATTATTATTTGTGTGACGTCAAATTGTTAACCTTACCTGCGGTGATTATTTTAAGGTGGCTTTCAAGTAATTTGATTTTTTTTGGTTTAAATAGATCAACGCATTAATTTCACTTAAAGGAGATGGGATAGTTGGGGTATCTGAGTTTGCTATAGTTTAAGATAGTTGGACGTTTTACAACTTGTCTTTTGTAAAAAAAATTATAAACAACATCGTTATCACCATTAATTTGAATTGCATTTTAAAGTACATTTAAATGAGAGTTTGTCTACATTACGTCCCGAAAACCATGGATTTCCTGAACCATGAAAAAAAGAAAAACTCATGCATAATCGTAAAACTGATGAGTATTAGAATTTTCGTGGAATATTACATATGAACCAAAGTGATGAAATGTCCGAGAGTAAGTCAGAAGTTTTTTGAACAAGGTATACACTATGACTGCTGTTGTACTGGTTGGACCGAACTTGAAAAGGCGGGATCTTAGTTTGCAACTTAAATTCGGCTATAATTAATAGAATTTAATTTGAAACTTGAATTTGAAAACCAGCACGGTTACAATGTGAACTGAAGCCGGCTCCAGCTACTAAAACTTACTCCTGCTCGTAATTACGTCGAGCACTCGAACCGTCAACAGAATGAGTTTTTAACATAGTAGTTTTTATGCAAAAAATCAAAACTTTAAAATCATTTATTTCGTAAATTAATGAATATTTAGAGTTTCTCCATAATTTTATCGCTTTATTTTAATGTCTTCTTTGAAATTCTTCAAGATGTTTTACTGTAGCTGAATATGGAAATCTGTAGGTCCGGATAACGTCCTGCAACCAAACATTCTATGAAGAATGGAAGACAGTTTTGTTATAAATAATTTGTCTGAATTTCAGATCATTTGGGTAAAAATTGGCCCAGATGTGGTTTTGAGACAAACATATTTTATGTTTTATGTTTTACAAAATATACTATTGCAACTGTTACTTAACATGTTTTGACAAGCACTAAACTTGCTAAACACATCCCCCTAGAATTACCGAACTCGAAAGCTGGGCTCCGAGATATGACAATGTCAGGGGCAGTGAAAACCTACCCTCCTAACAGCTAACCCGCTTAACTCACTAAGCGTTCGAGCAGTTCCGAGCGGTTTTCTCAACCTCTGTGTCAATTATTACAATACTTGGAGCGCAAATGCACTCGACGATGTTTCCTCTGCAACCGCATGCAATAGAATGAACACGCTCTCTCCTCAGCTAAATTCGGATTGCAAAGACCCATGTAGCGTACACGTGCCGTCAAGTGAATGTTTTTTTAAAGCTAACATGAACATGAACTTATAAAATTTACATCAAATAGTCGATTTTCAAAATAAAAAAAAGGCGAAAAAAGCTTCTCTCGATTTTTTTCGAAGAAACGGTTGAATATGTTTATTTAAATATTGTTACATAATGTTTATTATCATTTAAAGAATAATTGGTAATTTTGTTATCAACAAATATTAATAATTGTAGAAATTATTAACTATTATTCCTCGAATCGTAAAAAAGTGATTTCCCGTGGACATGATAAGTCGAGACAGGATCATCAGAAATCAAAAAACGTAAAAGATTTGGTTAGTAGATTACTTTATCTCGGGAGTGGACGAAGAATTTTGAAAAAAATTGAATTTTTAGAGAACTTCAAAGTCAAAAACACATTGTCGTTAAAAAAATCTAATGTTTTTTCTTGTAAAACAAGTTCTAATCATTGAAAAACGAAATCCTTCGTCCAGCCCCTAGTAAAGCTTATCTAAAAGAAGTGTGTAAAATTGTAGAAAGATCGGTTCATTAGTTTTCGAGATATAATGTCCACCGACTTTGAAAATGTAGTTTTGAGACAAAACGGATGAAAACCTTGATAAAATAATATTTTAAAACTTGCTATCTCTTTCAATTTTCTTCGAATCGACTCGAAATTTCGGGAGAACATTTCTGACATTTTGTACTTTAATAAAACAAAATTTAAAAAAATCGAACTTTTGAAAATGCTGACTGCGTATGCCCCCTTAACTTGAAAAATTGAGCACGGATACCGCATGAAAATGAATTGTAATGGCGAGTTGAATGTTATAAGTTTTGTACGTTCGATCCAATAAATTGTGAATTTCCATTAGCAAATTTTATTTTGATTCAAAACTGCAACTACAACCTTTTCAGGAATTGAAGTGAGTATATCGACTTTCACGCGTTTGGTACCGAAAAATTTGAAACAACGAAGTAAGTTGTTTAAAAGTTCGAATTAGATAATATGACAACTTACGCATTGCTAACCATGATTAACAACAAACCATAAAATAATTTGAACCTCGGGTAAATGTTAAAAAAAATTAATCGGGAAGCCATAGCGTACGGCCCATGGGCCTCAAAACAGTCCCCAAATAGTTTCCGGCAGTTAAACTTTTAACAACTGTTGTTGATTTCATGGTAAATTGCACAATGCGGTTATCTTATCTCGACTTCTTTTTTTCTTTTAAGATCAGCAGAAGCAGCTTTTTTGAGAATATTAGTAAATTAATCAAGCCGTGATTTACCAATACATTTTGATATGTGAAATCGAGGATCAAATCGGTCGATTTCAAGTAATTATTGCTCTTTGGAACGTCGAATAAGATCAAACATTTGGTTGGTGCTATTGCTAAAGAATTGATGGTACATTTAGCATTGCGGGTAAAGATCTAATATTTGGTCATCCTGGCAGTTGTTTGGTTTTTAACGAAAAAACGACGAATGAAAATGAAGCGATTTAGAAATGGATCACAGGATGTTGGATGGGGTATAAAAAAAATGCATAAATACAATTCGGCATGTTTACATTTAATTCAAAAATCAGTAACTATATAAAAGTGAAAAAGTTTACAATTGAAAGACTGTCGGTAGAACAGATTGTGAGTATGGCGAAAAATCAACACACCAATGCTACAATGTTCCATACGTCACAAAAATATAATAATATATAGTTATATGTTTATAAACATGTATAAAAAATGTATTGACATTTACATTTAAAAAAAAATAATATACACATTAAGCAACCTTAAAACAAGTGGTTTATGTTATTGGTCTGCCGAGGGCATATCACGGATGGGCCGAAACCTGCAGCCGGCCCGGCCCTTGGTCCAGCAGCTCAGGTAAAAATGTACAAGATACAAAATTAAAAAAAATAATAAAAATTAACATCGTACAATTAGTTACGCGTCGTTATGGCATACTCAGTTTATAAAATTAATAATACACAAACAACACAATAATTAGCACAAACATATTTTAAAAAAATTAGAAACCTCTAGTCAACCCTAAAACAAAACGACTATACTGACTAGGGAATAAAAGTACAGTTACAAACGAAAACATTTTGTAGAAATGTATTCAGAGATCAGTTGCAACAGGATAAATTGCCATTTCGGCAAATCACAGATACGCTTTGAAGAGCGATCCACAGACTGCAGCTTTACTTAATTAATTACTTAAAATATACTAAACTACTTAAATTGCTTTAAAATTTTTAAAAATATCAGCGCTCTATATTTTATTTATATAATATATATTTATATAATATATATAATATATGTTCCTATATATGTATGTAAAAAAGTAAACATTAAGCTATTAACACGCGAAGTTGTGGCCAACGGGTTACAAATACAGTGTGGGCGTTCATCCTGGCGGAGATTGTCTAAAACCCACTTTGGGCTTTTTAGGGAACACGAGCCAGCACAAATATGAACACAACTGACGGCGACGATTATATTTACAACTAAATCAGGTGCGGGCTGATCGGCACGCGTCCAGCTTTCGCCGCACCGCACTAATCTAACTAGCAGAGATCATGTGAAAACCTTTAAGGGCAGTGTCAAGACTGCGCCTGAATAATGTACAAAAATACTAAGTCAGACTCATGGTAGCGAAAGCGAACAAGGGACGACGTCCCGCCCACCTGCTTGGCACGATTCAATCTTTGGCTATACTGAATCCAACTTTAGAAAATAAAAAAAAAACGAAACTATATACACAATAAAAGGCAAAATTTATAAAATTTCACTTTAAAAAAAATCTTTAAATTATTTCTAATTATAAAATTCCTGAGAATTGCGACACAAGCGAACATCGCTCAACATCGCACTTTCTGAATGAGATCAATTGTTCTCTTTGGAACCGACAATAACATACAAACACTAAAGGTGGTATACCAACTCTTAAGCGCAACTAAAAGTCCTATGCATAATCGTTATCCTAAAAACACTCTCATATGTACAAATATAAAATGAAACACACCGAAAATACATAAACAAAACAAAAAATAATATAATATAGCAACGTGAATACGTGTTCTAATAATAATAACGAAGCAAAATCACTGGATTTCTTTATAGGAATCTTCCTTAGAAATCACTACAGCTTTGGATGAATTCGTGGTGAACATTGCAATAACTGCAAACTTATTTATTACGTAATAAATGCCACCCTACCACACAAATAACTGCAGTCCACAAGGAGCAACTTAGCGGCGCTGACGGAACCAATTTTGAAAATAGACTTTCCGATACAAAGGTTTTTTCGGATTTCGACTGGAAGGCTTTTTCCTGCTGCAACAAAAAAAAATCATATTTACAAGTGTAGCAAATTGGAAATTTACAAGATGATATCAGTTTCCAACAAAGAAAGTCCCTGAACGTATAATATAAACAATTGAGTAAATATAATTGTATTTTAATTATCTATAAAGCGGTAAACGAAGGTCGCAAACTGCAGTAAAATACAATCGCTTAGTAATGACGACATAATACAACAACTCATATCTACGCAACAACAAAATTTACTATGACTTCCAGAAACAGAAAAAGCTTGAACCGAGTTCAATAGTAATATCCCGGTTTCATCAGCCCAAAAAATTTAAAAATTACTTTAGGTATCAAAAATTAAATCACACCAACCTGTGCTCTATTCTTGTCTGTGACCTCGACGGAGATTGACACTTTTACTGGTTTTGTGTCTTCACAAGCGGCTGCTTCTGATCCCACTCGTCGAAAACGTCGCCGTTGTTCTGCTTGAAATATGGAACCAGAAGAAAGTGCTACTGCCAAATTCACAAATTCGGGGTTGGCGCGATCGCTTTCAAGTCTTTCTCCAGTTTCTTGGCTGCAACGTCGATAATTGATATTAATCGGTAGAGTTGCACTAACTGTAAAAAAAAACAAATTAATATGACATCGATGTTGCAAAACAACAAAACTTAACCCTACTAATATTCAAATTCAGAAGTGATTTAAATATAAATTCGAACGAACAAATTATAATTTGGTGCAAATTAATTGCTAACCTTGAAAAAAAAAAGAAATTGTGGTCTATCTACTATTAACTTGTCACTAAAATAAGAGAAATTAAGTTAGGTATAAAGAGACACCTCGTGGCGCCAATAGTCTCGTTGTCACCAAAACTGGTTGGTTATCTACATATATTTTTACGGTCCGAGACATCGATAATTTAACTAAAAGGTAAATCTATACGTTTTACAAACGCAATTACCCAAATTCGTAGTATAAATTTAAAATATCCATAAATTACTTCTAAAAAATCTGCCAATTAAAATCACGACTTAGATAATTAAAAAAATATTAAAATTATTCAAACATTTTATTACCGCGATAAAAAAATATTTTCAACTAGATATCCTGTAAGTAAAACAAATTGGAGTCAGGCGTCGCCTGGTTTAAGCCCTTGGCATTAGTTTAACATTGTCACGCTTTTTAATATTTTATTTAATTTTCATATTTTTGTAAAATTTTTAAAAAGTATAAAAATTCAACTAAGGCAGTTTTCCTAAGTTTTAACCGTCAAAAAATTAATAGTCTATTAAAAAACTTTATTTTACAATAACTTGGAGAACCTTTGTGATTTAACTTTTATTTGGATTATTAAAAATCCAAAAAATTGTAATTTCGAATTAAAATCGAGCGTGGTGTGCTTTTAAATCCTCGGTATTAGATGAACATTGTCACACTTCTCCATTTTATATTTAATTTTTATTTTTTTGGAAAATTTTTCTAAGTTCAAAAAATAATTTATAGCAGTTTTGCTGGTTTTGACTATCAAAATATTATGAAAACCCTAACAAAAACCATTTAATTTTGCTAAAGTTAGAGAAAATTTATGATTTAACTTCTTTTTTGAATTTTTTAAAATCCCAAAAATTTGCATTTTTGAATTGAAGTCGGGCGTCGCGCGATTTAAACCCTCAGCATTAGATAAACGTTGTCACGCTTTATCATATTTTATTTAATTTTCAGTATTTTGTAAAAATTTTCTAAGTACGAAAAGTAATTTAGGATGATTTTCCAAGTTTTGCGTTTCAAAAAATTTAAAAAGTTTTAATTAAAAATATTGCATTTTACAATAAGTTGGAGAAAATTCGAGATTTTACAGTTTTTTGAATTTTCAGAAATCTGAAAAATGAACACTTGCGATATTTTTGATAAATTTTACAAACTTGCAACGCTTGGGCCCATTTTCACCAAGTCCGAAAATAATTTATTTAAAATTTCGCTAAAAATTATTTGACCCACTTTTGAAATAATTGTAATTTTTCAATTTAAATGCAATTTTCGAGTTACAATAATTGGCATTTTTTGGACGAAAGGAAACATGTGAAAATTGTATTTACCTACAGAAAAAGAGTGAAAAGTGAACTGGTGCGTATTGCGGTGTATGACCTAAAAACCGCAACCGGAAGAAATGATCACTGCAAGATAAACACATCTCAATAATTTCGAAGTTAAAAAATACGTTTAAGGAAATAAAATGCTCAACACTTCATGGTCACTGTTGTTTTTTCCATGAGTGATGAGAATCTTTGATCAACTGATATGTTGCAAAATATTACGAAGATTCCACTAATCACTTTCTTTGAGATTTGAATAAATTCATGGTTGGCGAAGTATAAAATTATTCCCGATTAGAAATTAAGCGCCCGATTGTAGAATAAAGTAAACATGTTCGAACTTGTCCAGTTTGTGATCATGTGGATGCTGCATACTACAACGTAAAGTAGTTGAACTAAACAAGCGTCTCGCGGCCGACCATGAACCCCTGAGCGGGCTGCACGATCCCTAAGCAACAGGTCCTTAATATCAAGTTCACCACCGCAAAATTTCCGATCTAATCATATTTTAAATCATTTCATCACCCTGGTTTTATCGCACAAACAGTTTAGATTTTTTTAAAATTTTGGGAGGAATTATAAAATTATTATTTTTTTGAAACTTACCCCTTGTTGGATTTTGATTTGAAGTTTGTCGCGAACGTTGTATAAGTTCAATTTGTTGTAGAGTATACCACAAATCAGCAAACAATTGTTGAAGTATAACTTCTTCATAATCCGTATTATCCACAATAACAGGAATTGCCATGGTGAAGTAAAAAAATAAACAACACTGTCACACGGTGACACTTAGCGCGTGTAAATTTCGTACTCCGGGAGCTTCGAACTACCCAACCGAACACTTCGACAGTCGAGCAGGAATTGACGCTTCGTCTACCCAACGCACATAAGCCGTAAGTTGGAAATTGTACGCTGTATACCCGGAGTTCCCCCGCAAGACCCGCCAAACCCGGAAAGTACCGGACCGAACAACGTGCTTGCCGAGGATAACACAAGTTTTAAAACGTCAACCAATAGCCGCTAACAATGGGCGTGTCTTATTTAAAACCAGAAGCAAAAATATTGCCCTTATGAACTGGGAACAAGTAAACACTTCACCTCTGACTACCTGTCTACTGCAATTTTCATATACGGATCATGTTTACGTTCTATTCCTTTATATGCAAACCATGCACCCTACCCATATAAATAACAACACCAAGTTACATTTCAATAAGAAACAACATTAAACGCGATTTTTAACCGTCTTAGCTTTCCTAAACCAAATCATCGTAAACCTGCGAGATTTACTCAAAATTTTATTTCCCTACTGATTTTTCAAAAAATGCATTTATTTTCACCTTGAAACGACATTTTTCAATTTTAATTTGTTACTTTTTTATTTAATATTTGTTCGAAAATTATCACGTCTAACAGGAATTGCGGTTATAAAAAATAATGAAAATTCAGTAAAATAATATATTAATCAATAATAAAAGTATTTAAAATTATTTTTACTTCATATTAATTGGGCTTCTGGCTACAGGGTCAGTAGGTTCAATTCGCAGTGCCTGCAAAATTATTTTTGCCATGGTTCGGATTCCACGTTGAGGTCCTTATTTACGTTTGATTTGCAATTCGGTCTGGAGTTTATGGATTTCGCTCAATAATCTTTAATAAAATTTTAAAAATAATTAAAATGAGTTTCGGAAATTTAATTTCTCTATTACAGCAATTCCTCGTGCAGTAATAATAAATATAAATAATCTATGGAATATCTGTTATAAACAATGTATACAATGTTATTGCTATTTCTAGAGTATTATGAGTAAAATTTTTATCTTTTAATATTTTGCACTTACTCTATCTGAAATGACGACTAAATTTATAAAGTTAATAAAAATACAATAGTTTAAGAAATAAACAATTTTTTATTACGACGTCGAATAATTTATTTTAATCATGTGATTTTGTATACTCAAAAAAATTAGTCTAAACACAAATTTGGAGGTTAGGAAAAAAGTCAAAAATATTTCCTATTGTGAACGTTGTAAAATTATTTTGATATCTCTATAATGTCAAAGTGACTATCCGAGTGTTCAGTTCTAATCCACATAGATTTATCTCGATTATTAAATTTTTTTCATAATTTTCCGCTTTAGAATATGTTATTTTTGAAAATATTTAATTTTCAAAATAAAAAATTTAAATATTTAAATAAGAACTTAAAGTTAATTAAATACAGAATTCTAATTATTCTATTACTCTATTCTACCATATACCTATGCTGATTGGAGTATAACCGTAATCAACGAAGTTGAGGAGGGTACCCTACCTTATTTCTCACCCCAATAAAAATAAGGGCTAATGTAAACAACTGTTCGTGTAATCTATCATAGATGTCTGTACTATCTTCATATAGTTTTAAATAATTAAACTTACAGTTCGAATTTACCATTCTATTTTGAAAATTGCTAAAATTTTATATACTAAATAATTTACAAAGAAATATATTTAATATTCGCTTAATAAAATTTTCTTTAAATTCTATGAATTTATGATATTATGTATCCAGTGAACCCAATAACTATATTTTTTTTCCGAAAAGCTTCTTAAAACTTAAATGCCAATAAACTCATCCCAAGAAGCTTCACCCCCCCCCCCCCCCGATGGGAAATCTGTTTTATGATTTAACTAGAATATTATCCGCTAATTATTAGGCTGTCCATCCCAAATTATTCTCAATCAAGATAGACAAATTGATCTGGAGAGTGCAATTCTATTAAAAATCGAATTTACCCTCGAGTCCACAACAATGAATTTATAACAACTTTAGTTGGTTATTGTTTCATCAATTTCACATTTGACCAAGAGAAATTCGTCACTCAACTTACCAGCTAAAAACCCTATAAGTTATACTGTTTGAGACTGGGGAGTCTGGGAGGTATGGAATACCCTCCAGACTAATATCGATGTCTAGTAGGATTTTACTCTCCGACCTAAATTTGTAAACCCACCCCGACTCTAAGGTGAAATACATAACTGTGTAACAAATTTTGGTTAATTTGTTTTCTTCTCTCTTTGGCGTGCGACGTTTCGCTGTTTCTATTTCCTTGTGCAACGCTTGGATGAATATATTTTTTTTATTCTAACCTGACGGGCCAATATATTTTTTGTGAGGCAGTGTAGTTTCTTTGGTCACAGCAGTGACACTCAGGATTCCTTTGTCGACGTACTCGAACTTTTGTTGGAGACTTATCACATTAACATCTATCCCATCTATATATTAGAGTATAAATAGCCTTTTTTTACACTCTATTTCATTTCGGAGGAGCTGTACTTGCCAGTGATTTTTTTTGCAGAACCACGCTCTCGCCGACCTGCAAGATCAGTTAGCGTCAACATCATAATATCAACGTGTGGAGAAAATTATCCTGCTCGCTGCTCCACAAGGAAAAGATTAATTTTTAACTCAACTGTTTTCACAAAATGTGAAACTATACCTACCTAATTTGTTGTAAGAAATTTCTTGAAAGCTAGGCCCACTCAAAAAGTTGTCCGGTAACTAAATTATATCAAGTTCGGGCTTGTAGTCATAAGGTGGTCTGATACTGTAACAAATCAATTGTTTGCAATTTGGCGGTGTAATAAATTTGTTTGGGTTCTTGGGTACTGCATTTTTGCATCAATTGAAATTGATCATTAAGCAATAAATTCGCTTTAAATATTCTTTTGATATTATTATATCGACTTCGTTGAACAAAATTAAAACTATACGATGAAGAACTTACCGAAGCGAGAAAACAAGAAAATTTGAAATTAATATCTGCAAAATAACAAATCCAAAGTGATTTGGTCCTAATTTCAAGGTTAAAAAAAATTTCTAATAAGTCTGATATTCTGCAGAATATTACAGATTATAACAGAAGAAACGGAAAAAAAGTTTGCTAATTATTAATAATTACGGCTTGACAAAGCTCATAATATTCACGGAATTAGTACTAATGGTAGCAGTAGGCGCCAGTTAATACAAATAAAACTAATAAGAAAGGAGTTTATTTACTGTTTTAACAAACATAAAAAATACAAAAACATAATTAGCAATTAGCGCAAGTGAAAAGCTGATGGGTTGACTCCGAAGGAGAACTACTAATCAACAAAAGATGTACTACGGTTAAAGAATGAACTGTGTCAAATAAAAATTTCTAAATTGTTAAGAATTTTTTGAAAGTATTGGGGTAGTTGAAGTTTTGTATTCGGTTGATTTCCTACTAATTGGTGTATCGTTTTTTTTAGTGATAATCTCTTAATCATTAATCTCTTTCGTTTTATTTATCCATTTAAAAGTTTTTTAAAGCCGAGTTCAGTCGGGAAGATAAACACAACTGTTTAGTACGTAATTCATATAAGTGGTTAAATAATTCTGTCAGGTTTGATTTTGTGATTAAAAATAATATAAAGTTATATATTTCTATGGGTACTTAAAAAGGTTTCACGGTTCAGTAAGCAGCTGGAGTGCCATAATTGTCGAATAATATTAAATTGCGTTGACATAAACATACCTACCAGTAAATGAGCATGAGCATGAGTTTGGAGTTTGTATTTAGTTTATCTGCAATGTCCAAAGAACAAGGAACAAGGTATAAACTGACATTTTAACCTAGTTGATGGGTGTTGACAGAATAATAGTTTCTTTTTTTTTGTGATTAGCTTTTTTGATACACATTAACCTCAAATTATTTTTGGAAGTTGTACAGTATGGACGAAATAATTTAAGCGTTTGAAATCGATATAATTAAATATGTTTAGTATATAATTTTAAAGTTGATATAAATAAGTTAATAAAATCCCTATGAGTAATCAAGAACTAAGTCTTCGAGCGCGGCATGTTCAAACGCGGTAGTAGAATATAACCTGCAATTGAGTGTTTAAAAATATGCTAAAAATTTGTATCTAAAAGAAACGACAAATTAGATTTTTACGAAACTGATTAATTTAACTAATCAGGTTAAAATGAGATTAAAGGTCAGTTAAACTAATGTCACGCCACAAAGAGGTCGCTTCAACTACAACGAAAATAATTCCCGATTTTGATGACCTACGTGAACTATTTATATAATAAATTTGTAATAGCATGCAAATTAAAATGGGGTCGCCGATAATTTTTCGTTTATCTTCCATCTCACAATATTAACTTATTTAATAATAAAAGAAAACAGTGCAATTAGGATGTGACGTAATCCGTTTTAATATTTTAATCACCAGGCAAAGTGATAATCTCCTCCAAAAGAAGGAGAAAATAAATTTTGACTTTTTAATTTATACAAAAGAACTGAAATGATCCCTAGTAATCTCTTTTGTAGGGGAATAATGTTAACCAAAAGTTACAAACGAAAAGGGTAAAATACTGTATTTAAGGTTAAAAAAAGCTGTACAATCATTAAGTTGTATAATAGCAAGAAATCGAGGTGATTAAAGCAGGTGTCACGTAATGCTGTCGAAGTTATTGTTGTCGTTAATATACTCAATAGTCTGACGATGACATTGTATGCTCATGTGCGACACATCAAAATAATAACTTTTGGACACTTAATTACGTTTTTAAAAATATTCCTGATGGCCTATTTTGATTAAGCAGTTGGAGTGTAAGTAATGTTTGTCCATTGTTTAAGGTTATCTGACAAAAGCGTTATTGTTTGGGCGAAAAGTTTTTCGACTTCCTATTGTGAAATGTTTTTAAATAATGCAAAATGTTACGTCGTAATTTTTGAATTCGTCTTTGGTAGGTAAAAGCTTTTTTGGGGAAAGCGAAAGATTATGTAAATGGCAGCGAAACTAATGTTTTGTTTAGCACCTTATTGTGATCCGTTCTGTTTTGTAACTCGTTGGGGTACAATATACCTGTTTGCGCCCTCGCGGTTATTCCACTTCGGCAGGATCAACAGGACAGGTCAAAACCTGTCCAGTTTTGGAATTGTTTTAAGTAACTTGCAGAGCAGGTGTTCGCCTCCGCTCGAACTATACCAGTCTGAAAACCAGATAGAAAGAGAAAGTCTATGTAATATCTCCTGAAAATAAACAAATTGTGACAAATAAGCTTCAAGTTCGTCACTTTACTATAAAATAGCGCTAATTAAACTTCAAGGTCCCCTATTAAAACAAAAGATTTAATTCCATAATAAAGTGGCATTATTTATAAGTTGAATAATTTTATAGTCGGTTTGTCTGCATTTATAAGTTGAAATCGTATGAGTTTGTTTGTTTATAGTGTTTACTATTTCGTTCACGTTTTTCACGATAACATTATCGTTTAAAAGTTAAATTAATGTAAACAAAATTTATTTAAAAAGATTTACTCTTGCGTATAATATAATAAATCGATATGCATTGGTCAGCTAGCACTTGACATTTTTATTTGCATCTCTAATAGTGTGAATCAGTTTCATTACTTGCAGATTATTTATGTTAAATGATATCGGTAACCCACATACAATTTTCTTATTTATCAGCATATTTACAAGTTAAATGTCTCTAAAAAACATTGGCTTTGTTATTCGGTTTATCTAAATTGATACGTAGCTACAGAGGATGTTAAATAATCTACGACGCAATTTGAAGAGTTTCTGTGTGTCCCTTTTAACGGAAATGTCTTAAAGGTACGACAATACTTGGCCGCAAAATGACCTAATGATAAATATCTACTCACATAAACCGCAATTTACAACGCCAATTCCATTGTACTCATTTTTCCGAACTTCCATTGCCAGAAGCAGAGCCGTATCGAGAAAAATCAAAATCGCGGGTTGCAAATTAGCAAAAACAAATGAAGGTAAAAAATGTGAGGTTAGAGTCTTCGCAAAAGTTATATCTCTACCGAACGGCCTGCAACTTTGTGCGACAAAGTTGAAAATATAACATATTATAAGTCTCTTTATGTTTTCTGGCGCGTAATAACGGACCCTACTAATGACGTATCATAAAGAAAGATCAAATCAGATTAAATAAACGCTTCGTTCTTATACTATCTGAAAATACAGATATAAAAACTTGATATGATATTGAATCTGGAAACCCTCAATTATTATCTCGTTAAATAGCTTTTAATTAAATTGATGCTAAAATTGCAATGTGCATCATTAAAAAAACATTTTGAAGTAACACAATAAATAGCTTGTAGTGTTTACTGCTGCAATAAATTTTATAACCATAACCTAAAAATTGTTAATAATAATAAATCAAAATTTGTGTAGATGATATCCGATGTAGTACAAAAATAACAAACACAATTTTGTTCCATTGTTGTAGGTACATACTTATATTATTGGAAGAAATAAACCAACTATACATAATAGAAAAATATAAACCGTTGCATGTTGCATTGGCATTTTTCCAAGATCTATGATAATATGTATTTTACTCGAGAATTTTAAATTTTGAGTTTATTTTTAACTTTTATCAAATCCAGGAGAACATTCTTTGTTCAGATCGGGAAATTTATTATTGGTAATATTTCATAAATTTCATCAGTATTAAACATAACCAAATTAGTTCAAGGTTTACTGCAGAGGTTTTTCTGATACACAATTTAGGTAAACACTAACCAAAATTAGCGCAATTACAAAAGCAATTAATAATGTGTAAACACCAATAATTTCACGGCTGTGGCATTGAGATATTATCAAAATGACACAAATAAAAGATAACTGCTAAGTTCATGACTACATACTGTAATTTTAATTTGCAAACGCTAATTACCCTATGGTTTTTAAAAACGTCAGGTCTTAATTTTTCCGCCAAGACGACCATTATAAAATGATATATGTATCCAGGTATCCTCATGTAAGGAGTTAAAATAAACTACGTTGCATTTCGTGACGAAACCAGGTCCATGCGATGCATTTACTTGTCATGTACTTGTATAATTTTAGAGCGCGTATACGCAGTAAAATATTGGTTTAGTCATCGGTCATCCATTGGAAAGGTTAAATAATTTACTGAAAAATACTTCTGCCGTGTCGATCAATAGTTTTATCAGTTAAACAACATATCACTTTTATTTTCTATTAACACACGAAACATCAGATAATGATAATTACTACACAAATATATTTCAAGATAACAATCTTTTTTCGATATTAAAAAAATTAACAAGTATTTTAATTGTTTCTTCGTTTCAATTACCAGTCATTAGTATCGAAAAACATTGTAGAACACAAAATTATAACCAAAATATTATTATTATTTTTATCGATGTTATCTGATATCCTACGTCGTACTGAGCTTTTGAAATCCGATAATGAATATCATTTCAAGTTTTCGGCGATTGCGAGGTAGTCAGATTTTGCTTTCACATCAAATCAAGCTGTTGGAAAAATCATCAACTGCTTTCTGATGGATAGCCTGATAGCACCAGAAGTAGGAAAAACCATAGAGATCGACCGATGCTACAATTCACCCGACCGGCAGGAAAAACATCAATGATTTGTCCAAAAATCGAATGCTGTAGTTTGATATTCCATGATGCAATCGGGGAGACTTCAAGGATCTCTTCATCTAAATCTTGAAATTAGGTTGGGTAAACTCTGAGCTATTATGGATGTAATAGCTGCGTACTCAAATTAATCAGTAATTTCTTGAATGGAAGAACCCCAATCTGTGAAACTTAATGACAGCGTCTCTGATGAACTTGACATTGAAAGTGGTGTCGTCGTGCAAGGTAGTTTACTGGGTCCAATACTCTTTGTGATCTTACGAAAGTACTGTCTGCTCATTTCTATGTCGATGACGCCCAAATATATATTTTGGACAATCCTTCGTCTATCGATGACATTGTTGATAGCATTAATTAGTCTTAAGTCTGTTTTTCCATGGTTCACTGCAAATGGTGGGATTCCAGCTTTAACTTCGAAGATCATGTCAAAAAAATTTTAAGCGTAGGTTACTTCAAATTTAAGTCATTGTAAAGATACCTACAATTTCTTTCTTCCTTCCCAAATTAAGTGAAAGCTGATTCAAAATTTGGTAATGTGTAAAACAAGGACACTTTCCAGATATCCTCAATCTTAGTAAGAATTACCAATCTAATCAATAGATTAATCAAGTTTATGCAATTATTGAAATACTGGGGGGTATTTCATACTTCCGGTACATATTGATGTAACTCCGAAACCCGAATACTGCACCTCTGGTGAGCATGAGACTCTTTAAAAAAATTTATTTTTTATAGTTCACTTTTCAAAACAAAATCGTAATATTTTGAGATTATTTGAAAATGTACGATTGCCTTAATTACGTAGAAGAACAATGTGGTCTGATGATCTATAACATTGTAGCCACCTTTCCAATAAGTATGCTTAGTAAAGTCCTCGGTTAAACCTTTTCCTTACTCAAGTTACAGTCTCTCAAACAACACTAATACTCTGATCACGATCGAACAAAATGAGAAACGCAAGTGCATTGTAGCCCAAAACTTACATAAGTACCCCATCTACCACAAATGATATTCCTAAATGCTTTTACGTTATTTACTGATCCATCATCCCTAAACAGACAAGAGGCAGTGGAAACATAAAAATAATTCAAGCGTCAGCCTCTTCTGATTCCGTTAACCATCGAACTAAACATTTTCATCATCGCAAAGACGAAAACCACGTGCCTCTGTCCGATTACGACGAAATAGATCAAATTTACAATTACGTATGAGGATCTTCCAAAAAGTGCAAAATCTTCCTTTCTCACCCACTTTCTCCGTGTGTGATCTCTGATTCAGTTGCAAGACAGAAATTTTATAAAATTTCTTATTGGATCGGGCCATCCGTTGAACATCGTATTGCCGTTTGGCAAAACGTCATGACCAAAAAAGAGAAAAAATTTAGAAAAAAAAATTGTTTTCTCATATTAATTTCGTTTATGCGAATACAAGAATAGCACAATGTCTTCAGATTGAGATATGTAAAGCAAAGGTCTAATTGCCCACGTTGTCAACAACCTGACAAGCTGAAGAGGAAGATCTTCATATTAATGTAATTACAGAATATTCTTTATTTCACACTTCGCCTCTTAGCTAACTTGTCCGGAGAATTGTTAGTTCCCAGCAGTTGTTTGAGTTGTACTTAGATAAAAAATTCTGAGTTCGAATCACGAACTTCACGAAATTTCTTAGCTCGACTTTTCGGTGGAGATACTCGTATTTTCTGATGTTTTGTACCTCATTAGTCTTCTTTATGCACTAATGTTATCTTTGAATTTTTTTTCGCCAATTTCCTTCACGTGAAATAAGAACTTTTGTTGTCGTTACACCAGATTTACATAAACCGAAGGATTTGAATCCAATACTTGATTAAATTTATTATGCTTGGCATGGCCTTATGGTATTAATTAGGTCTGGCCAATTGACGAAAAATTGTTTTTAAGTACCCGAAGGCATTAAATGAGTAGAAAATAAACTACCTACTTTAGTTTCAACTTAAGGTGATGCGATTACTAAAGTTACGCCATTTCTGTTGGGAGATAAGAAAGAGAAAATCACAGAAGACAAGCAAGAAAGTGAAAGAAGAAGAACTTTAATTAAAATAAAAGAAAAAATATGCTACTGACGTAGGGAAACAGTTGAGAATAAAAATTTAAGTTATTAGGTAACAATGCAAATAGAAGGTGTGTGTAATAAGGTTATTGTCGCATAACTGAACAGCAAGAAGAAAGTGAAACATTTTAAAACGCTTGATGATTCTGAATCATGCTTAACAAAGAGTCGTCACTCTTCTGAATCATTTTGTGGCTAGGTCCCCTCCAATACCAAATAAAGTGCATATACCTGTTTAGAGTACCTATATTACTAATCTTGCTATTTTTTACGTTTTGTGTTACGTATATTTGAAGAAGGTTATCGCCCCGAGCCGATGACTTATGTTTGTTTAGCATCATTTTCAGAGACTGTGTCAAACAGTGGTTATATAATATCAACTGTTTAATAAATAATGTACTATCCTCTTGCGTGCGTGCCTTGAGCGAAATATTAAACGTGCTCCTAGGACTTCTATGTTGGTAGATAACAATCTGAAATTATTATAAGAGCCGTGTGACTAGGAACAAGAATAGGGGTCTAAACCATAAAGAATCGGTAACAGCCTCTGGCTATATTCAGTCTCCACTTAACTACCAGAGAAGTTAACTTCTAAACATAATTTTATGCGTTTTAATAACGTATCTCATTTATTATGCTCAAGGATATACCATCTATTGAAAATCTCTCCCCATTACACTCCTTTTTAAAATATCGTCAATATCATAAAATTTACTAAACTAAAATATACACCCAATTAAACAATCGTGCTTTTGCCAATAACTACTAAACACTCTCAATTATAAATAACAAAAATTGTAGTCAATACATTTTCAGCAAATACATAAACCAAAAAAGTTTAGTTATTGGCCAATTTTCACAGTAATTGGACACGAAACTGGCAGTTATGGGACGATCTATTTTTTTGTTTCTAAATGTGAATTATGGATTGCATTATCAAATTTTTTGTTACAACTTGAATAGAACTGGAAATTTATTCGCCATCGTACAATTATTATATACATATATAATTTTTTACTAAATTTTCTTACTAAAAATTCTTTACTTGCCTATCAAATAAAAGAAATTAGAAATCAGCACAGCACTAAGAATTACAAAAATAATAAGTATTGTATGTCATTTGATTGTTGCATTTTATTACTGCGATTTACCCAAAAAATATCTAAGTAAAGTAATAAGACGTCAAAGGTTTTTTAAAGAAGGGCGCCAGACGGGATGGTCATCTCTGCTTTTCTTGATGGACCAGGATAATTTAATGGTTGTCCCAGACCTATAACTCTTTAATTTAGAACAACTATGACGATTTCTAAAACGTTTTCAAAATTTCAAAGTAATGTCAATAAATAAGATAAGAATGGGCCTTTTCTGCATTTTCTCTTTTTAAGCGATCAAAAAATTTGATCACCCAAAACCTAAAAGTACTGAAGCTAAAAGTTCATTTACAGTTAATTAAAAAGTATTTGCAAATTTTACAAACTGAAGAGTGATTAGCTAGAAGCAAATTTGTCAAAAGGTTAATGTTCGCTTCTACACTATTAAGTTTTTGAATAAGTTTTTTTGACTTCCGGGTATCTACATTAAAATGATGATTTTTAAATTTTAATTGCGTATAGCTTGAATGAAACTACATAGTAGGTAATGTGAAGTGGTTGTCAAATTTGTCTTATGTGAGCAAAGGCATAAAAAGTTCTATTGGGCAAAAAGTGCCGAGCAACTTAAAATTAAAATGAGCAACAAAAGAAGAAAAAAGTTAAGAAAGCGAAAATTATGGTAAAAGTGTGCCTTGTACTTATGATTGATGTATATTTTTACCAAACACATTTTGAGATATCCAGTATGATGAATACGAATGATATTAAAAAAAGTATTTACAAGTGAAGAAAAAGAAGAAACGATTGGCTAGTTAAAGCGTGACATGTATATTTAACAATTTTTCTACCTGTAAAGAAGAAATATTGAAACCGTTATTTTAAATATGCAGCAGCACAGTCTTTTGTTTTGAATCGAAACTTCAAATTAAAATACATTATTTTGGACGTTTGGCTATAACCGTAGATAACGCGTATAATGTAACCGGTCGCTAAGCCTCTGGCCAATTTTGCAGGTATATATTTTGAGAGATTTGCAACATGGTGGTTTCATAGGAACTTGTTGTGTGGGAAGAACGGGCTAGACTTGCTGCTTCCACAGAAACTAAATGGTAGGTGGGTAGTTGATGCAAGAAATCAAGTCGACCCATCTCAAATTAATAGCACACTAACCAAGGTTAAACCGAATATGACCTTTCTTCTTGTATATTTTTAATATACTATCCAATATTTTTAAGTAACAATTTTAATTAGAAAAATTACGTAGGGTTGGGTTACTAAAAAACACCTATTTCTTTTTTTGCATTTGTGCTGGTCGAGAAGACGTACAATCCCGAGATATACGGAAAAAACTCTGTTCAATGTCAAAAAGTTGCACCTAGTATTGAACGCAATTGCGTAATAGTTACTTTTCCGATAATTAGCAATATAATTATTATTTGTGTGATTGTGTCATCTCATTTGTGAACTTGTCTACCTCATAACACTATGTAAATTACTGTTAACGTACCGTTACCTAACGTAATGTTACGGTAGTTTGTGTAGCTTACCTGTTAATCTTCTAAGTAAATTTTCAAATTATTTATTTTTTAATTGCTTTTATTGTATTGCTTTATATAGCATACTATATAGTAGTACTTGTAAATAAATAAAAAATTGTAATTCGTCTACAGCAAAATGCTACAATGTACAATTGGTTTGGTAAAATATAATTAAGGCAAGTGAGTCATAACGATAGAATATAGAGTTTGTTTATTTATAATTTTATATCTCAAAGTGTGACAATTAATACTTCTTATGTGTTACATCCAGAACTTAAAATAAGCACGTGCACAAACATATAAAAAAATAAATTGCTTATGTTTTTTAAAGAACCATTATGCTATACATTAAAAATCGGTAATTTGATATATTAAAAGAATTTAAATTATGTTGATTTTATATATTTTTTTATTTCTTGTTTAGTAATGTAAATTAAATCCACGTCAATACCGTCTCTTGGTGCAATTAAACATGGTATGCATAGCATATATAATATAACGCATTATAAAACAATAAATGCGTTCAAATGCATAATTGATTTTCCCGGTGTAAATCACCAGAATATCTCAACACCATCTGTTTTATATTCATCTTTCAATTTAAATTTCACCATACCTTTTTTTACTACCTGCTAGTTTAACGGTGGCATAGTGTCGCTATTACAAAATAATGCATAGTTACTGTCTCACCTAACCTAAAAATTCTACTCAAAAACTCTAATTAAAGCTAAGTTCGCGTCAGAAGTAAGAAATCCCCCCGCAACAGATATTGCAGTAGAATTAGTTTTTCTAAATCCAAAGCACTTCAAGTTATTAGTGGGATAGATAAACATCAGGTGCATGGACTCTGAGAATTTTGGACCCAATTCTTGGAATTATAAACCTTCGAACAGATGTTGGGGTTCCTTCAACACAATACCATCGAAATTTTAAAGTACCTATCCATAGATCGAATCGCTCTTATTTGCATACAACACAAGGACGACTTTTATTAGCTTATGTTTATTAACCAGATTTTAAAATACCACAAGATTTAAACGTAACCAAAATAAACTTTACGTCTGCCACCCTTTAGTTTTAAAATTTAAACGGAGGGATACCCATTGCGTTTTTCTGCACCGATTGTATGCCTATTTAGACAGAAGATGGCTGTTGGCCTTGACCACCTGCAAGATGACGATGATTCATAGGGTCGGTTCCGTTGATGTCTGTCGTCCGTCTGTATTCGAGAGGGACAGGTAAAATCGTTCCGGTGGTTTGTTTAATGTCTGATTTCCTTTGGCAAAAATTTATAATATCAGTGCAGATACATGCATACATCACGCGTGATCAGTCCTGCATATCACTTCCGCGTTAGGGTTGATTCTCGCGGGAACAGAAAAAAATACTTTACTTTGAAACTACGCAGACTTTTTCCAAGCGAATAACTTTGCTCGTTTATCTTGGTTTGTTCGTTTTCTAATGTTACTTACTAAAGCGGTCAACGTTCACCCACAAACATCACCATCACCTAATGCATCTATAATTCTATTTGTGTAAAGCCGTTAGGACACCCTCCGTTCGATAATGATGCAAAAATCTTCCTGATGTGTTTGACGATTTGTCAGAAACTCGGAATTAAATGAGCCATGTTTCCCAAACGTATTAAATTTTAAAATGATAAATAATTTTAAGTGTTTTTAACAAATCAAAACAAAGATCTATTTAGGTGTATTCATTAGTTGCAGTAACTGCACGCACAAGTGTCATTATGCTTTTCACCCTTCGGAAGTAGTTATTTATTTAGAAAAATTTCATAAGTAAAAAATATTATAAAGCGTGTTCTTGTAAATCCCCTATTATTTTATACAATACTTGGCTAACTAGCGAAGTGTTGTTTCCCATATAAGTAAGATTGGAGTTTGTTAGCTAATAGGGAGGGTTGTTCCATAATTTACTTGTACACAAGTTTACTTTAATGCATCCGTTAAAGTGATCATCATCGAGCCGAAAAGTTATTTTGAACTAAAAACAATGTCTTCCACTACTATTGTTGTTACTCAAGCACTATCATTGATAAGTTTCGAACTCATTTGCAAGTCAAAGCATGTGTTTTGTAAAAGAGGTCATCGAAGAAGCAAGCACGCACTAGGTTACATTGTCTACAAAATACCCGTCCTCGAAGAATGAATATTGTGCTGAGCACTAATGGTCAGCTTTGTTTGTGATGGACACTGAGGGACAATGTCAATTCTAAGCGGGCTATTTGCATGCTGATTTGATGATTTAGAGTGCAAGTGCAAGGGGACTTGCATTAGTGAAAGGGTGAAAAGAATTTTAAATGACTTTGTTAACGCATTGTTTACAATAAAATAGTTGAAACTGAAGTTTTTTGTTTTTTTTAATTAAAACCCAAGTTTTTGATTAAGCGAAGCTAAATGCTGATTTCGTGCATGTTAAACTGCTTTAGGCTGAATAATTGTTAATTAAGATAAGAAATTAAAAGTGCTTTAGATACAAGTGAATTCAATTTCGTACCTGAACGATCAATGGCTCTTAAAGATCGATATCCTTAGTTATAGCGATTCGTTAATTAGAGTGTGCCAAGCGTGATTAATATGATTGTGTGGTGGTTATGAAGGTGACAGACAGTCCAAAAAGTAGATCAAACGTGAAAGAGAAGATTAAGAAAAGTCTTAATTGTTAGGGAGACAAGTAAGTTATTGTGGGTAAGTAACTGTTCATCTAAGTTTTGACACTCAATCTTCATACAATCGCAAAACCGTTACGGCACGCCGCGCCGCCCGCCATTCATTAATTGGGGGTTAGCTGTCTGCACAAGCCAATTTAAGCCCTTTTTGCATCTTATAATTAGTGGCAAGACGGAGATTATGAGAAAGAGTTAATTGGAAATTGTTCCCCAACGTTTAGCCTTCCAAATTAGTGTGCATATTGACACTGGAAAATTTTCAAATCAATCTCCGATACCTAATTAGACTCTGTGAATTCATGTAGAAGAACACTCACACGCTCCCTCTAAAAACAAAATTATATTTACTGATATTTAAATCTGTGCCAGAAGTGAGTAATGATTATCGAAATACTAAGTCACCTTTGTTAACAAACTGCTAATGACTGGTGACAGTATGTTTACATTGTATTATTAATGATGCAGTGTCGTAATATCACTTTGCATATAGTTCGGTGATGGAACCTGTTGGGCTTTTCGTCAGGATAATATACCACCTGCACTCAGGTAGCAACCCAACTGGGATAATACAAAGACACTGATGGTGAAGTCATCGCCCTTCTTATATTCTAACCTAACAATTTAAAAAAAGCGCAGGTGAATTAAAGATCTCCTTCGTAGTTTGGAAATAAACATTAAAACTCTTATCGGATATATCCCATAAAGTTCAAGTTTTGGTAGACCATAAATGTCAGTTTACATATTCTTACAGAAGCTTTCGAACGTCTTAAATAGCCCCAAAAATTGGATTTGCCGTTCAATAACCATAAAAATATATGACATTTTTAAACTCTTTGTTTAATAGTCGTGGAGCTATGTTTATAAAATAATGTAGTAAAATGAACATTTTAAAGTCTAATACGTAGCATTATAAAAGACATAAACCCTTAAAAGTTGTAAAAGTGGAAGTTTCTTCGGGATCGTAACATCACCCTCGCCGTAGTTCATAACCCTCACTTCGTTACAGATTTGCAACCACTTGACGCTCGATAGGGATGGACAGGATGCGTCCTTGTACCAATTAAAATCTCACCTTTTAAAAGCACAATCAACGTCCGCGATATAAGTCAAACATTTTCGCCTCGCAATGCTGCCAAATTAAAATATAAAATATCAAAAATTCTATTTGGGCAATAATTTTTTACATAATAGTTTTTGCGATACGAGGCATAAAGTAAAATAATAGCCGGACATAAAAATTCGGATTTATCTAAATTGTGACTGAGGTTATTAAAAGTTAGATAAAAACCAAGACTTATTTTCCCCAAAAAATTTTACGCTTAAAAAGTAAAAGTAATTTACATCTGTTTAAGTTGAGTGACGAGAATAATCGCATTATTTTTTATCATGAATAGAATTGCGATGCCATAGAAAGTACCATAAACTTGGTGGTGCCTAGATGGCAGATAAGAGTAGTTGGAGGATCGTAGGGAGCAAGCACATCTCTTATTGTTCCCGCATTGGGGTGTCAAGTGGTCACATTTATTTGCTTCAGTTTGGTCTTCATAAGAAAGAAATGTGACAAGCGGAATATGTCCCCAGGGTGGGGAATAGTCATTCAATCATACGTGTAGTGCGACCACTTTCATTATTTACATTCTTTCTATACCACTAGACCCCGGAGTGCTTTGAATTGAAACGATTCGTTAGTTAGGGGCTGTTTCATTGTATCGATTATTGCGTTTCAAATAATTTTTTAATTAAATTGCCCGTAATTATCTTAACTGGCTTTTTAATTGTGCAATTAAAACAAAAAGTGTCGGCAGAAAGTTATAATCAGGGGAGCCCATCGAAATTTTTCCCAATACTAACAATGTTTTCCGGTGATTTAAAGTGCCCGGCAAAAAATAACAATCTATAATGTACCCCTAACTTCACACACAATGAGTTAAAGGGCAGAGTTAATGATATAGATATCGCAAATGACAATATAACTAAGAGTTCATTAATTATTTATAATTACAGCAACATCACATTTTTCGATATACGCATTATAAAATTCCCCCAAATTTCAAATTCACTTACTGGTAATTATATTAAATTTTGCCCCTTGGTTCTTAACTGAAAAAACATAACAAAATCTAACAAAACTTCAACTTAATCTTCTAATATTCTAATACTCTCCTGATCTGATACAGAATATTCGAAAGTCGATCTCATTCTGATTATTTAGGTAATACAATTTACGAGCAGTGACTTAAAAAACTGGGTGATCGGATTTTGTATCAAGGAGGATTACCCAGATTATGCAGCAGGAGGGACAGGGGCTCCCCCGGGAAAGCTGTCACCGGAGCTCTCGCTCCGGTCGCTGCAGATAATACGATGATAGCAAATATGCGCTACTTGCGTTCGTGATTTACGGCATTGACTTATCTTTCGCTACAAACAAGTTATTATTGTGTTTTGCCTCAGGAGCATATATTTCACTGCTGGAAGTTAGAATTACAAGATTCTATTGTATATTCTTTCTTCAGAACTTCATACCCTATCAGAAACTTCAGACGTCTTAAAAATCCCTTTGTGAATGTGAACAAATCTATAGGGTATACGTTCGTAATAGGCTACCAGCCCCGAGCAGTTGCTACAAATAATTGTCATATTACAATATACCTACTATGTTTTCAATTTCCAAAAACAGCTAGGTAACAATGTTTTTGAAAATTTAATTAGCCTTCGCTATAGAAACCAATAAGGTTGTTTATGGCATTTCAAACAAGATTATGGAGACCGAGTTTGTCCGCGAATTTCCGAACAATAAGTGGATTACTTTACAGATGATGTGTTTTTTGATGAAATCTTTTAGGAAATGGTAATTTAAGATCGATTGGACGCGGTAGCCAAAGCCCATCCCCATTGTAACTTGAAAACTCCTGGGATCAATTTAAATGACCCCTCATTAAAATTGAGTAGATTTTCTGCTGCAACTATCATATTGCAATCCACCTTATACAAGATTGAAAACCATTGTTTATTTTTGGATTCCCAAAAATTATGGCAAATAGCTGGGGGTGAAATTATAACTGACAGGGTTAGTTAAATTGTCATTGCACCTACAAAAAGTCTAATAAGTAATTCATTATTGAATTGTCAGATGTGTCCGTATAAAGGGAAAACTAAAAGGGTTTTTCTATAAAAAGGGTATAGTAACAAAACAATGGTTTATTTTGTTAAAATAGCAAGTAGTCGATTTGTCATAAACATATTGCCTTAATTAAGGGTTGTATTTGTGATTGCTAGTATGGGTTTTATTGAGGCTAACTAAGTAATATAGTCATTTCGTTCATTATTCTTTGTGACACTTTTACAATTTAATAATAAGCTACTATTGCTGCTATACGGGGTGTGCAATTAAGTATACAAATGATCTTAAAACAATAAATCAAATATTGATTAACTATAATAATAAGTAAGTGGAAAAATTAATTATTTTACTGAAAACTTATAACAATAAATAAATAAATAAATAACTTTAATTTTAAATAAGTAAGCATTTAACTGGCGCAGTCGAACAATTGCGTACTTTACATGGTAGAAACTTTGGTTTCGAATTTTAATCTTTTATAGTTATTTTTCCATTAAATTAAAATTATTTTAACAAGGTTTTGTTAAATAGAAAAACCTGTCAAGTTTTCGCTAATTATGTAGCATTTTTATAGAAAGGTAATTTATAGTGATTCATATTTTGCTTACTGTAAATGCTTTTTGATGACTTTTTATGTTAACGTGTACCCTTAATGTTAATTATTTATTGTACCGTACGCACGTCACGGAAGTACTAATTCGTTTCCTTAAATCGTATAATATATTACAAATTAATAGGATTGTTACCCTGATTACTCGCTGTTGGTGTCAATAGCTAACATATTATTAAAAATATATTAAAATCCCAAAATTAAAACTGCACAGTTTGGTTGTATAGTAGGAGCTAGCAGAAATCAAGTCTCACCCAAATAAATTATATTATTTTTATTTATTTATTAAAAATAATATCTTTCTTGTAATTGAGTGTAATCCTCAATGTAATGTGTTAATGTGTAATTAAAAGATTTAACAGTACAAAAAAACGTTAATCATCTGTAAAGCTCATACTTTTTCAAATATGATTAAAGATTACACTAGATTACGTAAGATTATAAAAGAATACATAAGAACACCAATAATTATAAGTAATTACGGGTAATTACGGGTAATTACTGTTAATTACAAATTTTACAAAATTTCAATAGATTACACAAACTACTCTGAATTATTAGTATTAATTATTACAGCAGATTACAAGTGAAAATATGGAAGATTACAGTAGTGATCTGCCTTTCGAAGGATTACAGCTGAATACAGATGATTACATGACCTATACTCCGGATTACTAGTATTGCAGTAGAATACATAGATTGAAATGACTACAACTGATTACATATGAATGATTCGAGGAATTATATGAATGGCCTACCCAAGTAGCATTTTGATGCTACAAAAATGCAAATTGCTAGCTAAATGCTCTGTTGTGCAGCTGCAGCAGCTACAGTAGCCAGCCGATTAGCGCCTACAATGCAGCAAAGGTGCTGCAATATTGCTAAATTGGCCCACTATTTTTGAGCAGAAAGCCAGCAATTTTTAATGGTAGTAGCACGCTATGCAGCTGTTTGGTAGCTGCCTGCGACACTCAGGAATAGCTTACTGAAAGTCAGCTACGGTAGCGTGTAAATGACTGACTAGAATTGCTTAAATTTTGCTAGTTGTATAGCAGCCGTAATTTATTTAAAATTAAAAAAAAAACATTTTTTATTTAAAAAAATCAAAAATAGTTTATTTTATCTACCCTATATAATATATTGATATAATAATTTCATTTTCAACAAAATTAAAAAAAATATATAATTTCTCACAATTGAAATTCTTGATTATACCGTGGTTTCGATTTTTATTTATAATTCATAATCTACAAATTATTATATTATTATTAATTTTTTTCACTTATTCTTCTTTACTGGTTATGACACTCGAAATTCCTAGATGGTAAATCTGTAAATTTTTAATATTAAATACAATTTTGTAAACTTTTTTTTTTTACTTACCTGGCTGGACTGGGATTCGAACACCGTACCCTCGCATTACGAAGCTTCCACTTAACCCCCTAGGCTATATGACTGCTATATTTTTATAATGTTAAAATGCAGGTATTATTATATGGTACTTACGTGTGGTATATAATATGTAACAATTATTTAAATTGTAAATTACTCGCAAAACAATGGAGAACTATCGTATAAGAAATATTGGTATCTGTAAATATAATCTTACGAATGATATTGATTTGCTCGATATGATGAGAAGATTCAAAAGAAGCGGTACGTATAAAAGACGCGTTAATACGAGAATCATACATAAAAAATTGGAACTAAAATCAACACGTGGTAATGTCAACTTGGAGGCAATCGACAATGCTGGCTGTAATAACGCTGAAACCAATGGCCAAAATTTGGGCGATGTCGACGTCGATGCCAATGAAACTACTTCGGATTACCATATAAGTTTCATAAAAATTTTATGAAGCCGTTAAATTTAACTAACCAATAGGAAATATTTATCATTATTAATAAGCCAATAGAAATCATTGGTTAATTTTGTAAATGGTTACATTTGTGTTCCTAGCGGGACTGAGGTACCTTAATGCGCCCCTGAATTAAACTATCTTTTAATACGGGGCACCCAGTGGCGCCGGAAGAGTTAAATATAGAGGGGGGCAAAGTATTCATTTTTGTTAGGCTTTATGACTTTAAAGGAAAATTCTTAATATTTTACGAGCGCTAGCTAGGTAAAAATAAAAAATTTAATTTTCTAAGGGGGGCAAGTGCCCTGCTTTGCCCCTCCTATCCGGCGCCTATGGGTCACCGTATGCCACCGCGGTCGAATCCAATCAAATACATCATTTTCTTACTAAAATTTGTAGTTGAGCACTGTTTACATTTAAGGAATAATAATGTATGGAAATTAATAAATTTTTATTGTAACGACAAATCAGCTACGGAATTAGTTAGCTTAACGGTGTATTATTATAATTTCTCGTTTATATTCGACATCACGCCGAATGCAAACGAAGGAGAGTTGTTCAAAAGCAGCAATTTTTAAACCTATGTAGCTCCGAATTAGCTGATATTAAACTTTGCTACCAAGAAGCTATTATTAAGCTATTATTCATGCGTCATTAGCTGGTATTATAATCGGCTACAAATGGTAGCAGTTATTTAAGAGCTATTACCTAGCTAATCAACAGCTATTTTTTATACTAATATACCGCTGGTAAAATATCAATAAATAGCTAATTTGTAGTCAGCTAATAACCAGCTACTAAACTTCGCAGCTGTTTTGTAGCTAGAAATGCTACTTGGGTACCCCTTATCAAACATTCAGTTGAAACAATAGCGCAATAAAATCTTTGTTATTTAAACAAAGCAAACCTCCCGTCTTATTTATTTATTTTTTACTTATTCTTTGATGGTCAATAAGTACTTTTGGTGTTTATTATATTAAAATATTTTTTACTTGCTTTCTATATCTTCTACTGAAATTTGAAAAAAATATAGACGAAAGTAAAATATATTGGTATGGTAAAAATATCTTGTTTGTTGTTATAACCCAAACAATTGTGGCAGATTATAAAAAAAAATTTAGATAGACGAAATCTCAAACTTACAGTAAATATTTATATCAAAGAATTCCTTATGAAATAACTGGAGAAAGAGTCATTGTGTAAATACTTGATGTAATAAATGACAAGCTCGGAAGTATGGTTACCTTTAGAGGCCCATTTCATAAAAATACAGGGCCGACAGCTCATCCTCCTTTGATCTCAGTATTGTCGGCGACTACTTTTTCGTTGTTGGTCAGTTGTCTGATCCAATTTCAAAATTTTGACCAATATAAAAAAATTACGAAAATAAAATATTGTGTGGT
Source organism: Cantharis lateralis (assembly GCA_963170105.1). NCBI lineage: Eukaryota > Metazoa > Arthropoda > Insecta > Coleoptera > Cantharidae > Cantharis > Cantharis lateralis. The sequence continues at coordinate 6,777,452 of OY720630.1, read as the reverse complement.
ATAAGTATTTTACTTATTATTATAACCTAAACAATAAATTGACGGATTTCTTAAAAAATTGTAGACAAAATCTCAGTAAATATTTATGTATAGATTTGCTGATGGAAGAGTCATCGCATAAATACTTTGATCGGAAATTGTCTGTTATTTTCACTTTTAGATCATGGAAGCAGAAGAGAGTGGGGCAAAGCGGAATGAGGAGCAAAAGCGTAGCGAAAATTATAATTTTGATGTACTGTAACGGTAAAAAAGTACGGTCGCAGATTTCGACCAGATTTAATAAAAAAGTAAAAGATTCTGGCCATTTTGACTCATTAAAAACATCCGTAGGCGCGATTGAACTTTAAAACTACGGATCTCGAAATGCGGAATCATAGTTTTTATCTTGAATTTGGCCGTAATTAAGCGAATAAGCACAGCGACAGCATACTACTCCTACGGCTTCAAGTCAACTGAAACGGGTTTCTACCACTAAGACACGCCCCTTCATCAATTTACGTCGAACACACGTACCGTCAAGAGAATGGAATTTTAACGTACTTACGTTATATACCACTAAAAAAATGATTTTCAAAATTTAATGGCGAAGTAACCGGTGGGCCTATATCATTTTTCCTCACCTCATCGGAATCCCCAGAATGTGCTCTTTCAAAATATAATATGCCATCATCAGCAATAAAACTAGAATTAAGCTTAGCGAGCTACCTAAAAAAACCTAGATCCAGCTTTTATTAGATCATCTCAATATCCAATCCCAGCCATTGGTACAGCCCATTGTATTTCACTCGTAGAAAGAAGACGCTACTTTGCCTTCCAAATTGCAACTTGTGAGCAACCTGGCCCTTAATGTCTTAACTTTAAAATTTGGACTTATGTCATTATGCTTTATAGCTTTAATTGTAATCTCGGCTTATACTATAACGAAATGACGTAAGTCCCAAGTTTAAAGATAAAGATTACAGCTGTATCGTAGAATTGTTGATGAAACAACTAGGGAAAAAAATCATGTTGATAAATTTTGATTGGTTCAAAGAATTTGCATTTTGAAGTTATCTTTGACACGTGCAATAACAATATTTGTTTAACTGTTTTTGTTGGAAGCTTCTTGGGTTTTTTAATAAAATATTGGAAAACCAGAAATTGATCTTAAATAAAGGAAGGCATTTGTGGAATGCATCGGAACAAAGCAAAACATTTATTGATTAGTCTGAACCTGGTGACGAGGAATGTAATGATTTTTTTTACTAGTATCTTGAATCACGCAAATGTCCACGATCGATACGAAATTCTGTTGACTTTGCGTTTTTACTTTAAATATGCATTCTTTACTTATGAGTACACTATAATTTGTGCATCTACGAAAGCACATGCTAGCTTGAACAATACAATTCATCTATATACTTAATAAAGTTGTTACGAAATTCCAAAGCCATTAGTAGTATTTTCACCATAATTTCGTTACTGTTATACTTTTTTACAACTGGAACACCCAAATGTGTAATTGCAAAAGTGAAAATAATTTGCAAATAAATCTTACTTTTTTAGAACATCTCAATTTCTTACAACTTTGTCCTTGAGCTTTTTACACCCCAGTGTTTATTTACCACCTATACCGGCTTGCATAATTTTTGAGTAACAAATTTTGGAAAATTTTGAAAAAAAAAAAAATTTGGATTTTCTTGCAATAATTGCTCAATTGATTGTGATTATTTATATTTGGGTTTAATTTAAATAAAATTATGCCAACCGATTGAAATTGGTTGTTTTAAATATATTGACTCACGAAGATGACTAATGCAGAACTAAAGAATGTGGATGGTTTATGTACAGCAAAACTCGCAACAGACACAATTTCTTTCCTATTCACTGAAAATGACTACCGTGCACCGTAACTACCGTGATTTGAAAGTGTATTGTCAATGTTAAACATTGTCAGACATTGAAGAAAAAAGGGACAAATTCTGGGTGGCGCAATTCGTGTTATAATAAACGTGAACAAGTTGTTTTTGTTGCATCCTTTATACCTGATAAGTTCAAATTTTATGTATGGAGATGTGGTGCTAAATTGAAAATCTAAATGATAATAACCAATTTACCGAGCTTTTCCCTTCCAATATGCCAGGATCCTCTACCTGAAAGCTATTACAAAAATTCGTCACCAGACAAGGAAAAAGAAAGAATATTTATGGAGGTCTTGCAAAACTATCCAATTATTTCATGTCTAATATGTACATAATTTTTGGCAAAAACTTTGAACCTAAGTATTTTTTAAATTGCTGCACTTATGTATGTATTATAATGATTTATCGATTTTGAGCAGTCTATACGGTTTGCAAAAATCTATGGTCCGGACATTCTTATATTATGAATCACCTTTGCTAATACCAGGGTTGTTTAGATTTACTTGCTTATACACAAAACTGGTTTTCTTAAAATCACTTATAGATCGAAAGATAAACTTTGATGTAAAATTATTGCTTAACGGTTTTTATAGTTTATAGTTTTATTTTTATTTATTGTTTACGGTGTCTATACCAAATTAATATACCATGTAGTGATAATGTAAAAACAAAGCAATAAATATCTAGTTCGGACAAAGCAACTTCATTGTTTTAAATTGATTTGGATTTAGCCAAAATGGAGGTCACCACTGTAATATTTTACAAACCTATTACGTTACTGCAATTATTAAAGTCATTTCTAGTGTTTTTACTAACCTACATAAGACACAAAGGATGCTATAAATTTCCCGAAGAGTATTTTTCGCAAAACTGGCAACCTTCCAATTTTATACTCGTGCACTTCCATAACACCAAACCAATTTAAAAAAATTAACTTTAATTGAAAACATGCACTTGACTTTTTTTTGAATAACCTAAACGCTAAATTAATTGAACGTATTAATTGTTTTATTTTTTTAATATACATGAGTAGGTCAACTTACGCTATCATCGAATAAAACTATTGTATTTACGCATTTTTTAAAACTTCGATTACTTCACTTTTTTACGTTTATAATAAAAATTAGCACGTAACCTAAATTAACGTAGCCATTTTATCAGGACATCAAAAAACGCAGAAGTTTGTAAACTCTCTGGGCATCTTATTTTGTTATTATCAAATTTATATTAATGAAATTTGGAAATGTGCAGTAAATTTTATCGAAAATTGGAAATACTCATCAGATGAGCTTGAAAACTGCCATCATGGGAACAATGAATATAATATTAAAGGTAAATCAATAGTGAGAACGTTTTCGACAGCTCTTACATTATTTAAAATATTAAAAAGATTAATCCTAAAATCAGGATATTTTAGGGAGATTTAAGGATATTGTAAAATCATTTTTTACTAACCTCAAAATCATCAGCAGTTCAGTGTAAAACATACCTGCTTTTCACTTATATATTTTTCAAATATTCTTAGTGCTTACCCAGAGGCGGTCCTAGGGGTGTAGAACATGTGCCGCCGCACCGGGCGCCTTCATAGGAGGGGGGCCAAAAATGCAGCGATAGATCAGGGGTCGGCTACCCGCGGTTCGCGGTTGACAGAAATAACCTTTTTCCTTCAGAATGTGAAAGATGACATTAAAATGAAGCGATTAAACTATGGATCAACAAAAATTTTTGTTTTAAATTTCGAAATAATCGAATGTGAAAAATTGATTTTTGCATGAGAAACTACGTTTCAGTCGCATTCTGTTGGCGGTAAGTAGTGGCAAAAGCGTGTTTTAGAGTGGGGAGCGCAGCTCAGTCGAATTTGAAACGAGCAACTGCTAACCTCGTTTAAAAATTTGCAATTTTCGAGTTCTGTCGGGCTTCAGGGATTTTTTTATTGAGTAATGAGTAATTTTAATGAGACGGCAAATCTCGGAACGCTTTTTGTAAACAAGTGAATATACAACTTGGTAAATTTTATTAACTCATTAGATAAACTTCAATGTGGGGAAAAAGGGTTCAAAACGGTTTTGTATTGCGTATATTATGATGATTGATGATCAATTTAATATCGGTTACCTCGTTTATGTTCCGGAGCTGCAATTAGTATAACATCTGAAGTAACTTGACAGGTTACAGGTTGACAGGACAAACAAATGTTCACTATAAAATGCTGGACTGGAACGTAAATGGTCATAAGAAAATTAATCTCTCCTACGTGTTAGCAGTTCATCGCGCTGATTACTAGGCCAATGACTGTCTGAAATAATATTATATGTATACTATTAATATGCCAATTGTTTTTAATAACAAATAAACAATGGTTTAAATTTTAAACGATAACACAAGTGGAACTTCGAACCTAACAAAAAGGTTTTTGCTACTATTAAATTTAATTAACAAATTAAAAGCAAGCTTTCATTATATTGGTCAGATTTTCCATGGATCATTACCATTTTATAGTCTCTATTCTCTGTTTCATTTAATGGATGTGTATTACAATTCAACAAAGCAAATCGTATTTCTTATTTCCTGATAAAAAATTCCATTGGCGTAACAACTTTTCTCGGGTTTGGTTCAGGGGTCTAAATTAAATTAATAGAATTTAATAATAGGAATAATATATATTTATATAATAAAATTTAAAAAACAAATAGATAATAAAAATAAAAGGAAACGCGACAAATAATAATAAGTTGTTGTATTTATATACATGTTGGTCCAAAATTCTCTGTTCTTTCTGAATTTATTGATATTGACGAGATTAAATTTGCCTTGCAAAATTTCATTTCTCTCCAGCCGCACTGAATTGGCGATTGAAGAAGTTGTCCTCTGTTCTTTTCTCCAGAGAAATTTACGGAGCGCTTGTCTGGTGGCCCAGAACCAGGCAGGTGACAACAGCAGCCTCCTTGCACCGGCTCCAGAGAGTAATCTGTCTGGCCGTAACTGGGGCGATGCGAACAGCTCCAACTGCGGCGCTGGAGACTCTTCTCTGCCTCCCTCCACTTGATCTTCATGTGCAGGAGATGGCGGTCAGGGCTGCTCTCAGACTACGCGGCTGGCAGCTATGGAAAGACAGGGGAAAAACTGTGGGGCACATGCGGATTCTAGAGGACTACTCTGCAAGAGTACCTCTTTTGCGCCTTGAGCCCGACAGAATTCACCCTAAATACATATTCAACAGGAAATATAACATCCTGCTGGAACCAACAGAAACCTACGATTACGACATATTATGTCTGTTCTCGGATGGATCCAAAAATAATGTTGGCTCAGGTGCTGGAATATCTTCCGCTGAGCTTGAGACAAACATACCGCATACCGCTGGGCAAGTATGCCTCGGTCTTCCAGGCTGAACTTATGGGCATACTGCACTGCGCAAGAATAGTTAAGGACAAATGCATCCGCAACAAAAATATACGAATATCCACAGACAGTAGAGCTGCTCTTGTGGCACTTAGGAGCCACAAGGTCACCTCCGGTCTGCTGCTCGAATGTATGCAGACACTGAATGAGATATCAACTCCAAACAATGACCTTACCCTTCACTGGGTTAAAGGACACCAAGGAAACGAGGGTAACGAAAGAGCAGATTCGCTGGTGAAAAACGGTTCGAACAGCCTTCCCTGCGGCCCCGAGCCGATGATCGCACCATCTATAAAAATCTTTGATACTCTCCTAAAACAACATATCCTAAATCTGCACTCCCGTAGATGGGAAAAAGAGACTGAATGCAGACAAGCAAGGGCGGCCATAAAAGCAACTTCAAGGAAGCATTCCAAATACTATCTGAAATTATCCAGAGTCAATCTACGGGCAATTGCAGGGATATTAACTGGACACTGCAGATTAAACAAACATCTAAACACATTGGGCATCGTAGATAGCCCGGTGTGCCGAGGATGCAACGAAGCAGATGAAACAGCTGAACATGTGCTCTGTCACTGCCCAGCTTTATCGTCAAAAAGAGATTCCATGTTGGGGGACTTCTGGCCCAGCATGGCCAGAATCAGCAAAACCCCGCCCGCCAGGATTCTTGAGTTCATCATCCGGTTGGGGTGGCTTGAGGAATGATGGGACGGGGTCGCTGCAACGGAGGTAGTACAATGGGCCCGATTAAGTGGCCTAAGTGCGTGCGAGGTGTAAACCTTGCCCTCCATACCATAATCCAGAATCCCCATCATCGTTATCAGATCTTTAGTCCACTTTTGGACCATCGGCCTCTTTCTTGTCGAGAAAGGTTTTAGCATTGAGACCTCACGGCTGCTTAAACCGGATTGGAGAATGCCTGCAAAACTGTAGCAATCATCAAACCAGGTGGACTTTACGTATCTTCTGAAGCACGGAGACGGTAATATGTAAGTTTACTCTCCTAGAATTTGCTCGATTTGTTATCAGCCCGTGTAGATTGAATGTTTGTTGCAAGAGTATTGAACTGGAATTTCTCCTTCCGAGTATCCCGAAATTGTTCCTTTGAGAAGGTTTCTTTATCGTTTGCAGTAACGAGAATTTGGTTAAAGCTGGAACTTTAGCCTTTAACTGACGTTTTCCATTTATTTTGATTCCTGGTTGAGTGGCCAATGTTTATGTCGTTTCATACTACTAACTGGATTTCTAAACGGGCCACGACTCTCGAGAATAGCTGTTGATGGTATCTTTATTGTACTATTTTGCTCTCGGGACGAAAATTATAATTTATTACTTTTGGGTTTGATATACCTTTGCGGGTACTTATCACTCTCAGAATTTCCGTTTATATTCGGTTTGGTTTCCTATGGAATTCGTCTTCCTCTTGTTTTATAACAAGTTTTGTTACCTTTTTCTCTTACACAACACATAATATGCTCATGTCAATAAAATGAAATACTAATAGGCTTTGCAAATCTATTTACTATCATTAGTGAATGTACTCCACTCTGCATCATTTCATCTAGCACTTCGCATCCGTTTCGACAAGGCGTCCGAAAATGATGGATAGCCTAAGAAATTAATCACACTAGGCGTCTCAAGTCGCAATTGTGTACTATGATTAATAATTATGAAGCAATTATTAGTTTAAATAGAAGACATAAACTGAACCAAGTCAAATAAATGAATCCCGTGATTTGAACGTACGTGTTAATCACATAATAAAATCAATTATAGGTTATAAATAAAGTTGCAAATGAAAATCCTTTCTACGTGAAAAGGTAGATGATGTTTTTGTATTCGTAAGGCGGATAATTAAAGAGTTTTTAAATATAAAACGACGGTTAACTTTTAAATAAAATATGAGTATAAGAATACTAATGATGTACCAAATTATGCGCAAATATATTATGTTATTGTTTGAGAGTGCAACTAACTCTTCCTCGGGTCATCATATAAAATGAACGCGGCGGCGCTACGGTTAAGGTACGGTGTGCACTGCGTAATAATGATTTCAGACTCAACAAGTTATAACAAGCTTCTATGAATGTTGATACGACTTGATAATAACATAAACCACATACAAATTAACTTTTCAATAGCGATAAAATTTTATCTTAAATTTACAACTTCATAATACTATTATCATAAAATAGTAAGAACGGAATTAGATAACCACGCTGTTAAAGTATTATCTCTAAATACCTAAATCATATCAAATTTTTTGGGTTGCCAAATATGTCTCTCCAATCCAAATGTTACGATTAAAATTACATCTATTTTATAGAAATATCATTTTGATATATTTTGATTTGATAAGAAATGTAGATACGCAATAAAGTCATGACATAACCTCACAATACAATGACATCGGAAGCTCTTCCCGCTGAGCGAGACCGAGAGGCCGAGCAACTATTTAAGCTTATTGCTAGAAAGTATTGGGTCTCTGACCTATTGGTATTTTTATTTTTATTAGTAGTTTGTTATTAGCCATGGGTGTCGCGACATTTGCATTCATAGTATGTTAATAGCAACTATAAATATAAATAACAATAAAATACTCAATGAAAACTCGATAATAAAGAATAGCAATCTTTCTTGACTTTCAAAAATATGTATACCGATTAGGTAAACAATTGGCATACCAGGCCGGTATTGTAAAGAATTTGCGGTAATTATTTTAATATGAAAATTTTATTATCTATGACTAATAAAAAATGTGAATTGCTTCCAAGTTGTCTGTGAATATATGACTTTGATATTGAGTTGGTAAATAAATATTTGATAAGAATAATTATAATATCGGTTAGACTTATATTTATAGATCGACAAGCTGCTTTATATAATATTTATCAATTTGATGGGATGATTATTTATTTTAGATGGAGTTTTATAAATACATCATTATTATCTATCGCAAAAGAAATAATTTAATGTTAGTGAAAATGCTAGATATTACAGTTTATGTTTATTAGTAACAGAAACAAAGGAACATAAAGAGGAGCGAACTGGCTATCGCAATCATTGAGAAGGGCCGAAGTACTACATAGCTTAAATCAACTTGTGTAACATGAAACAACTGTCAACAGGGGCGATTATGGGCTATCATCTTATATACGGGCGAGGTAGTGTCTTTTCAGTGCGTGGTCCTATAATAAAGTAATCTAGGAAATGTTTGTTATGTCCTCCATAACCATAACTATAACTCACCCCTACGTTTGAAGTAGTCAATCTCATCAGATAGGTCGCGAAATATATCCGAGAAGAACTGGTAGTTTCCACCTGATAAATCAATTAAACAGTAAAGCTCTTCGCCCTGAGAAGCTCTCAAACCGTCATTCTACCTCATAAATATCTTCTCGGTCACTATACATGTTTATTGTTCCTTACCAAAAATAATTTCTTTTTGCGGTTATCTGAAATCCATTAAGGGGATAGAAGGTAAATGAAGCATCTCGAAATGGAGTTGGTAAGGGTTATCAGCGCCTAGATTGGTCACATTTACATTTTATAACATTGTAGATGGTCATCTGTGCGTAATTTGAATGAAATATTGAAACAGGGTGAAACTGTCGGTTTGTCCACTATTAAAATATATGTAAAACCTTAAATAAATCAATCCCCTAGTTGTTTCCGTTGTATCCAAGTACATTTTTAAATTATTCAATTTTTCCATACAATCATTTACATACAGGCTTTCAATAACAATGCCAAATTTGACATGAAAATATAAATATACGTTTTCCAAACAATTTAATAATCAAAAAGAATTTTTTATATCATTTGTATTGACCAGAGTCCATCTTTTATTCAAGTATGCCTTTGTGTTCGTACACTTTAAATTAAATGAGCAATTTTATTAGTTTTTGCATGATAAAAATCAATACTTACTTATAGCATTGATTTAAACCCAATAAAAAGCTTCAGGCTTTACGGCCAAAATTGATTAGTATGTACTTACAGCGCCCACAACACTCACCCTGGCCAGCCCAAATTGAGCAAGTAGTCTACTGAACCGTCCATATCAATTTCGCAAATGCTTGCTGAAAAAAATGTATATTGCGAAAAGATTTAATTAGAATCGGAAGAAGTTTTTGCTATCTCTTCCTAATTATATAATCCATTGCAAAATTCCTTTAATACTCCCCCATTATTTTGTGAAGTATTTTCAGTTGCCCGTTTAAAATAAACCTATAAACAATTTGAATCTAAAATGAGATGAGAATTCGCATTTTAAGTAAGACAATTGCGGGAGATATTCAACTATTGTGCCTGAGCATAATGCAAATGTTACACCCGTCCGCAATTTGCATTTACAGAACCTGTTTATGTTTGATGAACTGCGAGCTCAGACTGTAATTTGTGGGTGTCAATGCCCACCCTAAGCAAACCACTACTACTTAGCACCGCTTATAATATCTACGTAATAACATTTAACTACTATATTACTTAAAAGACACAAAATATATAAAAAGTGAGGTTAGGTCGAAACTCCAAATAATTTGAAAATCGAAAATGTACTTAAAACTTATTGAAATCTAAACACTTGTAAACTACCTGTATCTGTCCACCTGTTCTGCACAAGTGTGATGTGTCACCCGTATAGGGGTTGTAAGTAAGTGGGATTGCTAAAATGGTTGGTCTTAGAAAGCTACAACCTTCTTTATAAAAATTCTTGGCATAAAAAATTAGAAACAGTATCTTTTATAAATATGAGGGTGCTGGCATATTTAAAATTGATTTTCCGTTAGTTACAGTTTCTTTATTCTTCAATGTTATATTACGGGCTAGAATCGACTGCGCCAATTTATACAGCAACCCAATCATTGATATATTGTGCGTTTGTGATATATACATATAGCACGTATGATATGCTATGTATAGCGTTTACGGTATCTAAATTATTAAACATTCGATCGAATGTTGAAAAAACTTTCAATTACTTTAAAAAATAATAATAGATTATTGTTGTATGTAAATTTCTATGGGTGCACTATAAATTTAAATCGATTAAGCAGTTAACGTCTGCACCTGCGACAATACAGTAATATTTTGTGTTGATAAAAAGGCAAGGTAATTATAGAAAATAAAAAAGACCTACGCTTATGATATAATGTATTGACGATTTCTATTTGTAGTGCTAAGAAGCGATACACATATTCGGAGTGCGGGGTCACAATTATTTCTATTTATGAACTCTTACAGTTGAACTGTATGGGTATGTTTATATTATATTGTGTATACATTCTAAATTGTCATAACCCTATTGTTTCATTTGATTATTTATAGTACGTTGGTATCAGATTACAGCTAATGTTACATATTTCATGTGTATATAGAAACACGTCTTTACCTAATATAATTTTAAAATTGCTTTTTTATGGGGAGTGTTAATTGTGTTGTTGTGTGAAGTCATGTATAATTTACCTGCTAATAAATTAAATGCAACAATAAGTATTACCACCTGACTAATATAGAAATAGATTTTATATTTACAGTTTCAGTCGATAACAATAGTATACACAAAGGGGTGAGACAATCTGTTTCTGTGGGGTCAACTCAAGCTTTTCTTATGATTGGTAGTTTGGTCTACTACATACGGAGTTGAGCTAATCTTACGTAATCACTTTGATTCCCGTTTGTTACCAAATTATTTCTACCATGGTTTGATTTCCATGTCAACAATAATTTCATCTTCAGATGTTTTTAAGTTGTGAAAACTATTTAGTCAAACCTGTCCTGAATCTGGCTGCTTCAGTAGGAAAAGTTGAGCATTTTTAACATGGCCGGACATCCACCACCTGGTCTATTTTCCTCAGAAATATCGAACGCTCCATCACAAAACTGAGCAAATTTCTGTCAAGACTTGGCCGAGTTTTGTATTGATTTAACGTTTAGGAGGCTAATGGAACACGATGACTTTAGTTTGTAGGTCTTTTAGTATAATTTTTCGGACTCCAATTCTTAGTATAAGTAGCATAGGCGCCGGATAGGGGGGCAAAGCAGGGCACTTGCCCCCCTTAGAAAATTAAATTTTTTGTTTTTACCTAGCTAGCGCTCGTAAAATATTGAGAATTTTCCTTTAAAGTCATAAAATCTAACAAAAATGAATACTTTGCCCCCCTCTATATTTAACTTTGCCCCCCTCTATATTTAACTCTTCCGGCGCCACTGATTAGTAGTCATTAAACGCTAGTGTGAGCAATTCTGGATTAACAGATCTTAGTTTATGCTTAAAGATGTGTGTGGCCTAAACGCCGCACTGACCCGTTACTTTCTCATAACCCCCCAGTTTTTAGGATAATAACTTGAAATAAACCAATAAGCTGCATTATGTACAGAAATCTCTTTATATAATATCTAGGTAATCATGTAGATTACACACAAGATTAGTGTGTACCTTGATTGGTGTGCACCTCGATTAGTGTGCACAGGCCCGGATTGGCCATCTGGCAGTTCTGGCAAATTCCAGAAGGGCCGATGCTCTAGTGGGCCGGTGAGCAGCCGAACGTTCATTGCTATTTGAGGGACGATAATGTTTTTTATGGAAATACGAGAATTATTTAAATCTAATGAAGTTACTGATTTTCTGCCCCATTACAATGAGCCGGTAAATTGGGTAAATCTGAATGCCAGGGCCGGTTTTTCTTCCCAGTCCGTCACTGAATTGTGTGCACTTCGTTGACCTCCAAATGAGTCAATATAGTGGATGAAACCTGATTGATGCAAAGCTCAAATAGATCTCATCTGGGTTGGTGACACCTCGTGGATAGTTAGACACATAAACAAATAAAGGCTTTATCAAAAATATTAAATGAAAAAAAGATGAATTAAAAAAAAAATTTTGTTATTAAGAAATATTCTGAACATCAAATGGATTACTTCTAAGTGGTTTGGCAATACAAAAATTGGAATTTGTTGAGGATTTTCTCAGGATGGAACAAGAGGAACATCTCGACAAGGCAACAAAAAAAAGTTGACTCGTTTAAGTGCATCCTGACATTCAAATGTTTGATCTTGGCCTTTATCGCGTAAGCTGGAATAATAAAAAATTCTGTGAATAATCCAATCTGATATTGGATTCTCCTGTTCTGTGAGAATTCTATGTAGACGGTTTTTGCATGGATCGTACCCTGTTTTCTTCAGTGCATGTTCTCCGTACTTCAGTTTTACTTGAAGACTAGTGTGCCACTTTTTTACTAGTGTAGTAGATGGCTGTTAGAACTGATTTTAGGCTGCGCAGCTGGTGGCTGTGGAATATATGCGGGTCTACTTTTTGATTGAGATTGGCAATTCACATGACCCGCGGCCACAAGTTCGATACAAGGGAGTAAAATGCTAGCATGGCTATGGGCTAGCGAACAAATTGCCCAAATTAATACCCCTCGTGAACTGGAGCTACCGTCCGTGCAAAGGAAGTCGGTATAGGGTCAAACCGATGCCTTTCCTTCAAGTACGATCCTAGGAGTGCGCCTTGGGAATTGGTCGGTACTACGGGAAACGGGAACTTCAAGAAAGTCAGTTAAATCAGGACTCATGCCCTACCATCAGAAATTGGACTTGTAGTGGATGTGGTTAGATAGCCCTATCCTGGCTAAGTGGAACCTTACGACTACTCGCATGAAAAAGGTCTGTCGCGTCGTAAAGGGCTGACGCCGAACATAACACGTTAATCCAAACGATACGAATCTGCATCTTGAACCTGACAGAATTTTCTCCAAATATATGAAATAGCAATGCAGTACCCGGTTAAGCCCAATAGAAACCCCAAGTTTTTCCATCGATTTTGATCTTAAATTTTGTTATAAGCAAGTCCTTCCAAAAGGAGTTTATGAGAAAAATGCACCGCACGAGGATATTCCAGAATAAATGCATTTTTGTGGCAAAAGAAAAGATGACTTGTGCTGGATTATTCAGATACCAAGGTAAGGAAGGCAATGCAAAAGCGAACGAGTTTAGGGTTAAGGGTTCTATCTAAAATCCAGATTCCATCAACGCCGGAGAACCAAACAACGAAGACGATAATAAGAAAGCCAACAGCGTTAACAGTTTGTCGTGCCGACTATTTGGCCAACGTCAAACATCAAAGATGTCGAAGCCATGAATTGAAAATCATTGAAAAATGGCTAAACCCAAATGACTATTGTATTCCAATTTCCCCTTTATGAAAGATTGTAACTTCAATTGATTGCATATTTTTCAAAATTTGGATTTATAATAAACAGAAGCAAATATTTAAGCAGTGGGGGCTGTGATTAAAGATGGACTGTTTAAATCTGGGTTAAAAAACTTAAGCTGATATTTATAAATGAATTTTTGTGCGTATAGAAAATAAAGACGGTTAAGATGAAATGATAATAGCAAATTTAGTTCCCCCCTAAAAATTATCCATGTCAATCAGTTTCTATTGTGTAGTGTCATTTTTGCTTTCTGCAGCTCATCTTTCAAAGGACAATAGTGAAACAACCGCCAGCCGTTTAGGTTAACTGCTTGACAGTAATTGTCTATCTATACAAACATTTATCTATTTGTTGAAAAAAAATTTTGAAATCATGTTTTGCATATGCAGTGCATCTAGAAACATTGACATTGATCCTATGTCAATGAAAGTGAACCTGCATTTGAGCGCACCTGATGAATTAAAGATGTTTGTTACCTGCTAAGGACATCCTATAACCTCTATCTTATTATGTCCTTTCATAAGGACTACAATGTAAATATTAAACAAACTAAACTTGTTTTTTGGGCTAGGAAACGCTTGGATAACATGGAACAAAAAGTTGAGCGATAATGTTTCATTCAGCGACTTTGTTTTTTTTGCTTACTCGTTTATATTCACCGTACACCACAATACCTTTATTATTGGATTATCCATTGAAATCGATGCTAAATTTTTTACCTTTTTTTGTTGCATTATTGCAGGTGTTACATTTTTTGCCAAAATTTGTAATGCCCGTTAATTAATTTTATAAAAAATAAAATTACTATTATAAAAAGGATTACCAAATTTTTTTTTTTATGCTAACCCGACTACATTAGCTGATGTTGAATATATTACATAATTAATTTAAGTATTGTATTTTATAAATTATACAGTAGCTATAATATATTAAAAACATACATTAGCATTTTACTGATTTTATTTAAAACTAATAACGGTAAAATTGCATTCACATTTTCAAATTAATAATAACGTTTCAAAATTTTGATACACTAAATAAATTATACTTTACGTTGACTTCTTTTGAAATTCGATTCACATAAATTTTTTTACTCAAAATCACTACTTTTCTTCCAAACCTGATCTATACTTAAAACTGACCAGATGACCCGAAAGGAAAATCAGTACCTATAAATTTTATATACTATCTTCCAAATAGAACAATAAAAACATAATAACCAATTAATTTTAAATAAAAAAAAAGAAAGAAAAAAAAATAGATAGAAAATAAAAAAAAATAGAAAATATTTGCTTTTCCTAAAATCAGATTTTGCTCAATACAAATTTAAAATTTTTCGAATGGAAATATTTTGATCTAGGCGTTTTCATATTTAAATCAAACGGTTCCCATGGTATATCAAATATGAGATTATTTGTTCAGTCTTGTTAAAAAGACTTCAACTAGGAAAAAAAAAATTACTGCTGTATGGTTGTAGATTTTAATTAAACAAGATTAAATAAGAGCTTAGTAATTTTAAATATATTTTTAACAATTGAATGGATATCGACAAAAGAAGAAGGGTCATTTAACTGCATCGTTTAGGAAATTTATAAGAGTTGTCAAGTTTACAATGTATGTTCCTCTGACACGGGACACTGTCTACAAAAAATTACATCTTCAATTTGAAAGTTGATGGAACAAAATTTAAAAATAGAATAAAACTTGAGTCTTGAGAACTTTATTATTTAAAATTACCGAAATGAATTTTAAATAATTTAATAGAAAATAAAATCGTAATATTTTCAATACACTGATGTGATACCGATAGCCGATGACATTTGAATATTTTAAAATTATCGGTGATCAGTATGCGATCTTACATGGAAGGTAGTTATTAAAAGCATAAGGACGCCCACTGATTTTGAAGAACTCATTTCATACATGCTACTTGTGTTACCCCAGGATCTGGTTTTGACCGGCCATTTAATTTATATATTCAAGATATCTCTACCTACTGTGTTTAGCTCACAGCAGTATTTTTGACCTGACACATTATATCTGATATTTATTTTTATTTTATTCTTTCAGAGCACCATGTTTCATTGGTCTCGGTTTTATTTTTACGTACTACGGACCCACTCTTGTATAAATAACCTATAAAAACTTTATAAAATATTAATTTTTAACTTTAAATTGTTAATTCCAATTTAAAAATTTGTAATTTACACTGTCTTAACAGCTAAACACCTATTTAGAAAATTAATATTGCTTACACACTTCATATCTTCAATGTTCCCTATTGCAATTAGTTTAATGCAACTTTATTACAAGGTTATGCAACTTACTAACCCATCAGATAAAGTTTGCAACCCGCTAAAAGTAAAAATAGTAATCAATTAGAATAAAAAGTACAAACAAAAACTGGGAGTAGTACGTAATGAAATTGTGAAAATGGCAGATCTAGCTAGACAGAGAATCATACTCATTAAATGATTTATTTTAAATAAATTTACAATATGTTATTAGCGGTAGAACGGCTAGAAGTCAACTGTGGTCGGCTCCGCTCACTGAAATGTAATTTTTATCTATTTACGTTGAGCACACGTACCGTCAACAGAACGAGTAATTCATATAAAAAGTTAATATTTCAAATTTGATTACTTCGTTTAAAGAAAAAATAGTTGTAGATACTTTGTATAAACTCGACAACAATTAACGTAAAACGTAAAACAACAGTCTGAACGACGCCTACGTTTCATGCACCTTGTATACGATTTGACATGTGACAGGCTTTACAATTTAAACCCGATAAGAAAGTAGCGATACCTAGGACCTAACAATAATATAATCAGTGTAATCTATGGCTACCGTAATCGTCTTACCTTTTTTTTAAGTGGTCTACCCCACGGGTTTTTCCTTTAAACACAATTTTAAGAGGTTTCTGTGTATGTAATGTGATTTCATCTTCAGTTACAATCAGCCTCTTTTTCTGAGAGTGAGGTATTTAGACTCTACGGCTGTTTAAACCGGATTCGGAAATGTACCTGTGATCCTTAGGGACCAATTATCATCCTCATCATTATCGGCGCTTCAGTTCACTCCAGGAACATCAGTCTCTTTCTCTTTATAGAAAGGTTTCAGCATTTAGATTCCACGGCTGCTTAAACCAGATTGGGAATGCATGTAACTCTGTTTTTAATAGCTGATGGTTGCAATCATTAACCCAGGGAACCGACATGATACTATAACTTCTAAAGATATGATATTGCGCAGGTAGGCGGCCATATTGCAACGTCACTGGAACGTTCTGGTACGTAAACAAATGCTTAGCAATGTAAATTTCACATTTTGAAACCGTTTTTTGCCATATAAAAATTGGTTTTGCAGCAAAACTTTTTAGACATTTTTTGTTGCAAATTTCATTGTCTTCAATTTGGTATCTATTCATTTTTCTATTTTGTCGGTCCGTTTTTGACTTACAGCGACTTAAACAAGACTCTATAAAATACAAAAAATATTGTCATCTGCATCTCGGAAACGGTGCCACAAAATCAAAAATGTATAGGCATGAAAATTTAGGGAATTCAATTTATAAAATTAAGTACCTATTTATTTTTTTATTTCGTTTATTATCGTTAACGAGATACAAATGACCATATTTTTTGTATTTTACAGAGTTTTGTTTAAGTCGCTGTCAGTCAAAAACGGAGCGACAAAGTAGAAAAATGTATAGGTACAAAATTGAAGACAATAAAATTTGCAACAAAAACTGACAAAAAAGTTTTGCTGTAAATCGACTTTTATATGTAAAAAACGGATTCAAAAAATACAATTTATATTGGTAACAATGGAAGTTCCTCGTTACTTTTGAAAGTAACTGTATGTGCAACACATTATTTAAAGACGATTTGAAGTTTAGTTAAAAATTTAAAAATTAATTTATTTAAATATAGATTTCTACTAATATAAATAAATTTAAAAAGTTAACAATTTAGTTAACAAAGTTAGTTAATATGAAAAAATTTAATTTCAACGATTTAGTTGTTGTTGCACGCTGTAGCACTACTAAATTTATCTTAATTTTTAACTTATAAGAAAAATTTATAACTTAATAAAGAAATAACTGATAAAGCGACAAATAGAAAAAGGAAACATGCAAAATTTGTGAAATAAAATTATTTTAAAAATATACTCATAGTTCAATTTATTTAACTATTATTAAATTAAATTAACCAAAATAAAAATCATTATTAACGTATCTACTTATATAAAAATTTAGTTTTTTATGGATGTGTAATTATGTTGTAGTTTTATAATATTATTAAAAAAATAAAACATAATATTATGTTCTAGTTTTTTATTTTATTAGCAACAAAAATTAGTTATCAATTACATAGTATAAATATCATTATTACTAAAAACTGCGTTAAAAATGTAGAAATACATGCTATTATAATGCATTTCTTATGGAGAATTGTCAATGCTACGTTCCAGTGACGTCATGCGCGGAGACGGACGAATTTGAGAACAGATAGTATCATATCTTATAATTATAGTATCATGGGGAACCGAGGGAACCATACACTGAAAAAACAATTTATTTGGCTCAAATAAATATATTCTTGGATTTGGCGAAATATTAGGTAGATGTTGAATCAAATAAAGATATATGTGTTTCAAATAAACTAGGTTTGTGCCGAATATAGGTAAGAGTTAATTCAAATAAATTGGTCAAATGAATTGCCATTTATTTGCCACAAATTTTCTTTTCTCTCAGTGTACAATCAGTAAGCGAGAAGTTTTTCAACTTGAAAATTTAAAACTGGAATCAGAATTTACACATTCGGGTAATTAAAACTTAATTTTACATTTTATGATGAAAATTATGTATACGCGTT
Source organism: Cantharis lateralis (assembly GCA_963170105.1). NCBI lineage: Eukaryota > Metazoa > Arthropoda > Insecta > Coleoptera > Cantharidae > Cantharis > Cantharis lateralis. The sequence goes on along the minus strand of OY720630.1, from coordinate 6,759,047 downwards.
GTCGCCTTCATAATACAGAATATTAAAGTTTAATAGATTATTATTGCCAACTCGGAATTGGTATTTACGACTAAGCCACCGAAACATAAGCTTTACGTAGTGAGTAAGCCTATATAGCTTATATTAATATTAATTATAAATCATTTCGGCACAACATGTCATTTTTCTCGATTTCCGATAGAATAGTATACTTACCTCTGTTTGAAAACTTGAAAATTTCCAAGTCTCGGCTAGTAATATACAATTTAATATAGGGGGAATTATATATTAATATAATCTCACATTTCTCAATTTAATTTAAGTAATTTTAGTTTAGAGACGACTAGAGCCGTGTCAACACTGTCGGTCAGCATGACGTGAGACGTGGAGATTCCTGCGGGGCTGGCTAGCGAGGTGGGTCCATACATGGCTGGTCACACATGGTAAGATAGAATGCCTTTGAGTGACTGTGTAATCGGTGTTTATCAGAGGCTGGAGGCATAGTAAGGGCGAGGCGAGGTTGAGGTCTTGGCCGTAGGAGAATCAATCGCTTTGAGCAAAGAGAACCTCCTCGAGCGCTACCGTTATCTTACTGTCTGGGCTTGGGGAAGGTCATTTGAGGGCTGATAAACTGGCGCAGCTGGGATTGGGTAACCCTTCTTGTGGGCTTGAGTCTTTCAATGCGCCGACCGTTAAGACCCTAGATGTCATCATGAACAGAGAGACCCGAAGATTGAGTTTCTCACGGTACTTCTATTAGCAATAACTAAAATTGCAAAAAACTCGACAAAATTCTTTAAAAAGCTGATCGGGAGACATTTTGTAGTGGGGAGTGGAAATGGCCTATTAAATCTCGAGAATAAAATATGAGGTTATGTTTCGTACTGTATTTTGTACTGAAAACAATATTTAACTTAAAAAGTGTAATTTTAATTTTAAAAAAGAAATTTTCTCGTATAAGTAGATAAACGGTTGAATCTCATTAGATTAAACGGTTGTTAAAATTATAGCAACATTTCCAAGAATGATAGTGATGACAGTGGTACCACAACACATATCATTAATATATAGTATAATTTGCTATGCTAAATGATATATATTATAGTGATATGCTGAAGTGACCTGTATGGATTAAAAATTAAATTAAATTGTTTAGATCGATAATTTACTCAGTTAATGATTGTTTAATTCAAATTACACGATGGTTAGTTCATGAAGTGTTAAGTTTCATACAAGTTAGTGCTTTGATTTTACGAGAAAGGCCTGTTCTCTTTTATAATATAATGAATCCGCAGTTGTTATTTTTTTAAATTAAGTGCCGGTGTAATAATAATAATTGTGGCAAGTTACTTAATAATAAATTATTTGCGCTAATGTCCTTCCCCCTAGTTGTATATCTAAGGTTGCTATTTACCCAACTAATCAAATAGTAAAGCATTAATTTGATACGCAGTTACATAACAATAACGAACAAGTATAAACACGTTTAGTAGACAACTCGGTATGCATATAAAATGTCTTATTCTTTTTTTGATATTTTATTTACATATTTATAAAAAGTAACTAGCGATTAAAGTTAGAGGTTAGACATAATATTTAAAAATAAATTAATATCTATAATTTTGATCTCGATATCTTCTAATTAGTAAATTTAAAATGTTTTTTATTTTTTTTAATTTAAAATTTGATAAGAAAAATATTAAAATAAACCAAAATTTAAAAAATAATTTAATTTAAATTATATATTAAAAATATACGGTGCTACTAGGAAATAAATAATATTATAGTATGGGCAAGTGTAATTAATACTTGATATTATCTCGAAAAAAAAAAGAGAAACTAGATAATAAGATGTGGCGTAGTAGTAGTACCTGTAGTATATTATCAAAGTAGTGACCAAACTACTGTTACAACCTGCATAAAAAAGTGGATGGGCTCTTGGAGTCCAGCAAATATTAGAAAGGTAAATTCATTTAGATTTTAGGAAGTTTTTCCCATTACAGATAGTTGTTATCTTTTCACTAATGCCAAGAGTTTCTCAAAAAATTATTTAAAATTAATAGGCGTTATTAAAAATTTAAAATTGCTAACGAATGTTGAATAATTTAAAAACTAATAACGTTTTAAATCACTAACTTCTGGTTTATGCCTCGGGCACAAAAGTTGGTAAGCCCAGTAGCATCAATCTAAGAATAGCTAAGACAGATTTTGTTGTAGTACACTCAACTCAAAAAGTTGTTTTGTCTCTTTAGGCATACATGATTTATTTCCAATTGTGTTATAGACGAATGAAATATAAGAACACGTTTTGTGAAAACTTTGTACAGATGTCCATACCGTATAATTACGTATCGTATAATTACGATTATTAGTTTATTACAATAGCAATAGAAGCATAAAATTAATTAGGTCAAATCACATCTACCAAGGATGGTCGGGCTCAAATACTCACATCAGTATACCTACCCATTTGACATTTAAATTTGAAATCAGATTTATTCCAAAAATTACCATCAAAAGTAGACCAATTAACGACACTGGCGCTAGAATTGCTAAGGTTTATTAATTATTTAAACAAGGTAATGAAAACAAACGTTCCATAATAAAACTAATGAAATTGACATGTGTAGACAAATTACGCATTTAATTTCATGTAAATTGCGTTCCTTCATTACCTTCTATTACAAATGTTAATTTAAATGAAAGGGAATATGCATTCAACATTTAGCCCAACAAGGAGAACTTATGCCGTTGTACAACAAAATATAACAGAATTATGTATAATTTAGTATTCTAGCGATTAGTAAAAGCGAAGTAGTGTAATACCCCACGAATTAACATATGCAAATCAAACTAAAGCTCCAGATTAACTGTCAGAGGTTTGTCAAGCTCACAGAGAAGTCAAACTTTATTCGTTTTCAGGTTAAACAGAGTTGTGAATATCAGTCATGAATATATTATCACCCAAATAATATATTTCCATAATTTGTTCTTTCGTTGGGTCGTTGAGAGGATTAGACCAACAAACTGACAGATTTCACCCAGCACAATAACACACAGCACTACAGGTAGTCAGGCCTTTTGGGCCCAGAGCTTGCTTTACTATTCGTCTCCATTTCTGTCTCTATGTCCAATTGTCTTGTATTTTTAAAGCGTGTTCCAACCTGTTCAACAATATAATTTTCTTACATAGCTATTTTTTAACACGTTTCAGCCAGAAAATTTGAAATTGTGCGATAGCACCACCTGCGATATCCTCAGGGGGTATATTTTAATTTTTGGCATGCTAATATTCTATAGGATCCGCGTTCAAACTTTTTTCCAATAATTAAATATTATATGTCGGTACATAGTCGGATACGACGATGTCTCTTATAATAATAATTATAGAGTACTCGGTACACTGTTAATAAAATATATATATTTAACATATCAAAAATTACGAATCACGGAATTAAGCATAATTGATTATTATAAGGTTAATTTTCATATCAAATAATGAATACAATAATTAACAAGTAAATAATATATTGCAAAACAATAATTAAAGTTAACAAGCTGATAATTTACATATTTAAACTGACAAAACCGTAATATCAAAACTTGAAAGTTCAGATTACTCAAATCAAAAGTGAGCCAGAACCATTGTAGCTCTCTACTTGGGTTGTTGAACAAACAGTGGTATTACATTTTAGGAGTTTAAAAATAAACAAAATTTATTATTTGATTTTACGAAGACGTCGTTTCCGACTGGAATAAATTAGAAATTTTTTTTTCAAAAATTACAATCTAGAGGAGGAAATAATATGCCCTTCTTATATGCACTTGCATAAATGAATAATACCAGGAGAAAAAGTTATATACTGGCATTCGAAGGTATTTACGGGTTTTAATAATAATATAATATAATAATATGTAATAATATATAATAATATATAATATAATAATATGTAATAATATATAATAATATATAATATGTAATAATATATAATATGTAATAATAGTAACGTCCTATTACATTCAGTAATTCAATTAAAAAATCTTTAAAATTAATTTTAGTTTGTGAAGTTTAAAATTTCATTTCTTTTTTAATTTAATGCAATAAACTTTAGGTATAGAATAACACTTTGATTTTACATTTCTAGTTCTCGTCCCCCCATTTATTGAAATTAAAAATAAAATTAGTAATTTTTAATTTTTTATTGAATTGGTGGAAAAGTATAAGAATGGGATTAAATTTGGAAATTAGGATAACTTTGGTTTAAAGATAAGTAAGAACCAGTGACGGACTGGGAAGAAAAACCGGCCCCGGCATTCAGATTGTACCGGTCCACGGTCATGGAGTCAAAAATCACAAACTTCATTAGCTTTAAATAATTCTCGTATTTCCATCAAAAACTTTATCGTCCGTCAAATACACAGAAAAAAGTTATTAATCATTTTGATGAAAAATTAATCATTTTTGCGCTAATGAACATAAATAATCGTATTGATGAACAAATTCATAAATACAATGATGTTTTTCATGATTACTATGAATTGTTCATCAATGTGATGAATTTTGTTCATCGGCGCAAAAATTATGAATTTTGATCAACTATTTTTTTCAGTGTAGCAATGAACGTCCGGCCGCTCATCGTTCCACTAGAGGATTGGCCTTTCTGGCAGTTGCCAGAACTGCCAGATGGCCAATTTATTTTAATTCCAAGCGGACTTTTACATTTGCAATTTTTATTGATAAAAAAGCTCAATAGAAAGCGAGGTTTATGTAGTATAGGGAAGAGTAGTACTAGGTGAGACAATGTACTCGGTGAGAAAATACGAATACCGGAATACCTGTAGTAATTTTCCTTTTAATTCTTTTGTTTATTTAGATTATTTGCGAAACACACTTGATGGTGAAATTTCACAGTCTTTTAATTTAAGAGGCCAGAATTTCTTTGGCAGAAATCAATAAAAATCGAAGTTCTACAAAACAATTTTTTTATTCTTTTACGCATAATTTTATCTACTTTAATTAAAACGGTCAATTTAAGATTTTGTAATTTATAAAAATAATTTATTTTCGAGTTATTTCCGTAAAAAAGTCCCTAATGCCCAGAGTATATATCCGAGGAAATTTTATGTTGGCATTATCGTTCGATATATCGCTAGGCGAACCATATATTTTATGCTACGCTTGGTTTTTGGTATCTAGTATATTATTTTATACCATCAGTACATTTTGTATAAAACATCATGGTAAGTTTAAAATAGATTTGTTTTATTTCCCTCGTTTAACATATTTTAAAAATTCCATTAAAATGGAACACATGGATTTTAGGTTATGTGTTATGACCTAAATTATGTTTTGTCTAATCACAATTTTTGGAAGAAATTTTATCAATATGTTTTATTATACAGAATGCTGCGGATGAATACAAAGCAAATAAGTACGGAGAACCAGAGAAAGCACCAATTCATCGTATCCGTATAACCTTGACCTCACGCAATGTGCGTCCTTTGGAAAAGGTATGCATGGATCTTTTAACGGCCGCAAAGATACAAAAGTTACGTGCAAAAGGACCAATCCGTATGCCCACGAAGATCTTGCGGATTACTACACGTAAAACACCTTGTGGTGAAGGTTCCAAAACTTGGGATCGATTCCACATGAGGATCCACAAACGTGTCATCGATCTTCATTCTCCTTCTGAAATTGTCAAGCAAATTACATCCATTTCTATCGAACCTGGTGTAGAAGTTGAAGTAACCATTGCGGATGACTCAGCTTGAGTGACTTTTGTAAAATTGCAAAACAGAATAAATACAACTTATGAATGTTTTTGATTTTACTTTACAAAATTCCTACAAAACATTAAATATCCAATCAATGGATTTGAATATCACATACCACATGTCCACATGTGGAGCGTAATCAGACGACTAAAAGTGATGGTGATTTTTTATTTATTCCAGAGTAGGTATCGTTAATGTGTTAAACTTTGTCAACATTGCTTCTTAGTTCTGATGTAGGAAATGATGGGGACTAGGAAGAAGAAAGGGGGAAAGTGGAGGAACATGGAAGTCCCACCAGGGAAAAGCATAACAGCTGAAAACGTGAGTCAACTCAGTGTTTCCACTGTAACAGCTAAAAGCTCAATTTCTTGGAAGAAAAATAAGACAGGGGTCCTTAGTGAAAACGAAGACGAGAAAGATGTTCTTGAAGATGTCGTCTTCACTCAAGATAAAGCAGACTATACGATTTTGAAAGTTTCATGGAGACAGAAGAATAGAAAGAACAGGAAGAAGATGAGTTCAAGATGATGTTGACCAAATAAGGATAAACTTCTCATTTCTCAATATTCAAACGCAATCTATCCAGGACGAATTTTGAGCTTCGATGACGAAAGTTCTGAGTAATTTCTATTAAATGTTAACTGTTTGCATAGTTGTTTAATAATACCAAAGTAATCTGCTGGGAAAAATAAGAAGGGAGATTCGGACGAACGAAATATTTTTCTATTTTTGCAATAAATACGAAAGTTGAATGGTTGAATGGTCGGTAAATATTCCAATAATCGATCACTCCGGTCCAGCAAGGATGCGGTTTTTCAAAGAAACATTGTTGATAGGAAATTTTTTATTCTTACGAAATTATCATTATTAAATTAAGAAATCCTGATACTTTTTTTTTAGAGTCGATTGGTAATGTTATTTTATACAAAAGCAAATTATCTAAAACATATTTAGTGCTGTTTGATGTATTGGACGAATTATTATGCAAGAAAAGATAAAACCATAATATGCTTTTAAAAGTTTCTACTTCTGCAATTAACTTTTGTAATTACCTTTAAGCAATGTTGAGTAATTAGTAAATTGTTTTAGTTAAACCATTAGGTAAAGTTTTCTTTAAAAAATTGGTTTTAATGTTATCACCTAATGATGAGAAGCGATCAGAGATACTCTGAGTGTATCAAAATCCAATTGAGCAGAAATTGCGTTTATTTTCAGCAAATTGAAAGCTTTTAGATTTCCAAAATTTTTGTGCAAAAATGTCCCTGATGTAATTGAAAGATTACTTATGCACGATATAAACAATATTGGTTTTGCTTAAAAAAGTTGTTGGCACGACATAATAATATTAACGGTTATGTGACAGTTACACGTGATTACCAATATTATTATTATTATTATTACTATAGTTGCATGAAGTATCAACTATAAGTAAGTGAAAGAGTACTTTGATTTACGCGTCACGTCATTTTCAATGTCATCGTTTACTTTTTGACTTACTTCCCTCATTAGGATAACATTTGTATTTATCATTTTATATGGCATTTATAAATAATATCAAATTTCCAAAAAGTAAATTCTTAAATATTTGCTTAATTTTTGAGAATAATTTTTTAACATTCTTCGCATTATTTATGTTAATTTTATTTGTAAATATTTATTTTCCGACTTGGAATGTAATCAATTAATTTATATTTTAATTTTCAAATCGAATCACTTATGGTGCTGTAGGGAAGCGAACTTCATTCTGATAGCACTCGGTTGTAGCATGAGCAGGAACGAATTAGGCATACTTAACTCCCTAATCCAGAAGCTTTCGACAGTTCCACCCCCCCTCCGAAATTTTATAAATTCGCATATTTTAGGAACAAAATGAAATTGTAGTTTTCATATAGATAAACCCATCGAATAATAATAATTCAGTAATCAAACAATACTTTTTATGTTTTCATTTCCGAGTAACAATCAAAAGATAATGCAGTCTACGGCAGTCTATCTACTTCCTCTAAAAGTTTTTTTGTTAACTTGGACGTTCTATCAATTCTAAATATAGAAACTAACAATTTATTCAATTTACCCTTAAAAGTCAAAGGAAATTAAAACATTACATTGCTTAAGTTGCATGGCGCCGACTTAACCCGGCGCCGAGTTGGCCAGGCCCAAGGTCGCCGTAGCCATCATGTACCGGTTCGGTACTGCAAGGTGCTGTTTATATGTAAACCAAGCTTTGCTTTTGTTTTTTGCACAAATATCAGGAGAAATACCAGGCAGATGTAGTATGGCCGACCAATAGTATAGTACCACTTGAAATTATACAGTAAACTTTCCTATAAAGCGATTAATTCGTACCGCGTTATATGGAAACCGCATTATAAGAAAACCGCGTTATAGGAGGTATTACGATATTAGAGCTTTTTGAACAACTTTCACTGAGCTATGGTTAAAACGGATTCCGAACTACAGGAATTATATACATCTTAATTATAGAGAAGATTTCACGAGGTATTAATTTTATGTCCAATTATAAAAGTTATTGTTCCAGATAATCTACATATTCACCTTTAGCGTTATATAATTGTACGCGACCGAACTCGAAAATTAAGGAGCTCAAAAGGCGAGATTTTAGTTTTCAACTTAAATTTGGCTATAATAAATAATTAACTGAATGAATCTAAAATATATTAAATGATGTTGGCAGTGGCACAGCTACAAGTTAATTCAAGCCAGCTCCGCCCACAAAACCACATCCTTCACGTATTTACGTCGAGCACCCGCACCGTCAACAGAATGAGTTTTTAACGTACTTTGTAAGCAAAATATCAAAACTAAGAAATCAATTATTTCCTAAATTAATTTATATTTAGAGTTCCTCTATAGTTTAATCGCTTCATTTTAATGTCTTCTTTCAAATTCTTTAAGAACTTTAACTGTAGCTCGGATTGAGAAGTTGATCATCAACCTCCGATAGGAGATGGCACCTTAAGAAGAAGAAGATTTGTAATTTGCGCAATAAACTACCATAATTTCATTAGAAAACTTTTAAATTTGTGGGCCCGGTTGTCGCCCAACTCCTAAACTAGAAAGTAGGAGAAGAAGAATTATCACATTTTTTAATTAATCTGGATTATGTCTCTTTGCGACGCGACCATGTCGTTGGAGTTGAACAATATCATGCCTTTTTTAATCGGCAAGTCATCATTGTGGTCCATTATACATTTACTCATTAGTTGGTGTAATCAATGTGGGCATAGACCAATTCAATTAAGGAGCGCATTATTCCTGTCAAAAGCACTGCTAGATCTTCTTGTAACTTTCAAATTTTTCATGGTGTCAAAAAAAGCAGAATCCAGCGAACCAATGACCAATTGTATTTTCTTAGATGATATTTTCAATACTTTGGCTCCGATCTCTGTTTTAATTCATACATTTGGACGAAGGAATATAATAGCTTGTTGAATCAAATAGCTTGTTGAAGTATTCTCAGAACTTACTTCATTTATTGGAATTTTCTCAGATTTTGTAGAATTTTCCATTGCTCTAAGTCCAGTCGCATTCTGTTGGCGGTACGAGTGTTGTTATTAGTTATGTCGGGCTTCAGGGATTTTTTTAAATCCATAAAATTTTGGATCCTTTTTCTACCGTATCATTAGAAACTTTTTAAAACCGTAGGCCACAGTAGCGTGCTACTCCCTAATGCATGTATACACTTGCCTCTCAAAGGAACTTAGGCAACTTTACCTAGTAAAATTGTAAGTAAGTGAAAGCAAAATCATCTTTAGTATTTACAAGATATTTTATCACTTATGCATTATAAGCATTTGTAACGCTTACTTTCTATAGAAGTAAACTTAAACAATGATGAGTATTAAGTATTACTAAAAGTTAAGTGTAGGTATACATTCCAACACATAGCAGTGTTTTATGATCTATTAAGATAATGATTTATAACTGTTTAAAACCTCAATTGCTCATTACATATTGGCATTTATAGTCGTTATTTCTTAAGCAATAATTTTAAACAGCTTTTTTCAATGTTCATTTAACGCCACAAATTGATGAATTTCATTATGTCGTAAAATCATACTTAATTTCGTTATTAACCCTTAATTTCCAATAATTGTCAATTGAAAATTGTCCATTTTAACTGTCCAAATTATTATATAATATTTTTAGACGTTTTACGCAATAACAATCAAAATTGTAGCACAAACAAATTGTATACGAGGGACAAAACTACAATTCATCCTTACAGAATACTAAATTCATTGCAAATGCAGAAAATATGTTTTACAAGATGCAAGTCATTTTATTGATGAACGAATCTGACAATGTATTGTGACTTCTACCTAATTGGATTTAGGCACAAACGGAGTAGACCCGGCAAAATAAATTAATAGAACTTGCGAGGCGAGACGTGCTCACTCCGATGGGGATTACAGGACAAGGACTTCAAAATCGCCACGAAATATCATTAATTACTTTGGAACAACCGACATGATTAAAAGAATTAATGTTATTTTAGATAAACCACTCAAATATTGCTGATGATGCTATCACTATTGGTAAGTAGCTCATAAATTAAATTTGTCTTATTGATAATTATCATTAAATTCTAAGGAATTCTGAATTATTTGTATTGTAAATTGCATATACACAGTTGGTATCCTTTTTGCATAGCTAAAATAATCGCAATGTTAAAATAAAAAAAAATTAATAATAAAACTTTTAACATTAGGCTATTGCCTTGTTCAGATGCTTCTTTTCGGACGGCAAAATATTGTTAAAGTGATAGAATCACCAAGGACCTGTTGTAATGAGACACAAAGAAGGTAGATTAAAGATAATAGTGAGATTAAAGAAGATAAAACGATAGCAAAGCCAAAAGTAACAATGAAGCTGAAAAGAGAACACGAAGAAGAAGTGAGATAGTTAAATCGGGCGCTAAAGGATTCGAGAGAGCTAGGACTCAGTAAGTGGAAAAACTTATGAAACAATAAAGATAAGGAGAAAATGAAGACCAGTGATCCATTTAGTTGAATGGATCGTAAAGACTTCTGTAAAGAAGTGGCAAAGGTGCTAAAAGGAGTTTTAAATACACTAGAAGGCCAGGGCGGCCCATAGGCCGACAATTTTATATTTTCATTTTGTAGCTTTAGAAGTACGTTCCATTTTATTGCTATACACTAACCTTTCACTTTTATGAACTTGGTAAAATAATTTTTAATTTTATAAATAATATTCGATTAACATCTTGTGAGTGTTAATTGGATCGTAAAGTGTATTTTTCATTAATAATTTAATGTGTAAATATTGATTTTATCGTATTTATTCATTATTATGTAGATGAGTGAGTAGTGCCGAGTTTTCAATTGAGTATTTTATGGCTTCGTTAAACCGCTCAACGACTTAATCAATATTTCTGTTACTTGCACATTAAGATAATCACTGGAATAATTTATATTAGTAAATAAATATTTTTAAGACAATTTTAAAATTATGCAAAAAATTAATTATTGATCAATAAATCAGTAATACTTCATTTATTTTCATTTATTGTGTACCAATACTTTTTTTTTAAACTCAAGTTATTGTGGAACACAATAGAAGAATTTGTAGTTTAAAGTAAAAATTCGAGTCACCAGTCTATAGGGACGAGTAGCTTCACCTGTAACTTTGTTTGTGGACTTTTTATATGATTTAAAATCTAAGAAAATTGGATATAAAAAGTTGCCCGCTAGGAGATTCGAGCCATGAATTCCTAGGGTATGAAATGCCCATAGGAGCATGGAGCACCGAGGGCAAACTATTATGTTTGAATTAGTTCGTCTTATCTGTTGTACTAAATATCTAGAAGATGAAGTCGCTACAAATCTAAGGTTAAAGCACTATAAGCCAATAGTGATTTTCGAAATAGATTAAGGGTAGGAGATATGATGTCTGATTATCTCTTTATCAATAACGGATTGATAAAGGCAGACTCTTTCTCCTCATAACTGTTTAATCTTGCTATAGTCTAAAGAAAGTCCTAAGATAAACACGGATGGATACAAAGTATTTGGAGCAGATGGCCGTCTCAGACTATATTTGGTCTTGTATCATATTTATAAGGATTTCCCCGTTTGCAGTGGGCAAGATCACTGGACCATATTTGAAAGGGTATCACGTCGTTACGCCTAAAACCACAACGCCTAAAACACTTATGACTAAGTCAGTACGACTAAGTCTTTATGCCTAAAGAATTTTACGACTAAGGTTTTTTACGCCTAACATCATGTACGCCTAAAACTTTTACACCTAACTGACTTACGCCTAAGTCTTTACAACTAACAGATTTTACGACTAAAACATCTATGCCTAATACATTTACGACTAAAATAAGTAAAATTATATATATAGAGTATTTCCATTTATTTAAAAAGATTACACCACAGAAGTATTTACAAAAAAAATATAAAATTTTGAACTGCCTGAAGCTCCAAGTTGTGGGCGATGCTTCGAAGGTAAACTTCGATGTCAAAGTTTACATCCCGCATATCTCTCACTCTACGCCTCTTTTGATGTTTGCAGCGGTTCTTCTGTAGCGTATGCGACTTGGTGGAGGTGCAGATCCCGCCACGTACTGCTCAATATCTAATTCCTTTGCACACTGTTATTTTTTAATATTTCTATAAACTTCCAAATAGAAGGATGACACCCACTCAACAACGAATAAAAACCCCGGTGCCATCCTTCAACAGAGTTGATTGTCTTAGGTAGATCATTTAAAGTTGCTTCGTAACAGTTCCATAGGTTGATGGAACCAACTTTGGGATCTTTACGGGTTCCATTGTTACGAGGTCGGCCAATCCAATTGTCCTCGAAATATTCAATGAGAGGCTCAAGGGAATCTTCATTATCGACATAAAATGAAGACACCATTAGTTCTTCGAACGATATAACATCGTGGGTTGGAACAAAAGCAAGTGCCGCCAACTTTCTCACCTGTAGAGCAAAGTCAGGGTTCTCCACATCGGCGTACTTTTGTATGAGATCCGGAATTAGTGCAATTTTTCGCCATAAGCATTGACTGAAGTGAAAAAAGCAGCCCCTGTTCTCCGAATCGGGAAATACATGTCCAAAAGCATTAATCTGAGCCTTCTCGAAATCTGTCATGATCGAGGTAGGGTTAAGATTTGGTTTTATATTTTTGAGAGCTTGAAGAACATGAAAATATGTCTGCTGATGTTTGTTCAGAAGGAGACAATACACGGAAGGAATCAGATTGTGATACTTAACGCCATGAATTGTGAATAGTTGTTCAAAGAGAGGCGGCACAGTCTTAAAAGTAATTTAGGCGTAAATGTATTAGGGATAGATGTTTTAGTCGTAAAATCTGTTAGTTGTAAAGACTTAGGTGTAAGTCAGTTAGGTGTAAAAGTTTTAGGGGTACATGATGTTAGGCGTAAAAAACCTTAGTCGTAAAATACTTTAGGCGTAAAGACTTAGTCGTACTGACTTAGTCGTAAGTGTTTTTAGGCGTAAAGTTTTAGGCGTAAAGACGTGGAACCATTTGAAAGTGTGTACCTGTGCTGTTCTACAGACCATCAGCATGGCGTAAAGCCGAAACCGGTTGATTGGAAAGCGGGAGACTGCGGTTCAAATCCAGGTTGCATCAGATCTCAGATACACTGGCTAACCAGTTCTATTCGTTTGGAGAAGTTCCTTTTTTTCGTCTTATAATTCAGAAAATCAAAGCGTTAGAGTGCCTGTGTAGCCGTTTTTAAATTGAAAAATTAAATCCCTTAATCAGAAAACAAAGGAACTTCTACCTTATTTGTAGTTGCTTTTAAAAATTCATTAAGAATAAGTTTATTAAAATGCAATCATAGTTCTACAATTTCTATTATTACGTCGCGTCGGTTCGGCCTGCGAATATTCAACACTCCCCCCCCCCCCCGGGTTTGTAACAGTTATAACTGCTTGACTTCTCTAACTTTTCCTTTCCATAACCTCTCAAATAAACTTCACAAAACACAACTTTCTCAATTTTTACAATTTCCTAAATGGAAAAATAATGTACAAGAGCGAATAGGCCAATAAAAAAATCGGGACTTACCCGATAAGCCGCTATGTTTAACCTTTGGACCAGTGGCGTATTTAGCAATTACGTGTAGGGGGGTCGGGGATCGAAAAGTAAAATCGCAACATTTAAAACTCGAGCGAAACTTGTCGCCTGGCACACAGCGCCACAGGCGATTTTTTTAAATTTTCAACGACATGATCTCTAATGGACAATACGCCTCTACTTAGATCGCCGTACTATATTGTAATCCAAAAAATTTATAAAGAGACTAAAATTGAAATTTTTATCAAAAACTTGAACTTCTTTTTCTCAAAAACCCTACTAATTTTTATTCTAAAAGTTTAATATGTTCTGGCAGACCACCAGTATTGAATAATAATTATTACCTACTTTTGGAGATATTAATTTATTCAATTTAAAAATTATGGAACTGCAATTTTTTTGCTGAGTATACTGCATGTATTTCTGCAACTACAAAATTTAGAAAAAAAAATTTGCTGTTTTTAGAATTTTTGAAAAAAAATTTGGAGTTTTTAGAATTTTAGAAAAAAAATTTGGAGTTTTTGAGAAAAAGAATTTAATTTTTTAGAAATATTGCAGTATTTGTTTTTAATATTTTGGATTTTTATATTTTTAAAAATTAAGTACAAGTAAAACTCCGCACCGGGTGTCAACAAACCTTGTTACGTCAATGCACGTGAGAAAAAAATTAATCTAAAGACTACCAATACACCGAATTTTTAAGAATAACATTATTAATTTTGAAGTCTTATTATTATTATAAAACGGGTTGTGGTGTTTCGCCCACTGCACTGAAGCTTAAGCTTATTGTGCCCCTCGTTCCTTGTAATTACTCCATCAGCTGCGTTTCCTCGACAAAGTCGAGTACACGGCCGATGGGTGCTTGTACTATCTCCTCGATTTCCAGGTTTGGAAATCCGAGGTGACGTGTTCTTTCACCCGTCAGTGCCGGGCATTTACATAAGATGTGGTGAGGAGTTTCATCTGCGTCACCACACATCCTACAAGTAGGATCTTCAACTATCCCCATTAAGTTGAGGTGTCTTTTCAGACAGCAGTGTCCTGTAAAAAGTCCTACTATCCTTCTCAGCTGTTTTCTACTCAGCTGGATTATTACCTTACTCCTCGCTTCGCTTGAGGGGCCTCTTATGAACATCCGCGACTGCCTCAGTCCAGGAAGGCCCTCCCAGTGAGCAAGGTGCTGTCTCTTCAGTGTTTCCCTGATTCCTTCCCTTACGGTCTTGTATGAGATCCCGCAAGTAGGTTCAGGACCTATAAGGGTTGTATTTGCAGCCATTCTGGCCCGGCGGTCCGCCTCTTCGTTCCCCTTTATGCCCTGGTGTCCCGGCACCCACATGAGCGTAACGCTATTGCGGGTTGCCAGTTCTATCAGTGCATCAAGGCATTGTTTTACAACCTTGGAGTGTATTTCTACTCCTTCCAAGGCCTTTAATGCTGCCTGACTGTCTGTCATGATGCAGATTCGCCTATCTGTGTAGTCCCTCCGCATCATTTCATGCACGCAAGCCGAAATTGCAGTTACTTCTGCCTGGAATACAGTAGCGTGGCATCCCAGGTTGATGCCAAAGGCATCTCCTGTTCTACTCCCGCTTATACCTGCTCCAGTACTTATCTTTGTCTTAGATCCATCTGTGTACCAGATGGTATTGTATCGGTTACCCAGCTCCTGCATGGTTTTTTCCTTGCCCCTCTCAGGTATTACTACACTGAATGGTTTTCGGAAGTCCCTTACAGTGCTGGTTCTGTCCGATTGCATGCAAAGCATGTTGTTGCTCTTTATAGAGTTAAAGATCATGGTATGGTGCCCCTTTGTTGGGGTTGCCATATCTAGTCCATTAATTGTCAGCCTGTAGGCCGCTAGTAGGGCCTCCGCCTCCACGACTAAGTGCAGTGGCTGCAGCCCCAGAAGAGCTTCCATGGCTGCGGTAGGCGTTGATCTTAGTGCCCCCGTGATTCCTAGACATGCTAGTCTTTGTAGCTTGCCTAGTTTATTTATGCTCTCCCTTTTCCTGGCAGCGTGCCACCAGATCAGGGCCGAATATGTCACAGTGGGTATCACCACTCTGGTGTATAGCCAAAGTACCATCCTCGGTTTCAATCCCCATGTCTTCCCAATCATGCATTTACAGGCCCATAGGGCCCGAGTCGCCTTGGTTGTGACATGTTTTAATTGAGAGGTAAAGTTTAGCTTGTCATCCAGGATTATACCCAGATACTTAACTTCCCTTACCACATGTAGTTCTTTTCCCCACATTTTTAGTGTTTTCACATCTTGCAGTTTCCTGCGTCGCGTGAAAGCGACCACTGAGGTTTTTTCCGGGTTGACCGATAATCCCTCTCGTATACACCATCTTTCGACAGTCTTCAGTGCTCTTTGCATCATGGATGATACAGTTTCCCCGAATTTTCCGATCACTAGGATTGTGATGTCATCAGCAAATCCTTGTGCGTGAACTCCAGTCTGTTGCAGCTCCCCCAGTAGGCTGTCCACCACTAGGCACCACAGTAGGGGTGATAAAACCCCCCCCTGCGGACACCCACGCGCGGCAGAGACCTCCGCGGTTGCATGTCCCAGACTGGCACTTATCTCTCTACCCCTTAGGGTAGCACTGATCCAACCTGTTATGGTTGGGTGTACTCCCCGTCTGTCGACGGCTTCTTCTATTGAATCGAAGGACGTATTGTCAAACGCCCCCTCGATGTCGAGAAAGGTTCCCAGAGCAATTTCTTGACTTCCGAGCGCCCTTTCAATCCTGTGCGTTAATTCGTGTATGCTTAACTCACATGATTTACCTGATTGGTATGCATACTGGTGTTTGTGTAGTGGCGAGTTGGCCAGCACATCATCCCTGATATGTCTATCAATCAGTTTCTCTAATGTCTTGAGCAGAAATGACATTAGGCTAATTGGGCGAAAGGACTTCGCCTGGGCGTAGGATGCACGCCCCGGCTTGGGTATAAATACCACTCTGACCTTCCGCCAGCCTTGGGGCACATAGTTCAGGGCTATACTCGCCCTGAATAAGGCACACAGAGGGGCAGCCAGTTCCTCCAGTCCCCACTGAAGTAGGGCAGGAAAGATACCGTCCACTCCCGGAGATTTGTATGGTCTAAAGGATCTTATCGCCCATGCAACTCTCGTTGTGTTAATAATTTTATCCGCCACCTTCCAGTGTTCCCTTTTCGCCCAACGCATTGGTATTTCAAGGGGACCCCGTTCAGTGACGTTACTGTCAGGTTTCGGCGTACATCCCGGGAAGTGCGTCCGGAGCAAGAGCCCCAGAGTTTCCTCCCCCGAGGATGTGCGTCCCCCCTGTGGATCTTCCATTGTTCCCACCTTTCCGTGGTTTGCTTTTAGGAGTGCTTTCTGGAGTCTGGCACATTCTGGAGTTCTTTCGACCTCCTCGCAGTACCTCCTCCAGGAGTCCTCCTTTGCCTTTCGTATGGCATACGTGTATTTCAGACGGGTGCTCTTATAAGAGTCCCAGTCTCCAGTTCTTTTAGACCTGTTAAATTCTTTTCGAGTGTCCGCCCTGAGAGTCTCAAGCTCGCGATTCCACCACGTGGCCTCGCGTTTTGCTCTCCTCTCCCTTAACGGACAGTTCGATTCGTATGCTGCCATGATGGTCGACGTGATCATGTCGTTCATCATTTCCAGCTCCGCTGTGTTGGATGGTTTCGACGGACATTCACCCAACCCCTGCTTAAGGCTTTCCTTATAGATTGCCCACTTGCAGGTTCTTGGGTTTCTGTACGCCGCCTCCTCCACGGGTGGTGTTTCGATGTTGAATCGAATATATTTATGATCAGACAGTGACTCCTCCCGCGAGACGTGCCACTCTCCGATCCATTGACTTGCGATAGGTGTCCCCAACGTCAAGTCAAGTACTTCCTTTCTTGTCGCTATGACAAAGGTAGGTTCATTGCCCCTATTTGCTATTTCTAGCTTATTACTGAAGATGAATTCCAAGAGAAATTCACCTCTGCTGTTCGTGTCCGTGCTCCCCCATATAATGTGGTGTGCGTTGGAGTCACAGCTAATGATCAATTCTGTGCCCCTGCTTTCGCAGTCCGCTACCAGGTCCACTACCTCCTTTGTTGGGGGTGGTTGTGGTTGATCATATGGAAGGTATGCTGATGCCACTACGAGGTCCCTCAGACCGCCTTCCACTGCAATTTTGAACTTAGCCGCTATTAGGTCTCTAGTGCATAGTCCCCATAGCGGTAGCAGATTTAATCTTTTTCTTGAGATAATACAGACCCTGGGTTGATTATCTCCTGGGCTTATGAGTTCCCATTCTCCTGTAATATTGAGTCCCCTGACCCGTCCCCCGTATAACCAGGGTTCTTGTATCAGAGCCACGTCAATATTATTTTTTATTATGTATCTCTGCAGGGCAGCCGAAGCCGCCCTGCAGTGATGTACATTTATCTGTACACACCGGATGAAGGTCTCACATTAGTTGGAGAGCCCATCCTCCGGTGTCTTCTCTCCAGCATTGCTCGCTGGAGGTGGGGTTGGTGTGGGAGCATGCGACCCGGTTGAGGTTTCCTCCCCCGAGTCACACTCCATATCCTCCCCCATTTCGCACTCCTTCCTCTCCATTGTGCTTCCTTCCCCACTGTCCCCAGTGGGGGGGAGGAGAGGGTTAGCTGGATGAAGACTAAGTGTTTTGGTCGAACTTGGTTCGACCTCGGCCACCTTTGTCTTCTCCGTTTTGTTGCCCTCCTTTTTCTTCCCCAGTTCCTTGACGGTTACCCTGGACAAGTTTAGGTAGGGTTTATATTGGAGTTCCTGTATTTTACTCCAGGACCTCTTGTCGACCAGCATGATAATTTGCTGGCCCTTCTTGTCAGGCTTTTGTTCCAAGACCCTCCAGTTCTCCGTATGGAGCCCTGAGTTCTGGACCGCCAGCCTTTTAAGAATTTTTACCGGTTCCTGTACGGGTCCCGGTATCCACATCATAGCCCTTATGGGCTTAGGGATGTCCTTGGCGTCAATTACGCCAAGTTCTGCGCCTTCCCAGGGTACGCTTACTGCAACCACCCGCGTCAACCAGTCCTTAGTGGCCTGATCAGCGCAGGAGGCAACCATCAGCCCCCCCTTCGGTTTAACTTCGGAGAACCTTGGTGCAGGTTCTCCCAAGTTGACGGTGTCCAGCGCATTAAGCATCATCCCTCTAATGAGGTCGTTCTGCTCAGCGCTGAACTGTGTTTCGGGATATCCTTTCGGCACAATTGCCACCTGGATATCCGTTAGGGCAGCACTGTAGGATAAGACAGGTTTGGTTGCCCTGCCTTTTTTCCTCAGTCGTCCCTCTATCGGTGTGGTGGACTCCGACCGGTTGCGTTTTAAGCCCCCGGTCGAGGACTCACCACCGTCGTTTGCATTGACTGCAGGTACCCTAGGGGTCCCTGCCTCAACGCCAGCTTGTTCTGCCTTGAGTTTTTTTAATTTCCTCTTGGCAGCACCAGAAAGTTTTTTGCCGGATGGGTCCTTCCTTTCGGAACCCCCTTCCGTGTTTTTATCAGTAAACGGTTCCATAATTGTTCCCACGAGTACTGGGGAAATAAATGGTCGCCATCGCACAGCGCCCCATATGCGACAGAAGGCTAAATACAACGAGGTGCGCCGGGCCCCGAGGTTTCTGCAACTAGCAACTGAGCTACCCCTCAGCTTTGCATCCCTTAGGCGTCGCAGTACCGTAGGAGTGGGGAGATTTTTATAGTGGTGCCTCATCCACGTAGCCCGGGCGGTTAAGCCAAGACCCTCGTGCCCCTTGTCACTACTATCCCCCCAGAAACGTAGTCTGAGGAAGAGTCGTTGCAGCCCACAAGCGGTTTACGATTTGTTCTTTGTGTTTGCCGATTGGTCTGGTTTCCTCCACCACAACCATCTTAACCATTAAGAAGATGGCAAGGACCGGACACAAAGAGTTTTAATTCCCGGCCGGCCCCGACCACCCCCCGCCGACCGATGAAGAGGTCATCCCCATCGCCCGCCCTGGAGTACATGCCTCCGGTTTCATTGGAAACACGCTAGCCCCCTCACCACGTCAAGGTTGCAAACACACGGAGGGGGAAGTCTTAAAATACCCTTATCGAATGACAGAACTCTTCAGGGCCGTATTTTGACTAAATTTTCGAGGGGTGAGGGGGGTTAATGTTAATATTAAATGTTTTTATTTTAGTTTTGAAGATTTTTTCTGATTGTTATACGATTGCAGTCGGATTTCCTGAACTTTAGTAATTGATAAATAATTTCAGGGGGGGGGGGTTAACCCCCAAAACCCCTCCTTAAATACGGCCTTGGAACTCTTTTTTGAGTAAAAAACATACGGGTCTCCTCATTTTTTGTACACAACAACATATTTCAGCAAAAAGGAAATTCTGGAATATGAGCACCGCCAGCCTACATGAATTGATATGGATTTAATTAGCTAAATAAATATAAAATTTCAAAAATGAATATCTCCGAAAATTATAATAAATCTATATTGAAATTTGGAAGACATTTGGGGTAATTATTTCCCCAACATATATCCAATTTTTGGAAAACAAAAGTGAGTATTTTGTAAAATGTAAAATGTTTTTTCAGAAAAATTGTAATATTTTTGGTCATTCTGGAAATGTTTTGAATTTTTATATTTTTACGAATCAAGTGCAACATTCCACGTAAGAGAAAAAAATCAATCCTCTTGAGTTTTCCGAACTGACACCGATTTTTCTTTCAAAAATCTTAAAATGCCTCTATCGTGTGACAGGAACTTTTTTGGGGTAACCTAAAATTCGGGTTTCCTCAAAAACATATTTCAATGAAAGCGAATTCTGAAGCATTAACCCCTTCAGCCAACATGATTTGAATTGGATTCAGACGTTTTTTATTGTTAATTGAAAATTGGTTGATATAATTTAGCTGAGACCGTTGCCTATAGAAAGGCTAATTTTTATTATGTTATTGGCCACTTGGTTTGAGCCTAGACAATTTGCCAACATCGTTGATTGGAACAGCCCTTATGGAATTGTACAAGAATTTAAATAGCTTTAGAATTAATATAGGAGATCTGATTATTTTCTAAGATTTAGTCCTCTAAAGTTAGAAATAAAAGTTTGAGGTTTGGAGTTCAAGTGTAGGCTGAGATTTTATCCTTTGGTGTTTGACCAAGTCTATTGGGAGATATTGCTTATATATAAAAAAAATCATGAATTGATGGTGAACTAATTGCTTAAGTTTTGAATTGAATTGAGTATTTAAGGATATGAGTAAGGTAAGTCAGTGATTTGCTAAAACTGATAGTTTATAATAATAAGCGGTTTAGGAGTAAGCAAATTAAATATTAATTAGAAAATTATATATATTTTGTCAATTTAATGTTTAACTGTAAATATTGATCTATTGCCTTGAAATACTAAATATAAGCTAAACAAATGATTCAACCGTTAAATCACATAGAAACACCTAATTTCGAAAGGAACCTTGTGAACCATGACTAATGCAATTATAATATTAGTATAATAACACCAAAATAAGTTTTGCCCTAACAAACTCAAATCGGCTCAAATGTAGACAAAGCCCGTTACCTGGTCGTTGACAACGACAAATAATTTGAATCTAAGTAACCAATACGTATAATGCCATTAGGGCTAAAACTGACAAGTTGTTATTTAACAAAAGCTTTAAAGATGAGCTTGAAAAGCGCCACAGGGATCCCACACATACGCACTGGATCATTACACACAGGTGTACAAAAACGCTTACCCTCCTAACTTTTACAAGTTGGTAATAACCCTGATACCTCCCTATGTACCCATAACCTATATGGATGATGCCAACCCAAACTGCCGTAGATAAACTACATTTTCCAAGGGTACCTATATGAATATTAAAAGGAAATTAAGTTTCAGTTGAAATTGATAATAAACCAGAACAAATTGAAGTTAGCGTTGACATGTATAGCTATGGGAATGCAAGATATTATAGAATTAATGCAATCGGTGATGTAACACGGTCACACCTCACTTACTGCATTAGAGATGGCGATGACATGACACTATGCACTGTGGATGCACTAGCATTATGTACGTAGATAATGCGTCACATTACTTGATTAATGATTGCCGAAGCGTTATATATGATGTTACGCACTTTCCAGCCCCCATGTAATTGCACACAATACTTAAAATCAACGCCATAACGTCTAACTTTTCTAACGTTATTTCTACGTTATCCAAATTAATTGAATTATGACGGAACGCCTCCGACGATTCCAAAAATTAGTTGCGTTTAAACAAAATCACTTAACCAATATTTAACCAATTATATTTTTAGTTATAAAAAGCCTAATCTTTTAGGTTAAATATGTACTACCTTTCTCAGACGCATTTCAATGAAGTGTTCACGTTAACCCAAAACAGCTGTCAAGGGTTAGTCTAAAGGCTTAACATTTAACGACGTCCTTATTGATATTTATAGTTTTAAAATTTCAATATACAAATGGTAAATTCGACGCCGCTCAACATATCAAAATTGCTCCATCATCTCAGACATTACAACCTATGTGCTAAACAGTGCTCTCTTGACAGGCAAATCAGATTATTAAGTAATGATAATCCAATATTTTTTCAGATGTAATCTCTTTAGTCACTTGACGATGGTAAGCAAGATTGTTTTACAAAAAATGTTTCCCCAATGACTCATTCTTCAATTTTTTGATCTCGACTATCTACTAATGGTGATCAGTCCATATGTAACTTTCGGAAATGTTCCAGTATTCCCTAAACAAACATAAAATAAATTTACTCAAAAATAAATCGACACATTGACGTTCTGTCAATTGGCCAGATTTTTGTAAAATCAATCACCATCTTCGCTTGGGCCAAGCCAAAAAATTTCATAACATCTGCAATTTGAAAACCGTAAACCGCTTAAATTTTATGTTTGCAATAAACGAGAATATTTCATTAGACAAAGTTACGCATTCAAAGTTCATTTATAAAATTTCAAGTTGGCTACTTATTTGTCATCAGCAATTCCAAAATAAGTCGGTTAGGGCGATATTAATTATTTCTATATGGTTGGTAGGTATTATTATGGCATGTAAGTAGGTTTCGTCAGACCTACTTCTTGTTTGCTTTATGCTTTAAAAAGTTTTTGTAAGACCTGATGAATCATCTTAGTTGCAGTTTCATTATCCCGATTTAGGCGGTCTTTCGCTCGCCCTGACCTAGTACGTAAACATGTAATTTGAAATCTACTTTCGGCGTGGAATCAAGAAGTTCTATCTGAACCTTATATTTATAAACTTCGCTTATCTCGGATCAATTCGGAAAAAAATTAAAATTGACCTTTAATTGGCTCGATTGTTTTCTGTTCTAACTGGAGGTACTGGCTTAGTGAACGCTTGATGACTTGTCGCAAAGCATTGCTGATTGGTAATCTTGGATATTAGTAACTCATTTATAATTCTGCGGAAACATCAGTATTTCATTTGGAGATCCTCGTGAGATAATTCAAAATGGGAGATTTTTCCTTCAAAGAGCCTTGGCATTGTTTCTTATGAGTCTTCGGAGAAATAACAAAGACAACTTTAACGTTGAAACATCAGTCTTCAACTGGACTTTTCCATTTATTTTGATTATTTCTTCTTATTGAGATTTTTAGTTGTTTCCTTATTTATCTTGGTTAGATTAGATACTTAAACACACCATAACTCTCCATACTCCAACTCTAACTCACCAAAAATGACGAAATTCGAAGGCTGGGATCCCAGGTTTGCCCAGGCTCCGGGCGGTTTTCCCAACCCCTGTGTAAATTATAACAAACGCCGGATGGTAAATACATTCGAAAATGCAGTAATTAAAACAATGAACTTGAACGAATACGCTCTCTCCCCACCTAAACGTAGCGTAGCGGAGTGACAATGCGAAGCATTTGGTGCCGTAGGCACCTTAATCTTCTTCATCTGGTGTCTGCAGTTTTGGCGATGAGGTTAAGAAAACAAGTTAAAATACGCTGACTCGGTTTCCCACGTTGATTTGTGAGGCTTGGTAACAAAAATTGAAAGTCGAGGGTGACCCCTAGGTAGGTGGTGGTCTTCTTCCATGGAATTGCCTTTCCAAAGATGTCCAGGTCTTGCAAGCCCATTGTCTCCAGTCGACGGTTTGTGAACATGATAGCAGCATTCTTGTCCGAGTTGACTTCGATGCGCCAAGTGCGGTACCATTGTTCCAAGTCGTCGAGTGCTTCCTGGGTTCTGAAAACGGCCATATCGGGTTTGATGGAAGTTGAAACGATGGTGGTGTCGTCTGCGTATAAGAAAAGTGAGGTGCCTGTGGTTGATGGTCTGGGGATGTCGCTGACGTAAATGTTGAAGAGAGTGGGGGACAGTAGGGACCCTTGCGGGACCCCTGCCGTGATTACCCTCTCTGTGGAACGGATGCCATGGAGTTTCACCTTGAAACTCCTGTTCCTGAGGTATGAGGCTGTTAGTTGCACAAGTCTCTCCCCACCTAAATTCTAATTGCTAAGACCCTAGTAGAGCACACGTACCGGCAATAGAATGGCTTTTTAATGCGAACATAAAGGTAAACTTGTAAAATTTTCATCAAAAAGTCGATTTTCAAAATTAAATTGTGAAGTAACCGTTGGGCCGATTTTATTTTTCCTTATCTCATAAGAAAACTTAAAATTTGCTCTTTCAGAATATTTAAGGGTTTTCTATCTTACTTTTGAAGGAAAGAAGCGTAGAATATCGACGGTAACCGTTCTCTATCCAGAACTTCTGGAACAAATTTAACAAGAGCACCTTTTTATAAAAAATCTAAGTCTTCAAACATTGGGATTATCCTGTTTCGCTATTCAATGGTTGAATAAAAATAAAATAATAAAGTACATTTTGGTTGTATTTGAAGCTATAGGAGAGGAAATAGTCCTAATCTACCGGTCTACCGCTCACTGGGCAGCAAAATCACTAGCCATTTCAACAGCTGTCCCACCTACTCCTAAGCACATTATTACAATTGTAGGTGTCGAATGCCGACAAGGTCAATTTGGAACCATCACAACACCAAGGGCTTCCGTTCAGTCACTTATGACCTTAGTTTGACAATATAAAAAATATTAAAGGTTGGTTAATTTAGCAAATGTTGTAACTTTATTTATTTAAGCCTTTAGCTCAGTCTTTAGAGGTTTTAACAACTAACCCCAGGTGTACCAAAACACACATGTTATTATAATGATGTGTTATAATTGTCTTGTCGGATATCCGGAAATCTCTAATTCGTTGTTAAAACTGTTAAAATTGGTTTAAATATTCGTTGAGATTCAGTGGAACTGAACACAAAACTATTAGGTTTAAGTCCGGGCGGTCTGGGAGGTATATCTTCCAGTACACTAAAAAATTATTCAGGCTGGTTCCCTATCACTCATAATACACAAAACTTACCAAAAACTCTTTTTGGTTATCGAAAGATGTCGAAGATGTTACGAAACCCATGTAAAAATATGAACAGTTTTGCAACGAAGATTTATTTTTTGTTCTATTTTTTTTCTGTTAATTTTACTATTTTTATCTAGGGTTCATCAAATTAACAACTGGTGTTATTTTAACATAGCCAAAGTGTTATGTTTTTATGTGGGTATGCCTATAAGCCAGTATTTCATACTTCGTTGTCGCGTGCTCAAATTAAAATTATCACTCCTTCATTAAATTACACTAAAGATACACTCATAGAACACGGGAAAACCTGTTGGTCGTTAAACTTTCAGTTGGAAGTAACGGTGCCAAAATTTTTCGCACATCTAGTAGGTACACTATACATAGATAGGATACATACCTACATACCCATATAACAAATTAGGAATGTAAATTTGCCTTTTTGAATTATTTGACATGTTTATCTTAAACAATTGTTTTTGTTTTTTGACATGTATATGTGCAGCTAGGGAAAAATAGATGTATGCACAATTTATTCCAGGATTAATGAGTGAAACACTGACCATGAGAACGGAATCCCCACACCACTACATCTCTGTGGTGACAAACTGCAACTTGTTCAACCAGGAAGGATTTCCGGAAAGTAACTCCCATGGATGCGAGAAAGATCTCTTGTGAGGAAGAAATGCGCTTCACTTCACTTTCGAATTATTAAAATACTTTCACTGTGTGGTCAGCAGAATTTAATTAAGTATGGCGATAAATCTGTTTCAAATGAAATAACTTCTTTATTGGTTATATTTTATAAATAATTTACAGGTCTTATCTATGCTTAATCAAAATTTTTGATCGTAATTAAAAGTGTTTGAATTTAAATATGATCTGACAGATGTTTCCATTTAACATACGGGGTTTGCTAATTTGTTTTTTATTGCCTTGGATATAATAAACTACCGTAATTATGTGAATAATATATAGTCATATTAACTATTTTTAGGATAACTGTGAAAATGTTGTTAGGGATTTTAAATAAAAATATCGTATCGATTTATGGAATTAAGAGAAAATTTGGGAGTCAAACCCACGAGTGTGCTCAGGTTTTGTTGCTGGAACTAACATGAAGTGCATGTTTTATATTGTGTAAATTTGGACATTTTTTTATTTTACATACTTAGGGGATAGAAAATATTATTGGGTTGAGATCCCATGTTACTTATTTCCAAATTATCTGTATTATAGCACTTGTAACACGAGTTTAAGTGTAAGAGACCATATGCGCTTTTCATTATGCTTATTTTATTTAATCAGAAAAATCCAGCCATGGTTCGTGAGCACACGTGTGTTTGGTACATCAATGTCCCTGTTTTTGTATATTTAAATCGTCCGAATATACATTTGCATTTTGCTTGTACTGTAACACATATTCCACATATGGTACTTCTTCCTTTCCATACATTATCTAAAATTAGATTACATAAATTTAATTCTATATTTATACCATAATATCATATTTTTTGTTTATAAATATGCTCTAACAGAATAAAAAACGTAATATCATATTTACGCGAAGAGGCGGTTAGCATCTTGTGCAAAAATTCACGAACTCTACCTGCTGGCCTAGGTAACCATATAAATGAGCAAACACGTTAACCCGACGTTACTCCAACCCCTGTGAGGTTTCTTATACCCAATACAATTTTTTACATAATAAGTGATAAAAAGTGCTATGGTCATTAGCAATACACCTATAAATCACGAATTGGAATTGTTAAATGTAAATTAGGTATACCATAGATTTCGACACAGGTGTTTGAGTGATACGCAGTCTGTGTCAAACGAACCGTGGTCATGTTATGTGAATAAAATTAAACTTAATAGTTGTGCGTCACATAATGCATTGCTTATTATTTCCGGAGAACCACATGTTCAGATTTGTGCACCTGAAGTTAACACGAGACTTCAATTACAGGTGTAACCTTAAAAGAAAATGCACAAGCTAATTATAACCTACAATAAAATTAATAATCGATTGCGCATTGGTTAACCGTGTTAATTAATTAAACCGAAAGATTCTAATATTAATTATTCGTCATTTATATTCCATATTTCCTAATAATTTAAAGATATAATATATACAGGTAGCTAGTATTAACTTTTGATGTTCCCACAGATTTTAATATTATAACATAATAAGGCATTTGGCTCGCAGTAATCCACAGGGGTCAGTATCCCGTCGATCCAGATTATTAGTAAAAAACACTCACCTTTGATGAGTAATGTATACAGTATTCCGCCCGAGGGTGCTTATAAAAATCCTACTACTAAGAGAATATCATGATGGTACCAGCACTTTGCTGTTAATATTTTAGCTATAGTAAATAGCTCAGGTATATGTATATAGATCATAACGATAAGTAGGTTTGCTTTAGCGAGGGTGTTTTATAGGGTTAAAAAAATTTCATATGTATAGTTTCTAAAGTCAACTCAATTACACTACAAGACCCTTCAAGCGTTTTATAAATTAAAATTTAAATACTTAACTAAATGAACCCGAAAATATTATTATAACCTCACTAATAGCTCTTGTTATCTATCACCACGTCTTACATTTTTATGGTTATGATTTTTTAAATTCTATCTCTATTTATATAAACGGATAACCTTATGTAGCCCAAAAAAAAAAACAAAAATTATAAAAAAAAGTTTTTGGTACAATTTAAACAAAAACAACACGCAGCTAGCGAAGCTGAAATACGCAAATGGAATTTTGCGGATTTAGCTCACATATTTGCAATTTAACAAAAATTGCCTTGATACCTTTAAATAAGATAGACTAAGAAATCCGGAGACGTGTCTACTCCGCTGCTGAAAATTGACCGAGCGTAAGAGCAATACAAGCAATGCAAACGAGATGCAATCAAATGTCTAGAAAATTACTTATGCAATAATTTTTTTTTGTAATTTTTACAAGTTTTTAATTTTTTATTTATTCATTTTATTTTAAATTTTACAAAATTAACTCGAAATCGTTTTGGGTTAAAAATTAACCCGATCAAGCCGTGGAAACCTCTCGCTATGCTCGATCAAAAAAGTAAAAAACTTTGAAGTGAATTGAAATTATGAAAGAACATAATTTAATAAAATTTTTGGTCGATTGTATTCGGTTAATTATAGCTGGGGAATTTTTTTACTTCGAGCGCTTCGGGCCCTCTTGACAAACGCCACCACGCCGAATTTCGGATCCAATCTAAAATTCACCATTTTTGAATACTTATCAAAAAACATGCTTTTTACGCTAGAAAAAATTCCATGCTCCTCCTCCAACTTGCCGTGTGTAGCCAATCAGTTCATGACAAGGTTAAATGAATGTAACAATATTGAAAGAAAATATTTATGAAAATTTTATAAAAACTACCCGATTTTCTTCCGATTTTATATTTTTTATTTATAGCTTGAAAGAGCTAAAACACAGGTTACACGCCGAAACAAGTGAGAATGGAATGCTAATAATAGATTTTACGATGGAAAACAGAATGTTAATTAAGGGTGTAACGCAAAAAATTAAATTGACCACGTATTAGTAGAAGAAAGAGATGTAAATCTTATAAAAGACGTGAGGAGCTTGCAGATGTGAGCTCAGACCATTTTCTCGTGAGCATAAAAATGAAACAAATGATACCGCTAAATAGAATAAGAGGGGATGGAAAGCACAAAAGGAGACGCAGAATTACACTACAGGATGAAAAGTTGCAAAACGATAATGAGAAAGAAATAACCAAAGAACTAAATCAAAATGACCACATACAAGATATCGATGAAAATGCAAAAAATGTCGGAAATATAATAATTGTCGTAGTGACAACATTGCAGCCGACACAGCGAGGAAGAAATAATAAAGAATGTGGTGATGAACGGAAGAAATGAGAGAAATAAATAAATTGGCGAAAATATGAAGAACAGAGAAAGAAATGCAAAAAAATCTACAGAAATAAGAAGGGAAAACACGCAGCAGGACTGTTAGATGAAATAGAAGAAAGATATAAAAATAAGGCGATAAGAAACACAGAGAAGAAGAAAGAGACTATGAAGATAGAGTATCACTGAAGATATGGAATAGTGAGATCGATGGAAGGAGAAGACGTGGAAGACCACTATCTGGATGGAAGGACAATGTGTTGAGAGACTTACGTCTTCGAAATGTGACAAAAGTAAATGGAGGAAGATTATCATCAAATATTTAGAACCTCTTTTTAGCCCTCGAAAATTGCAGTTGTTTGGAACAACAGGTGTGTAAGTTCTATATCATCGTTTAAAATAAATTACGTCGAAAGATAATATAAAGCAGTTTTGTAGCAGTCTGATTGGCCGCTACGTTTCAAGCATACTTTACAAATTATATGGGAAATTATATTTTAGAGATAAGAAAGAAAATAGTGTTAACCAAAAGATATTCTCCTCCCTCTTTTATGCTGTAATGTTTTTGTGCCAGTACGGCCCTGCCAATATGAAATTATCCAGGGAAAACTGAAGGTTCTTAATTCATAATTTCTGTATTTGGTGTTAAATATTGATTTAGTAATAAAGTCCATAGCGTATGATGGAAGTATTGGAATTACTATTGGTTGTCAGTACCAACTCCGTTTATTTATTGAGTGATAAAGCTTCACGACGCTTCATTACGTTGCTTCCAACTTATTTTATGAGTACAAAACCCTGACGAACCCCGGGTTGGTCATGTCATGCTTTGATTGCATGATGTGCTCTATTTTCATGATTTGCAATTACGTCAAACGACAGATCATTTGAATACTAACACTTGAGGGTTATACGGACTTTTTATACCTTTAGTTCAAATTAAAGGGGCTGTTTTTTAAATGATCATCGTTTTACTAGTTACGCAAATTAAATTTGTTCAATTGCCACTTTTTATTACCTATAAAAATTACAATTCCTGAGTTTTAATACTAACCGTATTTTTAAATTAATTTAGCGGTAGCAAAAAATATATTGCTGTCGTTTGTTTATTGGAATCAAGGAAGTAAAATATTAGCAAATTCATCGGCTGATGATGTTCTTAGTGTGGTGAAAACGTTTGCGATAATAATTATACTTACAGTGAAAACTTAAAAACAATTCAGTTAATATCGAGTTTCACTACCTAAATCAGGTATCCGCCGATTATTAAAAGTGTGGTTATGTTGGCATCATCAGAATTCAGAAATAATAAGCCAGATTACGTTCTTTAAATTTTTTTTCTGTATTTAAGTTGTAACAGAAAATTTTGATTGTATTTTGAGACATAAAAATGAATTTATTGTTCAAGGCGAGTTTTATTAAATCCTTTAAAAATTACCATAGATCTTTTTTTTTTAATTTATGGCCATGTCGTAAAATCAATGTGTTTCCTATAAAGATATAAGTATATTTAAAATCGTAGTGATTAAGTAGTAAATCAATTAAGGTAGAAAATACGTATAATACAGATTCATGATGAGATTTTAATTAATTTATAAAATTTTTCTTACTTTATTTAAATTCTTTTTAAACCAGTAGCCAGTTATAAATAATAGGTAAGATGTTTTGACATAATAATTATATCGATTATTTAAATTGGTTACTTTATTAGTAGTTAATTATGACCACAAGGTTTGATGAGTAACCTCTATTGACGTATAAATAATGGTAGATTTAATGTTTGAGAATTTTATATTAAGTTGGCAATAATTGCTATTTATTTGTAATAGGGAGAGTTACTGAAATTTACCAAAGTAAGGGAATAATATAAAAATGAATAAATAGAAAAAGAAGAACAAATCCCTCTTCAAGTGAAGTGAAATTGAGGTGGTCAGTTTAGTGCAGCGTCAGTAACGGATTATAAAAATCAGTTTAGAATTTTTCTAATTTCTTTGGTTTAGCTTAAATAATTAGATAGTAACCCTACATTTGTCCGCCTGATCTTTGGAAGTTCACTTGTACTAATTGCAGCAACTGTTGTTTAACAATACGCCTAGAGTTGTGCTTGTCGAACCGTGCACTCTATAATTGTAAACAATAGTGTAGAGTCACTTAGATGTTGTTAAATATGTATGTATTTTGTACTTTATGCGGTTGTTTGTTGTGATACATAATTATAATAATTACTGTAGTTTGTTGCTCTTAATTCTTGCCGTTTTTTATTTTCGTACAACCGAGCATCCTTCCTATATGAATACATAAGTATACCCACTTAAAAAACTAAATCTAAATCAAGCACTTGCTAAAATTAAACTTATTAGCTATAAAAATTTGTCTACCATTCCTTCGCTTATAAATCTTTTGGTGCAAACATAAAAAGCAAAGCTATAAAATTATAAAGATCCGTATCGTAAAATTTAAAAATTAAGTTTCTTAAATAAAACTGCCGAGCTTTAAAACTTAAATATGTATTTAAGCGCTTTTACAGTATTAGGCAAACGTTTAGGGTGTTATAGTATATATCTCCCCTACCTTTGCGTAAGAGGGTAGCCCGTTGGGTAAACACAATTCCAATATATTGAATTGGTAATTCAACTACTAATTCTATATGTCAACATATGCTACAACACAGAACTATTCTTATTTCAGGTCGTGTTACTATCATTTACTCAAATTTATCCCTCAATTCTGTCATAAAATATTTTCAACATATGTCCCTATAATTGCCCAATACTATTTTCAAAACAATTATTATTTTTAATGATGTCTAATATTACCAATACACAAGTCGTCGGAAGTTTTAATCCCAAGAGGTCACAAAACAAAAGGGTCAAAAAGAAAACAAAACATAATCAATTGATTTCTACTTGCAATGTCCATATCTCCATCACTATAGCTCTAAACATCCACATTTTACTCTTGCTATAAGAACATCCAGCGGTGGCACGCAGCGTTAGTTCACGGAAGTCAGGCAGATCAGTTACCGACTCACACTTGGATGGGTGACCATATGGTGACCGATTTAAAAAACCGCGTGGTGCTGCTTCTCTACCAACCCTCATTACTACGCATCGTTGAGTATCATGCGGGCATCAAGAAGACTTGTGTCCTGTAGTGGCCACTAAACAATTTTTTTATGAAAAAATGAAAACATCATCATGTTTTGCCATTTTCCGACATTGTTAATCAACCAACCGGAGGTTACCAGAACTATTAATCACAAAACTGTGATTAAATTGCATACCATTTTGCTTAGGTTGGTAACTTTAAATGAATCAATCGGAGGTGCGTTTGAAAAAAATTGGGAAAACCCGTTAAGAAATTTTCTAAAATTTTTTTTGAGATTTAGACAATTTATTAACCTATTTTTAGGGCTAAAATATATTGATTTTATATTGACGTGTAAATTCTGATCCAAAATATCCCAAAAGGACGTTTTCGGAAAAATTACAGCCTTTAAAATCATGATCAAATTCAATGATAATTTGAAATCAACACAAATTTTTAATTTTATCGTCCCAGCTCGCAAATGTGTGCGCTCATGTCGCGTCGTATAACAATGCGTTGCTTTTAATTTTCAAACAAATAAATTTTTATTCTCACTGTTTTATAATATCAATCTTCCATACCAATTTTATTTCTCATCTAAGTTTCCAAATTTTCCTTTTATCTTCAATGATATCGCTTCCGTTTAAATTTTCAAAAAAACTTCAATATTACACACTCCAAATAATTATACTCAAATTCAAAATCGCAAAAAATCACCTTTTATTTTTTAATCTTAAATTGCATACAAAATTCGGGTGCAATTAATTATAAAATGTTTGGAAATTCGGCGATAAAAGCCTCGTTCTCCTTTTCCAAAATTCAAAATTCATAAAATAAAAGTGAAATTTTTTGAAATATTTTTGTTCATAAAATTCATAATAAACGGAGTAATTTGGAAAAATACACGATAATATTATATCTGTTTTATTGTAATTTGTCAACATTTTAACTTTCAAAATGTTTGAATAAAACGGCCCGAAACTTCGAATCTAAATCTCAATTAATTTTTATTCAGATTACAAATATAAATATTAAATTTTTTGGATCACTCAAAACTTCGGGTAAAAAAGGCCAAAAAACCTAATGCGATTATTCGATTGGTATTTAAATAGTCGATAAAAAAATTTATAATTTTTTTGCCGATGATCAAAATTCATCATATTGATAAAAAATTCATAGAATTCAAGAAAAAATTCATTGAATTTATGAATTTGTTCATCAATATATGATTAATTTTGTTCATCGGCGCAAAAATTAGGAATTTTTTATTAAGATGATGAACCATTATTTTTAGAAATTTCCATTTGGCGCTACACAAATATAAACATAAATTTTGAAACTTTATATATTATCAACTATATAAAAAAACCACGAAAAGTTTTACAATAATTAATTGGGTAGTTTCCCGTTGCCTTCCCCATAGCCCACAGATCGATATTGGACTTTTGATCACAGCAGTGTATCCGACGCGATCAGGATTTGAACCGCGGTCTTACACTTCCCAATCTGTTGGTGTACACACTGCCGGCTTGTGAAAATCATACCAAAATAATATTTAAGCTTATTTTTATTAATAAAAATGTTTGCTTTAAATAATGGATTTAATGAAATAGCAATAATTTTAGCAAAAACATCCCCGAAAGCCGTCCGAACTCAAAAAACACGGATCCCTAAGCCTACGCACTTATTAAAAATATCCCAGACGCCGCCCAAACTCGAAAATCACGAACTTGGAAAGGCTGAAATCTGTTTTTGCGTAAAAATTCCTTAATGCAATTTACAATAAATCTATAATAAGTTCTTAGCAGTTGCACGGCTAGAAAACAACTGCGATCGGCTCATTGTAGATCTAACAGCAATGTTAGTGAATGCGGTCATTTAATTTGAAGCGACCTGCATATTAAAAAATTATGTGTAAATAATATAATATAAATAATATCTAGATTTACTACAAAATTTATCTTCAATCTTTCAATCCATTTGTTAAACATGCGATTAACAACAATTTCAGGATATATACCCTTTAGGGATAATTATCCGAAGTTAAAGAACTACTGGTCTAGAAAAATCAAGTTTAATTAATGTTTCTAAATAAAACTGAGTCTTAGAAGTATACCAAAACTGGTTATCAAATGGGTTTAGCTATGATTTTCACACAAAAAAATTTACACGCAATGTTTTGAATATAAAAAATAAATTGAATAGTTAAAGTAATAAATACATAAGAGTAATTTAATTCGAACATAATTATTTGTGCCCAGCGGTATGGCATTGTGGCAAACGTAAGAACTAACGCCACGTTCCAGCCAATAGCCAATATCCCCAAAAATAAGAAATTTTAAAAAAATTTAAGTTTTTTGAGTAGTTAATTCAAAATTATTTCAAAAAATAATTAAGTAAACAATTCGTGTTTATATATAATACCCATGCAGTAAACCAAATCGAAAATAGGTAATTTCCACTCCCCACCACAAAATGGCTGCCGATCAGCTACTTGGGAGGTTCTAAAAGTTAATATTCCAGAAGTTTTCTTAAGAAATGTAATTTTTAAGAAATTTTGTCTAGTTTTCTTTGCATATTTAGCTTTTGTGATACGATACTAATTGTTTTTAAATAAGGACAACTAAAATTCACTATACTTTTTTGAAAATAACTAACCTGAAATATTAAAAGTTACAATAATTTATGCAATTTATGCTCAATTATAACTACAATTAATGATTTATCAGTTTTAATATATTATATAATATTAATATACACTTTGGAGTGTTCTTTTAAAATGCATACATAGAATTGTAAACTTTTTTAAATTGTACGGTAACGATAGGTAATTTATTTTGATAGTAGGTACTTCGGAAATACATATATTGCTCAAAATCACCACATATACATAATTACATATAACTGTTTGTGAAAACTGGTTTAGATAAAGAAAAATTGCTAATCTAAATCAATTTAATTTAAAAAATGTATGATTGGCTTCATTATCTCAATTTTAAAATGGAAACTATCGGAATCATTAGAATTCTAAAACTTAATAATAATTATAGTTCATTAGTTATCGTATAAAGAATATATGTAACAACTTATTCGTAAAATTAATTACACAAATTAAAAGTAGTTTTATTTTTCATTAATCGTAGTAGAAAAGACTAGTTTTGAAAAATTAACAACTTTGCTACTGTTCAGGTAATTTATAATTTAATAATAGTTTATATTTTCAAGGCTGAAGAAAGTTATTAGAGAAGCAAAAAATTATTTATGAAATACAAAATCATCTTCAACTGCT
Source organism: Cantharis lateralis (assembly GCA_963170105.1). Lineage (NCBI taxonomy): Eukaryota > Metazoa > Arthropoda > Insecta > Coleoptera > Cantharidae > Cantharis > Cantharis lateralis. The sequence continues at coordinate 6,723,463 of OY720630.1, read as the reverse complement.
TTACCTTGACACACTAACTTGTCGATATCTTCTGTTTTATTACATCTTCCACGTTTACTTTTCTTATAAGCTTTTTCGGCGTAATTAGTAGAGTACACACGCATTTTTTGAACCTTTGCACTTTATCTTTTTTATATTTTCTTCTATGTTTTATTAAAACTCTTTCTTGTTATTAAATCACCAACTCCAGTTTTCTTTGCATTCTAAAAGATTTTTGATGCCGTTACACCCTGCACCAAAGGAATTAAAGGTTTTAGTTAAGTTAAGTTAGGTTTATGTTAGGTCACGTGCGTCACCAACCGTTGTCATACACAGGTTTCAAACTGGAGAGTTCTAGACAAAGTTCCTCTTAGTAAACAACAATATTTTGTTTACGGTCTATATATTGTCGCGTCCCGTTTTATTCAAAAAGGGTGGTTTTGGGTTAATTATGATTTTGTAAAAAAAATTATGTTTATTGATCGGACCACCACTTTCATTTAGCGGTAGAGCATATCTCTTTAAGGATAGCAGAGTTAATGCTTTTGGAAACAAGTGGAAATCTTGTCAAGCAGCGAAAAGGAAGGGAAAATGTTTCACGATACTCATTTATTTATATTCAGCTATAAAGAATATGCCAGCTGGTATACAAGGTGTTTGAATAGCAAGTGTTCTTCAGACCGCTACAATGGGATATAGAATTATGTAGCTAGTACTTGTGGCTAGTTTTTTTTAAATATAAAGTATATAAGTTTGTGAAGTTATTTCCAAGATAAAAGAATTATGACGAAATAAAATCCCTCAAAGAGTTTTCAACACTCCGGCTAATGATTTCTGTCAAGTGCATAGGTAATTTAATAACACTCCATTGTTAATGCTTGTGGTGTATAGCGATTATATGACCGTAGTTGAAGTATGTTGTTATTATCGAATCACGTGGGTCGATGTATAGTTCCGAGTTTTAGGTATTGTACCATAACATACATTGAACATTTGAACCAAGATAAGTGTCAGATTTGCATGGGCGCGTCATTTTACAAACAATGCAGCTAATAGAAAGCAAATGCAGAATGCAAAATGCACTTTATGCGACAGAACCAATCGTAAACTATCAGATAACACAAACTGCATGTCATATTTGTGCATCAAGTGTTCATATTTACAACACATTTTAACATGCAAGGGAAACAAATCACACAAAAATATTCGCTTTTCCAGTTCCTGAACGGAAAGACTGACCACACTAATGGTTTTTGAAGTAGTTTTCTTAAAAATGTTTTATTTAAATTATTAACATAAAATTCATATTTGTACGTGTCCCCTTATTCCTAGATTTTCCTGTTTTAATGTACAATAAAATATTAGTATATTTAAAAAATCTAAAAACAAATGACTTGAGCTGCGAAGGCCTAATTTGATATTTAATAATAGGGGCTTGACCTTTTCCTGCAAAGTAGAGGTGAATTTCAGACGGGAATAAATTAATCCATCATCAGGTGTAACCTTTTGGTTCCACTGGCAACGATTATCGTAAGGACGATTTTGTTTTTTGATGTTTCCCAGCAAAACTAAGGTTAGGTTCCAAACGACCAAAAGTTGGCAAGACTGTATTTTTCAAATTAAACATTGGTAGCAATGATGGTTGGCAATTTGAGGTTATAATAAAATATCTTAGAATATAAAATAGGAAGGAAGTAGCAAATGGACTATAACACATGCATCGAGTACGAGTCAAAAGTCGTGGGTAGAAACTCCGCCCATTGCACCACGTTTGTAATCGGTGACCTATATTTTTAAATTTTAAAGTTGAATTATGGTGAGTTGCAGTGTTTGTGGGACCTCTAGGATTAAAAAAACTATTAATTGTGGTATAACTTGGCACAAGTAAGTACTTAGAGTTATTTAACTAATTTTATAACAAAAACATTAATTTGTTAGGTTACTGACCATAATCTGCTTGAATCATTGGCGTACATATTACGAAGTAATCCTATATAATTATTTACATTAAACGCCGCTTTTATAATTTATATTTCCAAAAATTTAGATGAGAAAGGCTATTTAGTTGAAAAATATCAAAATTCCGGAATATTGGTCTCCAACTCGATCGTCATGCATGTGTTCAAAACACTTTAGTGACTATGCTACGCCCCTGGCAATTATATTAACCGGCCGCCATAGGATACCACGTTGACTCGGACTTGATATTCATACATTCCTTCCTCCCTATTTTATATTCTAAGTAAAATATACACACAATGCAATTCTTGTCAAGTTACCTATATAATATGCCAATACCGAGTATAGTAATTACTCATTTAGTAAATGACAAACATGACATATTACATTGGCTGCACAAAGGATAGGTCATAAGTCGTATGTAGGAACATAAATGATTGTGGTTAATTTAATACTGAAAAAACTTGGGCGGATCGCAATTAATTCTTGTAGTAAAATTAATTTAGTAAATTACATTTCCTGTTACAAAATCGAAGGGATGCATTGCAGACCCTTAATTTTTGACGTTGCAAACCTATCAATTACCATCGACATTTTGACTCGAACTCTTTTAATATTAACGTGTAGGTATTGAATTGTAAAATGTATAACAAAACATATGCTTCATCATTAAGTTGTTGTTTTTTACAATTTTTTGCTGATGTGTGTTGCAATTCAGTTGAAAAAAAGTAATGGGGATGTGAACTGAGTTTTTTAGGGTGGCTTCAAAAGTTTTAAAGGGAGCGCAAGGTTGTAGTTTGTTATACTAGTGCCGCATTGTCCGATGAATCTGAATAAAGCTTTATTATCTACTGGCTATTGTGATTTGTGCATGATTTATTATTGTCGGACAAAATTATTACATCGCCTTGTGATACAACACCTGGATTTGTTATCTATTATGCCATGTAATAATACGTGTGGCGTTGATGCTAAATAAAAATAACTACATACTACAGCCGAATTTTACCTAATTAACTACCATTAAATGTAGGGTTACACAATAAACTGCAGATAACGCCATGCATACTGGAGATAATGCAGGAAATTCATACAAAATTATATCCTTCCATATACAATATCAAATATCAATAGCAGAAATTATTATTTTGTTAGTTTAAATTCTAACTATTTACATCAAAATATGGAATTTTGGAGAACCAAGTTTTGAATTGATGTTTTAAACAAGCCAAAAACTTTAATTTAGCATTGCCATATGTTCAAAAAAGTTTCTCAAACGGAATTTTGTTTTTCTGGTAAGTGCGGCCTGCAGACCGCACAACCGTACAACCTGGGTAATCGAGTTCCACACCATTCAACACTCTAATACTAGGAGGTCTTAGCGGCCCAAAGGTTAATAGTAATGTAAAAGACTAGGGGTAATGTTAATAAGTTTAACCCCTGATCATCTTGCTTGCTTGCCGGTGATTTGTTTTTTTTATCTTAAGTATCACACATAGCAGTTCTTTATAATTCTGATTGTTAGCATTCTCATTCATTCCTTGATTTTCCCACAAATAATATGGACAGCGATGATGTTCAGCCGCTACAGTAATATGTCGTTAACTCAACTTTCAGTAAATCGACTTACTAGGTTCTTCAGTTGTACGCTAGAACTGACATGTGTAACAGGATAACAAGTTTCTAAATAGGTATAACTATTTTTCTATGAAAACTTGGACACTTTTATAATTTTTTTAAAGTAATTACTGACGATGTCAATACGTGAATATCTATACCGATCAAATTAGTTGGCCTAAGCAATTAACTGCTAAATATGAGTGGAGTTAAGCCTACATAACCTGTCACTTTCCCTGCGCGTATCCCATTTTATGTAAATTTTTCGTTAGATTTAAAATTTTGCCTTTAGTTTTAGGTACTGTGAATAAATTCATTTTAAATTATTTTACACTTTCAGGTCCCGGATGTTAAATAAATAAACAAAAATTGTAAAAATATTAAAGGTAGTACGCGCTAGGTAGCTAAAGGCTAGAAAATTACTAAAATTGTAGATATTATTTTTATTGTTGTGTATTCCCAAATCAAAAATAGAAAAAATTATTAACAAAAAGTGTTCCTTATATGACTTAAGCATTACAGCTACTTTATAATTTTAGATAAACAATAAAATCTTATTTTAAACATAGGTTTGACAATTTCGTGTCAGTTTTTATAAACAACTTAAACACAGTTTATACAAGAAATGTCATTTCGCGCACGAGTGATTTATTTAAAAAATATATTATCGACAGTTTCATTAAAGAATTTTTTTATAGCAATTTTTTAAAATTGATTATGCCACCGTATAATTTTTCTGTCATTAAAATCTTAAAGGAAAATACAGGTAGCTTGATCTGAATTAAATCACTCATTGAACACTTTTAAATGTAAAAACTTAACCAATAAAAACTAACCATGTTAAGTTACCGGCCATTGTGCGCCATTGCTACAATAAGTAATCATGGAACGCTACATGAAAAACCAGCTTGTTGTTATTGCGAAAATTTATTTAAAATGCAGTTAAATATGATAAATGTTTTTGTAGCCTCAATTGGACGGAACGAACCTAGAAGATATTACGTGGATTCCAAAAACAATGCGTTAAACTGCGAAAAAAATTTGAAAAGTTTGAAATTAAAATTCGAGAATGAAATTGACTGAAAGTTGCAAAAAAATCTTGTTTAACATAATTCGTCCTCAAAACAGCTGATTATGCCAAAATTAAAACAAATATTTATTTAATAAAAATACTTGGATAAATCAGGTATTCTTGACAGATAAGGTATAGATAGCTAGGCATGTGTTATCGCTTTGTTTGTAAACATAGTCATGGTATCGAAATATTCAGTTAAATAAAAATTCGGAATTTTTAATATATTTTATTAATATTTCAAAATATTTCAAAAGCAAATCTGTAAAAAAAAATAAAGGTTGCCATTTAAAACAATTTACGATAACGTCACAGATCAAAGACAAAACACGATAAAAAAATGTCACTACCAAAAAAACTTGACATTTAAAAAGTAAAGTCGAAATGTTGGATGATTTTCTGAGAAAATTCCTGTAAATTTTTTTATTGAATTGAAGAATAAAATGAAGAATTGAATAATTTAGAAATATATAATGGATAATTCGATTAAATAAAAGTGAGTTAAAATTATGTAACTTTAATCACAGTAATAATTGATAAACCTTTAAGAACTAATGGATTAACAACACTTAATTTTAAGTAGCAGTTGTTAATTTAATCAATTACTAATTAAAAGGTAATAAAATTCAATTTTCATTATCAGATTAACAGTGCTGATGAACGCAGAGTTTATTCAAAATCTAATAAATTGAACTTAACCGTTTCTCCTAATTGTAAATAACGATTGTTTCTACATATATTTTCATGCATTTCCTTAATTCAACTTGTTAGCACGTGCGCCAACTATACATTATTCATAAGACTAAAATATCCCTCGTTATGTAAAAACTTCCAACAATACAGGGAGATTTAAAATTCCTGCACTTATTTTACCTGTCTGCGGTTTTATTAACTTGGGCTTTGCCCCCCACTTCTTTTTGGCCTTCCGCAATGCCCAACTGTCGCATATATTATTTAATTATTAATATTTAATTTTTCTGAATATTTTTAATTTAAAAAAAGAATTCAAAAAAATTCAACTAAAGCATAGAAAATAATTTGGTATTAGCTAAATGATAATTTATCATGATGACTTTTCATACTAATCTTGTTATACTGCCAGTCGAAAAACGTACAGAATAAAGTTTTCAATTTAATTTTTATTGCAAAAACGTACTTCCTAGATCAGGCAATCTGATTGAAGTGATTTAACATTTTGAAGAAGACAGAATACGTGTTTAATACTCGACCACGTTTTTCAAAACTTCAATTAGATAAACTTGTTTATTATGCGTATAAATGAAGATAAAAAACTACAATAGAATCACAATTTCTTTGAAGAAACCTTGATCTTTGAATGAAAAATAAATTTCTTGTTTTTTGCGTAAGTAATCTCAACCGATTTAATTACGTAACAGGTAAGGATTTAATAAATGCAAAATATTTTTATTTTGTTTTAAGATAATACTATGTATAGGTATAATGGTTTTTCAATGATAATTCCAATTAGGTATTAAATATACTATACTATATTATTATGTAAATTTTATTTATATTACACTAAAATATAGCATAGGTACCTACATAATACATTTAAACGAAGTACAAAGGATAGAGCTAATTTTCGAGAGATTTCCACCTGGATTGCCTTAAAAATAAAAGAAGAAAGCTCGTTTATAGTATTCCTAGGATTTCCTCCAATTTCCTATTTTCTAAGACTTCCTGAGATTTACTGGATTTTCTAAGACTTCCTGGGATTTTCTCGGATTCTTCAAATATTCCGAAATTTCTATGATGTCCTCAAATTGTTCTCTAAAAGAAGAATTGTCCTCAAAAGAGGTTTAGTAGAACCATCGAGATATTTCCCGAATCAGAGTTAATTTTGAAAATCGATTTTTTAAATGTATTTTCACATCTACAATTTAATCGGTAAGTTACAATCGCATTCTGTTGACGGTACGTGTACTCCACATAAATACATGCATTAGCGTGTTGTGGTGGAAGTAACCCTGTCCCGCAACAAGAAAGAACACTGCAGCGCCGTTTTTCTGGACGTCTCGAAGGCGTTCGACAAGGTATGGCATAACGGCTTATTATTTAAAATGTTTCAGGCAGACATACCCCCAAGACTTGTCCAACTAACAGCCTCATACCTCAGGAACAGGAGTTTCAAGGTGAAACTCCATGGCATCCGTTCCACAGAGAGGGTAATCACGGCAGGGGTCCCGCAAGGGTCCCTACTGTCCCCCACTCTCTTCAACATTTACGTCAGCGACATCCCCAGACCATCAACCACAGGCACCTCACTTTTCCTATACGCAGACGACACCACCATCGTTTCAACTTCCATCAAACCCGAAATGGCCGTCCTCAGAACCCAGGAAGCACTCGACGACTTGGAACAATGGTACCGCACTTGGCGCATCGAAGTCAACTCGGACAAGAGTGCTGCTATCATGTTCACAAACCGTCGACTGGAGACAATGGGCCTGCAAGACCTGGACATCTTTGGAAAGGCAATCCCATGGAAGAAGACCACCACCTACCTAGGGGTCACCCTCGACTCCGGCCTCACCTGGGGGAAACACGTCACCGCACTTCGGAACCGCACCAAAGGGCTAATGGCAACTTTAGCCCCGCTGATAGGAAGAAGAAGTAAGCTGACGCCGGAACTCAAGCTGAGGCTCTACAAGACGATCATCCGCCCAACCCTGACCTATGCCGCACCGGCCTGGGCCTACACCCAAACCAACAGACTGAAGAGTATCCAGACACTCCAAAACATCTGCCTGCGCAGGGCAATGGACGCACCCTGGTACATCACCAACCGACAACTCCACACCGACACCAAACTGGAACTCCTGACGGACCTAAACCGCAAGGCAGCTGAGAAGCTGTACGACAGGTGCGCTGACACCGACAACCCCCTGGTCAATCAACTCGGCCAATACAACCCCGACGACTTCTGGCGCCACGAAAGACCGATGATCATCTTTAAACCAACAATATGAGTAAGACCAAACCAATTTTATTTTGTAACCCCTCTTTTACAGCCCAAGGCCAATAAGGAAAAGCAGCATCCCCCCCTTTCCTATCCGTCCTCACCAAATCCCACATCCTTTCCCCCCGTTCTCCTGGTAGTACCATTTTGAGGGCAAAGCCGAGTTGAGGCTGGTCACCGCGCCTTTATTTTATCGTCGATCACGTAACTTCTTTTTTGCTACCACAACTTCTACAAGATGTCAGAAGGATATTCACCGCTAAACTCCCATCACAGCCTTCACACCGAAATCTTCAAAACGGCAACACACCAACACGTCTGCCGCATACACGTTCAACACCATCTTTCCACTGCTACAGCGTCTACAAACATCCAGACGGGGAAAATAGATTTCCAATTTTTGTTACCAAGCCTCACAGATCAACGTGGGAAACCGCGTCAGCGTATTTTACTTGTTTTCTTAACCTCATTGCCAAAACTGCAGACACCAGATGAAGAAGATTAAGGTGCCTACGGCACCAAATGCTTCGCATTGTCACTCCGCTACGCTACGCTACGCTGTGGTGGAAGAAACCCGCTTCACTAGGTTTGAAGCCGTGGGGAATAGTACGCTGTAACCGTGTTCGTACTAACATAGTTTAAAACAATTATTTTATATTGTATTCAGGTAATTATGACAAAATTTAAGATGAAAACTATGATCCCCGCATTCTATTTCTGTAATTTTCGAATTCGATTGCGCTTCTGGCATGTTTTAATTGAGTTCAGCGCTCAGTGCAACCAAGGCAAATCTCGGATGGAGGCACTCTAAAATCCACCATTTTTGAGTAATTTGAAAAAAACATAACGTTAAGCTCAAAAAACTCAATGTCATCAAACAAATCGGCTAAACCAAAACAAATAGGTACAACTAGTTTACTAAATTCGCCATTGCATGTGTATGCCACTGTTTTAGTAGGTAACATATTTCCTGCATTGCTACTTGCACGGACGTAGCTATAACTTTTATGTGGGGGGGGGGTTCAAGAATGTACTTTACACAGAGCCGGATTAATGGTATGTGAGGCCTGAGGCTAATTTCTTTGGAGGTCCCTTGATTTGTATGGTCTGGCAAAATGCGCCGCAGGCGAAAATTTTTGATATTTCAAGGTCAACCGCGCTTAGATCAAAAGTAAAATTTTTGAAAATATAATAATACATACATACATACATACATAGTACTTTATTTAAAGTACTATGCATAAGTACTAAAACATTTTTTTCTTACTTAAAGAAAGAGTCCAGTAATTTTTTGAAGCTCCAAAGTTTGGACGCCCGGGGCTGCAGCCCTCTTAGCCCACCCTTAATTTGGCTCTGACTTTACAACGATAAACTAGCCATAAAAAGTCAGAGCCGTAAACCCAATAAAATCAATCAAATGGATATTAAAAATTGCATAAACATGTTGAAATCCGTGTCATAGAAAGTGGGTATTTGGCTAAAATTTGCGTAGTTGCTTAGGCTAAGGGGGGGGGTCTGAACCCCCCCCTTATATACGCCCGTGGCTACTTGAACTGGTCAATGTCAAAAAAATATTTCAGTTTTGAAACTCAGAATTTGTGAACTTTCTACGAATTTTGTTTGCCAATAGAATGGGGTAGTGGACCCACTGAGTTTTATAGATATTACTTAAATTCTTGAAATTTCGAAATAATCGAATGTAAAATATCGACTTTTGCATCGAAAGTATGTTAAAATCGCATTCTATTGACGGTAAGTGTGTTACACGTAAATTGTGGCGAGAGCGTGCTTCAGTTGACTTGGAACTGAGGGACTGGAAACATCGTCTAATAAATTGTATTTTTCGAGTTGATCGCGCCCCTGGGATGTTTTTAATCAGTACAGCGCTTGTCACAGCAACCCGGAGCAAAGGGCGACGGATGACAACCACGGCAAATCTAAGATCGATCACATTTGAGTATCACAATAATAGAAAACCCAAATTTTATATATTTTATCATCGTAATTGCAAGACGTGAACTGTAAGTAATTAGCATTGAAAACGACCCATATAAGCAACCTTTTAAGTTTATAGAGTAAGTAAATCGAATAGTTGCTTCCAGTTTTTTGATGTAATTTTGAATGATTTAATTTAATATTATTTTATTAGTATTTTATTACATACTTATAGCATTTATATAACTAAGAAAAGGTATTTGGGGGGGGGGGAAGTCCTCAATTTGCCAACTGCCGACGTTTAATTTGCCTATTGCTGATGTCTATTTGCTGCTCCAGGCTCCTGTTGGGTATAAAAATAAACTTTTGTTTTTTAGCTTTTTTGTTTTCGTTTAATCAAAATCCTTACATTTAATTTTTGTAGCTGAATTTACCAATTCGTAGGTGGAGTTTACCAACTTAAAAAAAACTTTTGCTAACTTTTGCAAACATTGGGGGGGGGGGGAGACCCCCTCTACCCCCCACGGGGCCGTTTTTGGTAAGATATATTTGTGAGCTAAACAGGGAAGAGGGTGTAATAAACATTAGCAAAAACGTATATTAAAAAAAAACAAAATATTTAATAGTAGTATATTTATACGTAGTTTTTGATATAATTATAGAAATATAGTATATCATATTTTCTATTTTTTCTATTGAGTGTGTAAGATAGTATTGATTGGATAATATTATTAATCATATAATATAATATGTAGGTATATGAGTTTGAGTATACTATATACAGCATATACCATCAGAATGCTAATAGGTATATGTTTTTTATTATAAAGAATAAATTTTTGTTATATAGTACTAAACAAATATATTCTATATGAAAATAGTAAATCTGCTATAAGATAATACAATTTGTTATATACAAATATCAAAACGTTATACATTATATGTAGTTACAGTATACTGTTTGATATGCTGTTAGTGTACATAGAATTAGTTTATGTTAAGTATGTATTCCTGGTACATATTATATTTCTTGTATGAATTAATTTTTGCTCTACAAAATCCAGCACTAAACAAATGATAGCACAAAAGTAATAAATGTGTGGAATTATACTTAAATATATAAAAGTAATATACGAAGGAATTATAAAATATCAAATATCGAATTTAATTGGTAATTAATTATATCTTAAATAAATCTTTATTGTTTATTACATTAAATTTGAACAGATATGGGTTTAGTACTGTGAATTAAACGTTTCGGTAAAATTAATTTTGTTACATCCAATTTTATAAGTCTTAAAAATTACTACCTAGATACTGAATTCAATTGCACAATTTCATTTAATGGATATCCGAATTTATTTACGTTTATATATATAATTTTCTAAACATTCACTAATAATTTCCTATATAACATTTATTAATATCCTGTATAGCGGCCACGAATTTTGCGTTGTATTTAGAATAATATTTGAAAGTGTTTCACAGTTTAGTAAGTAGGTACATGGAGCACAAAATTTTTTGGTGTAAACAAAATTAAAAAACCATTATTATAACCTAATTAGTGAGATGTTCAAGTAGATAGACTAAAAAGCGTGTTGTGTGAACTGGCGTGACAGTTAAGTGTGAAGTTTTTATTAAGTTTATTAATTCTCCATGGTTTTGCTTACAGCTCACCTAATAATTAGCTGATTTAAATCTACTTGTAAGTTTAACAATTTCCTTTAGGTTAATTATTAAATTATCAATAAATTGTAAATAAGTTGTCGTTTTGAAAGATACTTAATTGCGATGTGACTATGCGTCGAAGAGATATAATTATAAAAGAAGTTATACCAGAAACATGCAAACGTTTTTCTGATCAAAACTTAATGCGAAGATTGTATAATGTGCAATGGCCGAGAGTTAGTAAATAACACAACTGGTGGCTGGAGGCTATTCGGCGACCTGGCGCCTGTTACTCAAGAAATCTTGACTATGTTTTTCTAACCAGGTAGCAATAGTTGTCGTTTGTCTGTTGTGACAGACTATTAAAAATCCAATCATTGTTGTTTTTATAGTACCATCTATTATTTGCACATAAAGAAGATTAAAATGAATACTCAGCTAATTGCTACTGGTTTCTGTCGGGCAGTGTAGGTATTAAATAACACAACCAGCCAAACCAAAAGTCAAACCGTAATGATAAATTACAAACTAATTTAAAAGAACCAGAGTAAACCTTCAATTCGTACGGAGTAATTGTAGCCTTACGATATTACGCTTCATACATAGTTCGATTAATATTTAAAAACCAAACCGCAGCTAGTATTTCAAACAGTGATATTTGTGTTGTTATATGGTCATACAAGCATACGTAATAAGAATATAACAACCATACGATGATTGGATTGGGAGTTATATGCAAAAAAAACTCATCTACACGCAAATTCTAAGCCGCAGTTTACACTTCCTGGTGCGTTGCATGTTTATGTCAGAATACGTTGACCCTGGGCATGGTCGCTGTTTTAACAAGCGCTTCACGTTATCTCATCGCTTTATTAATCTGACTTTTTACGGAAACACCCGAAAGAATAAATTTACATCTTGACAGACGATGCAGTACTACCAACTAATTATGCTCATTATATAAATTTTAAACCCGTTTTAAATCTTAACAATTACAAAATAATATCAAAAAGTAGTACCAAAACCAGTTAGCGGGTGTGGGAGGTACACCTAGCGAGGTCATTCGGGTCGCAGAAGATTACAATCTGAAGACGGGCCACGCGCTGCTGGCGCAGGTGTCCATCCGGTCCCCGAGGTCGGCAAACTCGCGCGACATCTTGTTACGCTTAATTACTTATTGTTACTTAAGCTGGACTTGATTGCTTAACTTTAATATATTGATAAATATTCATAAGATGAAGATCTGTTACTAACTAACCAAATCTGCATATCTCCCTATCTCCTATCTTACACATTTTGGAAGTGTGTTGTTTATTAATCTAATATACCTAACCAACTTGATCGTTAACTCAATAAAATACTGGAAGAAAATAAAATTTAATAATAATATAACACTCCAAAGATGCCCGAAGCGATTCAAGAACTTCGTGATGTCCTGGGTGACCCCTATTCTAAATTTAGCAACTCAAGTTGATCAATTAATCCTGCTTTGTCTGAAGTTTAATTTTATCTGCATTTTGATTTTTAAAACTTTTCTTAAGGCAGGTAGGTAGTAGATTCCTACTACATACATACATATATCAATTCGTTTATCTTACAGGGTAAGTTCGTAAAAATTTATTAAGCAGATTGCCATAACAGTTATCATAACCCGATGGGGAGATTGTATAAGTGGAGTACTAAATTAAAGTTTGAGCCTCTCAAGAATTGCGTTTTATACTAGAAATGCATTGTGTTGAGCAAACAGACCTTCGAGATAGAAAGAGTTGAAATAAATAACGGTTACAAAAACAGTCATGATGGAGCTTGAAATTGTAGTGCGGGTTGTAGGAGGGGTGGTGGATACGGCTACTGTGTTGAGCATGAACTAAGAAAGAACACCTGGTCGACCGGGCGCGACTTTGGCCTCTTATGTTGCTGAGGACTCCCGTAATTATAATAATTATTAACAAGTAGCGTGTTTCTCATTTACAGTCATGTTATTGCAAAGTCAGAACACTCGTCTTGATTTTGCTGATAGTATTTTTTTAATTGGCTGACAATATAATTTATGACTAGAACTTGCAAATAATTTATAACAAAAACGCATCATGTCCAACTATTGCAGTGAATCTCCCAAGGGTCATAAAAGTAAAACGCTAAGTGGAACACCAATAATTGCTCGATTGCCCAATACTTGACGCTCGTTTATGGGCAATATTATTATTTTCGATGCATATCGACGCAACTTGGTCTAGATAAGCTCGGCTAGTTCTACGCTTAGAAACCTGTTTCCAGCTTGAAAGTGGGGAAAATCAACGTCGGTCGTACAAATAAAGTAAAATAAAAACTATATTATAAATAAAGCGTAAATATACGAAGAGACCAAGCATGGATCCACGATGACCTGGGGTCAACAACTCTCGCTGGCTGTCTCCTCCTACTAAGCGTCTGGCGCGCGCCACAACAGCAGCAAACCAAGAACGGATCCCGAACAGCAGCTCCTCCGGATGGCGCGAGCGCGACTTCAGGAAAGTGCAAGTGCAGTTTGTAGATGTGATCGTTCAAGGCCGCTAAATGCATCACTGTCTCTTTGGTCGCAGCTCGCTTTTGGCTTGCGACTCTAACCTTTCACCCCCGCACTGGCGTGTTGTTATGATAAACTACAAAACCGGATTCATATACAACACAGTAGTACCTAAAATTATCCCAAATCTTTCGTAAACTCGAATAGCCACTATCTCACTGCCATGGCCACGTGTCCCGCCTATAGTCCTACACCTTATCATAAATCAAACAAACTTTTAAAATCAAAGCGTTGATAAAATTTAAACCACGTTGTACAAAGATTGATTCATAAATATTACTCATCGCCGATTGATAACACTAACCTTATAAAATGTACGATTAATAATTCTTGTTGACAAAATATGCAATTACGATTCAGTTCTTCACTTTGGCCCGTCTTAATATTTTAAATTAAAAATAAGTAGCTAATATTTTAGTTTTACCGTGTATCTCATGAGGTCCCATTGCAATAATGTGCACAGATCTAATTTATCATCAACATAGTTTGTTTTTAAGAAAGCATCCAGTTTGCTTTACTTTTTGCAGATTACAGGGGATTTAGTAAAAGAAGCTTTCCAATTTGAGTTACTTGCTGTGTAAGCATCAGCCTATCATCCAGCTCCAGGTTTTCTGCGTAGCTGATGCAGGGGTTACTAAGATAATACTCTACGATGGAATCAAAAATCTTAGTAAGAATTATTTTCGCTTTATTTTCAGACAAAATGTTTTCTGTCACAGTTCAGAATTAATTCATCACAACAGCGGTAACATAACTGTGTGATACTTGTGACTGTGTCTTATCGACCACGAATAAGCAATAAAAGCTGATTATTATATTTCCAAAATAATTGAAACTCGCATTAAACAGCAATATAGCGCCTACGAAATTTCCGTTCAAATTACTGTTGCTATTCTATGAACTGAGATTAAATAGCCCATTTCTATCTATTTATCCAGTAACGTATCACTGATTGGTTCATTTTACGTTAAAAAAAATTAGAGATTACGGGAGAATTATTAGTCAGTGCGGCCTGCAGGCCGCACAACCTGGGCAATGATAATAGATCCCAATTATTTCTTACATTTGCTTGAATCCAGGCAACCTGTTATGTTTGTTCATTGAAACAGCATTTCTAAATTTTATAACTGTTAACAGCAAATTTGCTCCTGTTGGATTTTTGTATTCAATTTTCGTTTTACAGCTGTGCCTTATTTTATTTGTTTTTAAAGTGAGTTATATTGTAATTGTTGTTCCATTATTACTTTTGGATATTTTCCACCTTACTCCAAATCTGGAAGACCTCAAAGATCTGTAGACCTGTAGGGTAGAATTTTTGAGAACTTCAATGAAAATTCCCAACCTTTAGAAACGAATCAACTGAAACAAAAATGTACCTTACTTTTTTATTTTATGTTTTTTTTAGTAGACACTAAAATATTCTTTTTATTTAAAAAGAACGTAGATATAATCAAATCGTAAATTTAAAATAATTCTGGTAAATATTTTTGTATTTTATGAATAATAAAATTATTTTAATGAAAACAAATAAGTGATAATTTTGTAGCGATATTATCTTCTAAGATTATGTTAAACATATTTAAATTTTGTAAATTTTATTATAAAATGTTTTTAATCTTGAGATAAAATCGTACAATACGTGTATTTTTTTAATCCTTTCAGAAGTGATGCTGGAACTAATTCATAACGATTTGCAAAATCGATGTCTTAATTTTGAGTAGGTTTTCCAAATTTCTATATTTCAGCCAACTTGACTTGTCCGGCAAATGTTTGAATGTCAGAGTTAGTGATCCGCTTGTCTAGTTCACTGGAGAACTTAGCAAAGAAACTGCGCTAAGTTTGCAATTCAAACTTCCTATCTCCTTATCACATTAAAATCCAGATTGAAGAAGCAGATTAGAATAATTGCCATCAACTGCCCAAATTCTTCCCTCCCAAAGTTGTAGTTCAAGCGATGGAAACGGAAGTTCATTTAAGCTTAAAAATTCTACTTGGAGTTAACATGTCCAATCCTATTTCTCAAGAGATTTTCCAGAAAAACTCAATAATGAAATTTTAGTCCTGAAGAAGTGGTGAAAGACGGTGACACGCCGCTAAGAGATTTAACTATACGTATTGAGTTTTTTATCAAATTATCCTAAAACCACTATACGGTAATCCTTGCTTAGTCTTTAGAATTGAAAAAGGAACAATCCAGGATTTGAAAGATTTGGCCTAAAAAAAATTAAAAAACAAAACATCAAAAGAAGTTAAAGAAGAAGAAAATCAAGGATTTAAAAAAATGTAATATGTTTTATTTGGAGCAAATATAATTTTTGAGGCGGTTGGAGGCTCTGAAATGGTGCTCAGCAAAGCCTAAAAGGCGTTGAGATAATTCTCAGATTTACAAAGTTTCTTCTAGGATTTAATAAAATTTTCGTCATTTCTTCAGGATCGTTTTTTCGTACAGCTTGAAACAGAAACGTATTATCATGATTAAGTCATTATTGCCGTGGTTCGGATTCCAGGTTCCGTAATAGAAGTGGTAACGATTAAATGGATCGTTTAAAGTTTTGTTGAAGAAAAATGCACTTTAAGGGTTTTCATTATTTTATTTTGTTCTTATAATTTAACCGAACTCGTAATGATTTGAAATAATGATGGTGCAAATTTTTCTTGTACTCATGAAAATTGGGTTATATTTCCGCATTTGCTAGTCAGAAATGGATATGCGAAGAGTTGTAGTAGTAAATTGTTACATTGTAAGTGACCAGAAGCAAGCCTGGAGGAGTAACAAGCGGGTAATTACTAAGGGGCGGTGTACCTAGAGTACATTCTTCCTGAACCGCACCCGTGATTAACAGTTGTCAGAAATAACGGACTGCCAAACACCTATTATTACAATGATCGATAATTAGTGATGATGTATCGCAGTTTGTAGCACACACTTGTGAAGAAACAGAATTACTTGCAGTAGCTGCATTGGCGTGTTTGGGCAATAGCTCCATTTTGTTCCATTGCAGTTTATCGGGAGGGTTAACCTCCCGTCAAAACTGTACGTATTTATGTTGGTAACTGTTCCAGTTTGTGAAGTACCTATACCGCTTTTTATATGTATATTATTGATAGAACTTGGATTAACAAAAATAAGACAGCCTCGTCTAATAATAGCTCACCCTAATGTAAACTGCATATACTGTGAAGCCGACATACATAGATGGTAATTTATGTAGGAATTTGTTACCCAAGTGACTCAAAACACGACATTTAAACCATAACGCAGTGTAACACGTGGCAGGGCATAAGTTTATGGGTTAAATGTCAATTTTGGGTTTAATAAACATGAAGAATACGACAGGAGGACAAGTGATAACGAGTTCAAATGGGGCATAATAATAGATTAATGGTTTAGACGTTTAGATCTTGATCTTTTTTTTCAACAACATAAAAAATCGTAAACCGTTTTATAGTATCTAGGTAGATTGTTTTTGAAAGAAGTATATCCTCGTTGTAACACAAGCAAGTGGCAACCAACAGGTACCGGAGAGAGGGAGTAGGTTTGGGTTTACCCTTGTTCGTTGCTCCTTTCCTCGGACCATTGACCTTCTAAGTCGTTCTAGGCTTCTACGATATAATTATTAAATTAAACGGCATATTTTATCAGTGCAAATATCATACCTTGAAAAATGAAAAGACATTATAAAGATAAAAAATAATAATACTTGCAACTAAACTAAAGAAAATACTTTTATGTTCCAAGTTATGGAACAAGGAAGTTGGCTGGCTCGTTGGGTTCGTATGTAAAACACAAATTCATGTAGCAGCTTTATTGGATGACCATGCATATCCATCATCTAATCTACTACGTAGTAACAGTAGTTGTAGAGTACTATAAGAGTAAGACGAAGATACTAAAACATCGTAAACCGGTTATTATTTTCAACTGATGTACTTTTTATTTCCGAACTTCTAGACTGTTTTTATATATGAGGATTACCCACTGTACGCATGCAGTGGTTCAAGAAGACCAAAATAAGCTTGTCGGTGACGGTTCACAAACTTCGTTCCAATATCATATTGGTCCACAAGATTTATGTTTACTATTTATCTTCCTCGTTACTTGTTTAAACCTTCTTCTTTATCTCAATGATATTGTACAACGTTGCAATTACGCAATTCTCAATTAAATTTAACTTGCATCTGTGATTGTAAATTTTTGAATATCTTTGGCGCCTGCTCCATTAGTATGGAATAACAAAAGGAAGGCACGACTCGACAATACAAATTACAGAAGCCAGACGTGTGACAGATAACCACTACAAAAAACATTTAAATGCGTTTTGTACCAATATCTTATGGCTACACAAGTGTCGTCGGTCAGCTCATCGACTTCTCCAACCCAAAGCACCATAGTAAATTTTTAACTTTCTTTTGCGTTGCTACGTGAGTAGCAAAAAAATATAAGGTCCATTGTAAATCAAACTTGAAGGTTCTATTATCCATGGTTGTGGTTAATCCATTCCGTCAGAATTATTGTACTTACTTGCCCAAGTCTGCAATACTGCACATGCTAAAACAGTTTTAAAACCTTTTAATAACTTATTTAGTGGTTTTGTAAAACTTAAACTTTCAAGTGATAGGTACATAATTTATCTCCACAAGCAGATACATAATTTTAATATAATAATCCATCTCCATTATTAATTATCTTCTGGAACAAAAACTAATTGCCAGTCTACTCTCTCCGAGACGATATGTCTGAGAAGATACATACGAGGGAGATCCTATAAGTAGACAAACTTAACGACAAATGCTTGTCAAAGGCCGTCCAATGAGCAACTTGCAGATTTTTTAAACTTTATAGACATCTTGCATTCTTGTTTTACATTTTCCATTTAACAAAATAAATTTGTTCGTCCTTAAATAAAGGTATGTATTTGTTATCTAATAATTATTATACAATATTATATTTTCAATCGACAAAAAATCGTACTATAAAATATTGCATTACACCATCCTCCACCATTACCGATTCACTTTAACAAAACCAAATTTTGCTAACGACAAACTTTCATCGTTTTTAATATATACCTTTACAATTAAAGCAGTGGCGTATTTAAAAAATGTCAAGGGGGGCAAACCAAATTATTTTTCAGATTCTCGTTAATCCATTCATGCGCGTCAGTGTTAAAGAGAAAACTGGTTATCTTTGGGGGGAAGAATAAATAGGGAAAAGAAGATATCAATGGTGGATCTGCAAAATTACGGTATAGCCCCAGGCAGAAAATTGAGAAGAACATTCTGAACAGATAAAGTAGACGAAGCGATGGAAAGGAGAAATATCATGGATGGGAGAAGAGGAAAGCCAGAAACCTGGTGTATTATATAATTTACAAGCTAATAATTTATATAATGTAATTAAAATTATCTTAATTTGTTTAGGCTGAACTGTGAAATATTATGAAACAGTCACTTGATGAAAATCTCGCATTGCGAAACGACTATAAATCAGTCAGTTGTCCAAGATATTTAATTATACAATAGGACCAAGTGCTTTATTAAGTACTGCACTAAATAAATTATGTTAATGTTAATATCCGGTAGAACGGGAAATAGAATTTTTATTGCGTTTTTTAATTAAAATTGCTTGTTTTCGGCCAAAAATTAAAAATTTATATATTATGTATATTTAATTAATGCAGAAACACAACTTAAAACCATTTTGACACTGATAGTGAGGTGAAGAATGCGTATATAAAAAAAATATTGATATACATATTGATTTGAATTATTGCACCTGTATTCGGTTGAATGGTAAAATGTAGCAAAATAATTTTTAACTGATCGACTTTATTTAAAAACCACAACGCTTTTCCACCTACGCTCGCGTTAAGACAAAGTCAAATCATCCAATCCAATGAATATTCGGTTGCAATTAATTTTAACAAAAAAACCAGCCTCCAGCTAGCTCTTTTCGCGGTATGCATGCACCTGTTGTTGCAAAACAAAGTTCTACACTAAAAATGATAACCAAGTTAATATTTATAATCAGAGCATAATAATAAGATTAAATAAAAATAAACTGGAAAAACTGGAAGCGTAAAAAAAATCAATCGAATAGCAGCGAATGCCGGACAACCATATCAATCGCACACTTTAAGGTGCTGTTCTGAACGGCATCGAGCCATTCTTTGTACTTCAAAAACTTTGTCTGTTAAGGAAAGGGTCTAGTGTGGTCACAGCACCCCCACCTCTTGCTTGCTGCCCCACTATAATCCCTTTTCCAATATCACTCCAAGGTGTTTGGAGGAGCTGTTCTATGGAAAATTTACCCATTTCCCGATAATCAATCATTATTAATCCACGGTTTGAACAAGTCTGAAAGCCCAATTAACGGTATAATGAGAAAAAATCCGAATTTGGGCGGAGAAACAAAGAAGAAGAATGAGAACAAAGTGGAAAAATCAGCTGAACTGGATTGGATAGAAATCAAACCGAAGTTTGCGTGCACTCAGGCCACATATGGGGTTCATTATGCTATCTCCGAGTTTTGCAGAAGCCCACCTTCCCTCCTATTCCTCGAATCATTCCAAACTTAAGACAAACTTGAATATTTTGGAGGGTGGTGTGTCACTAATACTGGCGATGTTACATCTTTTCGTTTGCTTCATTATATTCACGACAAATTGGACTGTCCAGCAATAGGTGTTTTTTCAGCAATAGTACTCAGATTGCCTCGTAACAGTTGCAGGTAACATGTCTTTTCGAGGGTGAATTTTGCCCATCTATTCGCATGCCGTTTCCACGTCTTCTGTTTTATGATGGTATCTAAGGTCATAACGATCGGAGTAATGAAAGGCTTAGGACCACAAGGTATTGTGGTCCCCAGCTCAACCGCTCTTTCGTTGCTCTTATTACCTCCGTGTTGAGCACCATGTACCAGGCCCGAGATGATTTTATGTTAACTCAGTGCCATAAGAGCAGCTCTGCTGTCTGTAAGTATTTGGATCGTTTTGACCTGGATATCTTTCTCTTGGACTAATTCCTCTCAGTGTGCTCATGATTTCTGTTTGGAAGTCAATTGGATCCGAGAACATCAAACGATGCGGTAATATTTAATAAGAAATGGAACGTCGAAGAAGAAGATGAGAATTAATGTTTTTGTAAAGAAGTGGAAGTATCGCTTTGAGCGCTTATTTGCTGCATGTAACAAAATTGCCTAGCCTTAGCCAAAAATCTAATTTTGCAGAACGGACGACGGATGGGTAAGTGATTTAAATTAGGTGGACTGGCAAAAAATGGCAAGTGTGTTGTAATTTGAAGAAGCTGGGAGTATTATACATATGTAAATATATGGGTATATTTTGAAAAACTCGGAGGTGATTTCTAAATGGTTTAATAACAGTTATTGGCCGTTGAAGTGGTTTTTGTTACTATATAGCTCATAAATAATTCCAAGTTAATTGAATTTGTTTAAAAACAAGAATGAACATGAAGAAGTAGTGTAAAGAATATATAATTTTGTGTTTGTATGGTACAAAAACATATTATTGTATAACCTTCCTCAAAGCTAGTAATAGCAGCATTATGCATGCAACGTGCACTCTACTAGTAATTATATTTCGTATAGCTTTGTCGATGTAGTCATATTATATGTAATTAACACAAGTCTATTCAACATGTAATTTGTTTCAATTTGATTAAAACGTAGTACTAGGTATTAACTATAAGTACGAGTACCTACAATAAAACTGATAGTATTGTATTACTACGCCGGATTAGTTCATGGCGAAAACACCAGTGGCCATTAATTTGGTTTTGGGGTTACCGGTAATGCAATAGGCAGATAATACATAATAGTAATTTTATTTTATAAGAGCGATCAACTTCGAAGTTTATCAAGTCGTAATCACAAATGCAAGAAAACGTACATTATAAGACACAACTTAAATGGACCACATCCATAGCTGTAAAAATAATTAACAACCACATGGTTTCAAGTCACGCAAGCATGAAAAAACATTTTTTTTGTTAATTAAAAATAAAAATTTTGGTAATTGCAGTTTATAAAGTGTATTTTTAAGATCACCTAAGTACAAAAAATGTATTTTATTACTGTTTATTCAAAAGCATTCTGAGGCTAGCAAACACCAGGAGCTGCAAGAAGTAAACAAAAAAGATCTCGCTGAACAAAGATGAAGGTAGATTATCCTCACTTGTAACAATTGTACACGTACAGCCCAAGGCCTTTCTTCTCTGCTCTTCACGACTTTCAATAACAAATCTTAATATAGACTTAAATCTGGTTCAGTTTTACTGCAGCTGACTTAAATAGATCAACTTTTTTACGTACCGATTTTTATCTTACATCACGATAATGTTTATTACTTAATACGCAAATTACAACAATTTAAATAAAGATTATTCAAAAAATATATGGCCAGCTTAATCTGCACCATCTTAATTCCTGGAAAATATTTATAATCTTAATTATTTTTTCTCTAAATTGGCCATTGTATTTAGTCATATAAATGTAATGACGTTTTAATTAACGCTTAATAATTCCTTTAACAATAATAAACCCAACAGAGTAGTTATTGTGTGGTTAAGCCGTAGAATTGCACTGTAATCAAAGATTATTAGGCTTCAACCCAATTGAATTTAAATTTCAACTCATTAATATCTCTTCGGGGTAACACTACAACAGATACCACAGCCACACAAAGTCGAAGTAATATTATGATTTAATCCAATTTGCCGTAATTATGCAAAATTAAAATTTTCAAAAATTTGTTTAAATAAAATTTTAATTTATTAGTTCTAGCAATTCATGGTAGATGGCTCTCTTTAGCACGCTCGTTTTGTTATCGATAGATGCGAATGCAAAATCATCCTTTAAAATTCTAAAAAATGTTGGTCGATGAGTGGACGCGACCAGGATTTGAATCGCGATCTTCCGCTTCGTAATCGGCCAGAGCAGGCTTTATGCCATACTGCTGAAGTGAAACTTCCTTAGCGACTTCTTCTGCTTGAAATTTAGGGGGCTGGCAATAATCTACGGTCTCGTATTGGGTCAAATTTTTTTAAAAAAGTGGTAGTAAATAGGCTAAAGTATACATAAAAAATATAAAACCTGGTAGTTTTTATAAACATTTCATAAATATTTTGTTTGAATTCACTCAACATTATTGTGTAGTGATTGGCTACACATAACAGGTTAGAGGAGAAGCCTATGAGTGTTAATTAATAAGCGTTATGTTTTTTCAAATTAATCAAAAATAGTGGATTTTAGAGTGCCCCGATTCGAGATTTGCCTTGGTTGCACCTGTCATTACTCTCTGTGGAACTCGCTCAGTTCTGCCTCGCTTCGGCCGCTACGAGCCGTTTTGATAGGCGCTAAACTCATTAAAAACATGCCTGAAGCGCGACAGAATTCGAAAGCTAGGATCTTAGTTTTCATCTTAAATTCGACAATAATTAACCGAATACAATTTAAATAAATTTATTAAACCATGCTAGCACATCCACGGCTACAGTTTACTATTCCTCACGGTTTCAAGGCAACTGAAGAGGTCTTCTCCCACTACACTCCTGTATCCATTTACGTCGAGCACACGTACCGTCAATAGAATGCGATTTTAACCCAGCCATTGTTTGAAGATGCGTAAAATACTACTAAAAGTTGACAAGGCAAAAAAGTTATCCGAACACTGAACTAGATATTTCTGTAGAAGATAAAAATTTTGAACTGCCAAGCCCAGGAACAACCATCCAGCTTATGATTTTTTTCATCGAATTATTATAATATGACAAAAGTTTAACTAATTAACTGCGTTGTTCTTTGTATTATATTGTTGACATTTAATTATACAATACCGTGGATAAATAATGGAAAACTGTTTTACTATCGTTCAATAGTATATACAATTGTATTAGAATACCAATCTTGGTGAATATAAGAATAATTTCAATGCCAATGAGTAAAGTTATTAGTGTTTATAGCAGTAGTTTTTATTATGATGTAATAGGAAAGCTTTGCCTTTAGGCGTTGCATGCGTTTATGTCTTTTTCTATAATGCATTTGCACAAAGAAGTATAACACAGATAATTATTGCATAAGTAGTAATTTCAAGGTAATTCCCCCTTTGCCCCTACGGTTGGCACTAAATGTTTATTAATTATTCTACTGGCATGTAAGTATTATGATTATGATCGTATTTATATATATATAAATTGAAAAGTTCAGATATTACATTGAATAAATAGTAGGAAGGAAGGAGCATATGTATGTTTTACCGTGTTACATTTGCGAGTCAAAAGGAGTGGGTGTTCGGCCATATTGAGATGCGATTTAAATTGTCTAAAATGGTTAATTGTGTTGCTTGTGGAACCATCAGGAACGCGCAAAATGTCGAAAATGGAATTACATGGCATAAGAACATATCTAAAATTTAATTTAACTTTCTAATATTAAATGTAGTAAATTGTGTGGTTATGCATAGTGCAATGGCGTGCATATCAGATTTTATTTTAAATAGATTCGATTCCACCAGATGCTTGTAAGTGAGCTTTATCCCTTTTTGGTTTAAGAATGCTTAATAATATTATGAAAACGTTAATATTCGTGGTTACACGCATTAAAATATAATGCAATAAATTATATTTATGAATGTCATCTTTACTCATATTTTATGTAACGCCACTGAAAATACATTTAAGCAGCCGCCATCAGATTCGATTTGACTCGCAAAAATATTCTAAATGCTCCTTCCTTCCTACTATTTATTCAATGAGATATTAGAATTCATCTTTTTTTTTCTCACCACAATACAGTTGCTAAAAAAGTAGGTTGGCAATCCTTTTTTATGAAAATGTCGACCACCCCAAAATAATGACATTGAATATTACTATCCGTTTATAATTAAATGGCTTTTTAAAAACGTATAAATCTTGAAATTTTTCAAGGATATAAGTTTACGTGACATATAATTAGGAATATACTCTTGCGAACAGTTAAGTACCTTCATACATGCATAGGAAAAAATATTAAAATAACAAACCGTTTTATAACCTTGAAGTTATATTATTGTATCGTGGTTAACCGAGATTCAAATTTTACGTCTTAAGTGGCCTATATGCCTTAAATGACAGTTAAAAGCTTTCCATTTTAAACCTTAATATTAATAACCTCACTTATTGCAACGTGACAAAATTTTGGATTATGTCACTTGCCTGTTGATTTCTGTTTTTGAATTGATACAAGTTTGGATAATTTGATCTATATATAGATCAGTTAGATTTCAAGGCTGAAAGGGTAGTTCCAAATAGGATTGTTGGGTGCTTAAAAGTTCACTAACCAAGACAAAGCCAATGATTATATCACGACAGAGAAGGGGTCGCGGAGAGGAAGTATGAAGGTACAACAGGTGCAACTTGCCCCTACCTGCTTTTACAGATGGGATAAATCACATGTCGACACACAAAGAGCACCCCTTCGATGCACCCTTTTAGTCGCGAGGTCAAATTCAACCTGATTTTACCCTCGACATTTGATCCCGTGAACACAAAGCTACGGTTATGAAGATGGAACGTGTTTTTATTTACAAGTCACGATGTATATTCTTTTTACTTCTTTTAACACCAGTTAATAGATTAATGATAGTTTCAAGATGATAAAGACAGAACACGTGGGTTTTAGCAATGAAACTTTCATTCCTTTTTTTTACGTAGCATCAATAAAAGTCAAAATTGATTTGCTATCAAACTATACCTTTGCAAAGTTTCTATTTCAAAATTTACCAATAAGAAATTTACGACGATGTTTCTCATTAACAGGCAAACATAACACTCCATAGTTCACTTTATTCACTTTATGAAAGCCAGAGCAGGTGCTAAATTTTGCAGACGAAATTGCATTTTCTGTAAACGCATGCAATTACAAGTAAATGATCCAAAACACGAATTATCGTCTAAGTAATTGCCTTGATTAAGTATGGGAAAACCAAACACGAAATTTTATAATTCAGCTCTTTCCATCAAATGAACATTCTTGCTCAGTCATTAGAGATGCGCCAAGATTTTGGAAGCGGAAGAATTTCAATAGGTTCCTGTAAAATCAATAATTTTTTAGGTTCCCATTCCTACCTGGACTTCATCACGTCTTGCCCAGGGACGGCATAAAAAGAAAAGAGGCGTGAAGCAAAATGACAAAATGAAATTTAGCAATCATCTCGCAGGATTGAGAAAGTTCTCCGACCGACTGATGGTGCCACTAATTTTGAAGTATTGATTTGCTAGACTAATTAATTTTGTTTTGCTCCATTTGCTCTTATGAGCTTGTTGAGTTTCAATTTAAGATCTTCTTTTGCTCTATTTCTTTTCTTAAATGCTTTATTTGCAAAAACTCTTTCATCCCCGAAACAAAAAGAGAAGAAAAAATGATTTCTTTAAGGGGTTGAAACCAAATACAAAACAACTAAACAAAATTATAAATTTTGCCGAATAACTAGTAATACGTAAATATTTAAAAAGTTCGAGACCGTAAAGTCGAGAACTTTTATTCCGAAAATTATTTGTTTTTAAGTATTTTCAAGTTAACAAAATAATATAATATGCCTTAGATCGGTTATATGCATTTAATGATTAGGAAGTAAGATGCAACACGTGTCCTGGCTTGGTTTCAATAGAGAAGATCGCATTTTAATTATTCATTATTATTTTAATAGTTGAGTATTTTTAATTATGTATATTTTGTATAAACTACTACAAATATGCATTGTAAAACTTTCCGTTGCATTTTAAATCTAATAGTAAATCGAAAGTTAGGTCAAGGTCAATTATAGATTTACTACTTTACAGGTTAGTTTTTTTGTTAATCTAACTAAACTAAAATGTAGTAGTCTTTTTTCCGCTTTTAAAAGTTTATTTATACAAAAACAATATTGAAAATAATTTCTGCAAAAAATTTTCTGTTTAAAAAAAAACAAATAAGATTCAATCAATTCAACCTATCTTCTTCTTCTGTTTATAAAATTGGTTGTATCAACTCAGTATGTTGTTTAAAAATTAAAAGAACAATAAATTGTTTCACCATTTAAAATATCTAGTTTAAAATGCAACATCATGCGTAATTGGCGCAGTCGGAAGCAATTCAGTTCTTAATTTTTTTATTATGCAACCAACTTACTAGAACGAAACTATAATTTACCAATTTGGTATAAATGTAAAAATCAAAATTTTTATTTCCAAAATTCCTGGAATAGAAATTCTACTAATTAATTACTATGAATTTCTTCAGCATAGTTCAGGTACAAGGCTAAAATTCCCGTTTGAAAAATCGTGATTTATTAATTTGCAAAATTTTCACTCATAATTTTGCATTCATTTTTTATAAAAGCAATTGGTAAAAAAAATAAACAAAACACTTGGAGTTTAATTTATCACAATTATAAGTAATCAAAAAAGGGTTATGAGGTTTGGCATGGGTCATCTACCTTAGCTGTGATGTTGTCATACGTAAATAATAGTACAGACTAATATTTCATAAAAACTTGACACAATAATTAAGTTTGTGCAGTTTATTTTAAGTAAATATTGTTTACAAAAAGTTGTCGACAGAACATAAAAGCTGCAAAACTGAAAATTGAATGTAAACAATAGAAGAAGTGGCAAACCAGTACTGCCTTTGCTGGGGTCAGCTGACACCTGCAGCGTGCTCTTGGTGTCAGTGGAGAGAAGGGTATTCTATTCGTGCACTCGCAAACTCCCCCACGCCCCCCTAAAACCATTACAAATCCCTAGGACATAACCAAGATATGCACACTGTAATCATCTCCAATACGTAGTTGCCATATCCTCGGCTATGTTGCATCAAGTATCTGCGCATTTAATGAATCTAGATGCAACGGGTGGTCGGTGAGGGCGGTGCAGCATGGCGTGATGTCCGTGACGTCAGAAAGCCCCCCAGGGCCCCGGAATACGGCCACGTGTTCGCTAGATCGGCCAGGACTGCCTGTACTACGCGACCCACAGATCAAGGACAGTTTTACGAGCTCCTGCAAGTTGTGCTTAGTATACTGGCTTTGTGCATCTAGCGTTGCGCAGCTTACAGCCTCCGGCTTACTTAGCTGCATTCAAGGTCATGACAATAATTTACATTAAAGCTATAATTGTACAAAACAACTAATCTTGATCAATTTAATATTTTTCACCAATTTACATATTCTACGAACATGGAAACTTATTGTTTGTTATTCAACTGGTTTACTGTTTTCAATTTTCATCTTAACCTAATTTTGTAGTATTTCTAGTTCGTCTCACAACTATTAGAAAAAATTTAATAGCTTTAACTTTTTTTTGATTAAAAATAGATAATTATTGTAGTACTACTAGTGGCTGCACCCTGCTGTGTTTGTCAGTTTAAGCAACAAGCAAACACTTTTGATTTTAGTTTCTGGCTTATATTTATAGATTTATTTTTATTTACATATAATCAGTTCACAACACAAAATGCGTATTAAAAGCGGAACCCTTATATTCGATAGTGTGAACAAGATAATACAATTTAGACATATTATGTATATATAACGCCACCTGTTGGTATCAATTTTGTACAAAAAAAATTGTTTTCTTCATATAACCGATTATTATTTCATCCGGTCGAACTTCAGACTTCATTTTGATACCCTTTTTTTAGTTTAAACTTCTTAAAAATTAATAAAACATAACCTGCAAAATTAAAAAAATTTAATCGCAGTAAACTATTCGTGCGTGAACGTCTCTTTTCATTTTGAGATTGTTTATTATTACCATTGCTTGCCGAACACGGTCAGAATGAAGTTCTCCTTTGCTCGGGCTCGAACCGGAGATCTCAGAATAATCACTTGAGCGACAGCGTTCAGAATGTCCCATTGTGATGAATCGTTGAGTAATATCTATTACACAACGAAAATGTTAAGAGTGCAGTTTTCCAGTAGAATTCCTGAGCTCTTGCGCTTCACGAAGGTCCCTAACTGGGACCCTTACCGATGCCCAAAAAAGGTCTCTACTGTGCCTAAAGACACTTGCGATGCCCAAAAACCGTGTTTCCATACAAAAAAGGTAACAAAGCAAAAGAGGCAATCAGAAGAACTTAATGATAGCTTATTTACAAACATGGCCAAAAAACGCTTTCTTCCAATCGGAAGCGATCAGCTTTTGATGTCCACAGGGAATTCGTACGGGAAACTTGCACTTCATAAACCACGAAAAGATAATCGCTATCAGATGCACTCGTATTCGCAACTATAAAAATATCACAACCAAGTTCGAGTCGATTACATCATTGAGATCTAGGTGAATCATCAGATTATCGGATATCGCTGGGTTATCGTACTAAAAAATATTGCAAAAGGAAAGAGATCGAGTAGAGATTATATTCAGGTGAACTGTTTTTATAACTTTGATAAGGGTTGGTCGGAAGGCTCAAATACGACAAGGAAAGATAGAAGGGCATTGTACCTACATGTATCGTGTTTTGAACCAAGCAACGATACATCTGAATCAATTGATTATTTTACTTTCTAGAAGTTGATTATTATAACCGTTTTTGGTAAATAATCTTTGAATCTTCAGATTTATTGTAAACAATAAATTTTAGCCATTCAATAGGCAATTCAAGATATATTAGCATAACTTTTGTTGACCCTTACCATGTTTGGAATTAAAAATTCTTGTTCTATTCAACAGGAATAGCAAGCAAATTTATTTTATTATTTGTTGAAATTATTAATTGCGCTTAAAAGAAATGTTATTGATCAAAGCGTAGCAGTGTAACTTTTGACCTAAATAAACGGTAAGATTGCAATATTGTTCAAGTGTTTGATTAATGCACATCAGTCATCGCGTCAACTTTAACACCAGCATTAAGTTAAATATTGAATAATCTGTTGTGTTGCCTCTTGGGCAAAAACTAGAGAGTAAAGATTTTATTCGTGTGAAATTCAGTCTTATTTCGGTTTAAGGAAGATTGTGTAGCCTATTTTGGTTTAATCAATTTCAATTGTAGACTAGTTCATAAGAAATGCATAGGTTAAAAGAAGCGTGGTCTACGGTCGTAGAGTGCGCGCCTAACGAAGGGTTAATGGTTAGGTTGCCCCGCGATTTCTTCCGAGATATAACACTTGAACGTAGTTTATATGTATGTTGTTACTCGTAGCGCCTAAGGGCATCACGCAAGAATAGACAAGTCTGTGGTTTTTAGAAATCAAATTTAATTTTTAAATGTCATATAATTGTTGTAAATGGACAAGTTAAATTGTTGGAGATTGTAGTCGTCGAAAGTCGTTTTATTCAAATGACCAGGTGGCTAAATCGTGTGTTAGGTAGGGTCGGGTACAAGGGTCGCGGGGGTGCTAGAGTTGTAGCCGGTAGCCGCGTGTCAGGTTTGTAGGCTAATGCTCCCTTAGAATTATGATCAGGGGCTTACGGGGAACCACATGCTTTTACAGTCAGCGCGGCGCTTTCAGCATCCCTCGATGCAGCTCGTATTGATTACAACATCTGCATTAGAATCCCATAATGTAGGTCAAGATTTTATGCACACTGCACTATGCTATCAAGGCGTGCATTTAAAATACAACACCGGAGAAATTCTATTTTGCAATCAAACGAATATTATGAGTGGTTCTTGCACGTGCCACTATTATTAACATAATATAATAGAAAATAATATAAATAATGGGTTCTAGATACATATAAATGTCGTGTCTACCCATACCATTTTACACTACCACATTTATTCAATTGATAATCGTTATTAGACAATTGCAATCAAATTATTAATGTTTCACATATACTTACAACCTCAGGCTATAAAAATTTGTAATATCAATTACAACACATCGCGCCTACTTAACACCTTACCCATTAAGATTACGTAACCGAGATATCTACCGATATATTTCTACGACGGTAGTTAAATTTATAGTTCTTTGACACACATACAATTTTCAAAAATTTTATTTCAATTTAATACAAAATATCATAAAAATCCGGACATTATTGCTCGTAACGGAAATATTTTCTATAACAAACATATCAAAACATGCAGCTGAAAAAGAAAACTTACTTGTCGAAAAAAGTTTGTTTTGTAAACAAATTCGTGGTTTATGCACGACGGAGCAGCAACACACGCTCACTTTAGTCGACAAACCAGTATCCATTGATACTATTTGTGCATTTCTTAACAGATTAAGCTATCAAGCTAACAAACAATGTTCAAAAATCCCCCCCCCCCAGTATATCTATTACAAAAATTAAATTTTTTTTTATTACTATATAATTAATATTAAATAGGTTTGTAAAACATCGTGTTGACTTTCCTTGATAGAACCTGATATAATTTATAATATATTTAATATAAATTAATTATATTGCGTCGGTTACTATTACACCGATTTTCTATGTAATAATATTATATATATATAATTATTATATAATCAATTAAGTTTATTTATATATCGACACTTAATTTTGCATTTATTTTGCTATTTCATACATTCAGTCCATATTTCTGTTTACATTTATTGGCCTATGAAGTATCTATATGTCAGTATATTATGCATATATCTTAATATATCATAATATATTATATCACATTTTTAATATATGTAAATACAATATAGCACCAGCCGCGCCTGTTTAATGCCTGATTTTTATTTTGATCAATGAAACATTTGAT
Source organism: Cantharis lateralis (assembly GCA_963170105.1). Lineage (NCBI taxonomy): Eukaryota > Metazoa > Arthropoda > Insecta > Coleoptera > Cantharidae > Cantharis > Cantharis lateralis. The sequence continues at coordinate 6,691,989 of OY720630.1, read as the reverse complement.
TGGTTACTTGCTTTTTGTCTATAAGATTCGTCTCTTGGATATAATTATCTCAATGTAAAGATATCAGGCATCAGACGGTTGAAGAGTTCCCTCTATAGAGGAAATGTTGTACCTTGGGATTGATTTATTATTGTAATATTTGCTTCAGAAAGTATTATGTTCTATGTGTGATTCTAGAATTTAAACTTTAAGTTGTAGCAACAGGACCATTTCATTAAATGTCACAGAACCAGGGCCGTCTTTAACCTATTGGAGGTCGTGGGCACTTTAAGATAATGAGGCCCCTATGACTATGATATGACAAAAGACTATTTAACTAACTTAGTATAAACTAACAATATTGGTTACCGGTTGGTGATGTGGCAGGAATTACGGGACCCCATGGAACGCGGGGCCATGGGTTGTTGCACAGAACTGATTCAATTTTTTTTGTGACACATCAAATTTGGTAAACTCTTTCAGTCTCTTCTGTACACTACATGAATCAGCCTTCTTCTCTAACAATAAGAGACGGGTTACGGCATTTAGACCCTATGGCTGCTTAAACTGGATTGGAAGCCCTCCGAAGCACGGAGGCGGTCATAAGAAAGTTAGCCTTACTCCGAATTCGAACCAAGTACTTTAGCATTAGTAGTTGATCGCGATAATTACTAGACCATTGATCGCCTATCTTTAATTTTATTTGTTTAATTGCACAGTTTAATTTTGCTGTAATTTGTTTGGCGAAAACTCGCGATTTTGTCAAGTTACTTCAATAAAACTAAACTAGATCTGTCGACTTTTGATAAGAGGGCAGATAAACCAGCAATGAGAATCAAAATATCAGGTACCTAATTGTCTTGCAACTAATTGGAAAACCAGCTGGTTTTTCTGGGCTTTAGATGAAATTAATAAAACAAGAAACAGTAGCAGACATCCTAGCGGTAACCTGTCTGCTATTTCTTCGATGATGTGTTGAACATGTGTACTGTTTATTAATTGTTTTAAATAACTATACTACAGAGTACAGATATTAAATCCTACTAAGATATTTTTGATTTTCGGATTCTCGTCGCTCCGCCGGTCCACCGAAAACAAAAATGCAATCTGCCCCTGACATTCGAATTTCGTCATTTTTCGAGGTCCGTGCCCTCCGGGGGATGTTTTTAATGAGTTTAGCGCCTGTGAAAACGGCTCGGAGCGCTTGAAACGAGGCCAAGCCTAGCGAGAGTTGGCGGAGTCAGTTTTGTCCTCATTTTTGGTATTTTAACTTCGGAGTTTTTGCTTTTGGTGCTACCAATTTAACAAAAAAAAACTGTGGATACAACAGCACTTTGGCTATCAACATTGGCCTGTCTGTAAACACTTTTTGTGAAACTGGAATATTGAAAACGGAACCCTCTTTCATTTTTTGGTTGAATGATTAGGAAATAAAAATGGTTATTTATAATGATTTGTTTTTAGCAACAAATTTTTCCTATCCTAAATTAGAAAATAATTAGTAAAGAAATGTAACATTCTTTTCAGAATTCCAACTCATTACATTGACTTAAGATAAATCTCAGGATCTTTACAAAGAAAGAGATAGTTTTCACACCATTTCAGTTAAAGAACAGCAATAGAAGAAGAAATTGCTTTAATATCAGAAAACACTTTGGAAAATGTTCTGCACAATTTCACTTGTCGACTTTGTCGGGTTATTTCCTGCGAAAATGAACATATTAAACAAGTAGTGTGTTAATCGCTGTAATTTCCTTTTATAGATGGACGTTAAATAAATTACAAAAACTAACGGCACTAAAACAAAAACAGTTACCACTAAGCCATTGGGTCTAAAACTGTTTTTGAAAAACTATTTTTAAGGGATATTTTTATTCAAATTTTATCTTATACATATTTGAGGTTAATGTGTTTTTATGTGATTTGGACATGAATGTACGTACTTCCATGTTATTTGGAACCTATTCGTTTTGATGGACTGCAGATCTTCCTTTGTTTTATAGATTTATAGCGTAATGACTAGAACTAACGCATTTAGTATTCCATTAGACACCGGACGTCTTCTAACATAAGGGTGAAGCGTCCTGCTACAACGATGAGACCATGAGCTCTTATTTCCTGATTATTGCGAACGACGTGCACATAAAGAGACATGATGAAATACTTTTCTGGAGACCGTCAACGATTAGTTCCAGTTTCTAAATTTACGCAGATATCGTAAACCATTGTGCCATAACGCAAGTTAACTTTACTGCGTCCATTCCTGTAGCAATAAAGTGATAAATAAACCTATTGTAATCCCACTGCCGACAGAATTTAACTTTCAGGCATTGTTTAAATATTGATTTCTTGTGTACGGTAACAATATTGTTAAACATGTCAACCGGCACTTCTTCAAAAGAATTCGGCTGCAAAACCCAAGAAAGAAAATTGATTAAGCTTCAAAGACCACCCTCAATGTTTCGGTATTCCTTAGTAAAATGTTATCATTACTTTGTTGAAAACTGCACATTTAAAAGTAAAATATGCCGCCTACTGTAATACACAATGTTATCATGTTGGCTGTGACTAATTTTTGTTTTATTGGTACACCTTATTTTAACATAGCAATTTTTAGCATTTTATTTTCTGTTTAAACCGACTTAAAAGTAAATATGCCGCCGCCTTAAGTGAAAATATTCCATCGTGACTAATTTTTGCCTTAATATGATTATTTATTGCAGTTACAACGTTATTATTTTGTAATTTATATTTTTAACCTCAAAAAGTTTAAATCTTTATCAGGAGCCGTTAAAAATGTGGATTAACCAGCAATTAGATGGCTTTTATCAAAATATGAGAAAAACATAACACCAACAATTTTTTTATTAACAGTAAATTTCGATCGAATTACCACTTTATGTAACATTATTTTTGTTTAAAACACGTGCTCTAAATCAAATTGTAATAGCGGTTTAATAGCACATAAATGTTATAGTTTTTAAATCCAGTTATACCTATCTCAGAGTTTTTGTTGAGATTAAACTACACATGTTATAGTTTATATTTTATGATCTATAGTAATTAATGGTGATGCTGACTATTTGTTAACACCAAAAAATTAAATTTTTAAATTTAAACATCATTTTCAAACCATATGAATAAACATATAATTTCCAAATCATGAAGGCTGGCGGACACATAAAAAGTGAGAGGACACATATTTTTTTATACCAAAAATTTTAGTATTGGCAAGTAGTAATCTCGTTAATCCATTCACCACAATTGGTATATACAAGTCAGCGCACTGTTTTTGTCATCTCTATTCTGTTTCGTCGCGGATAAAAATAACAAAAAAACATTATATGAAATAATTATTCGTTTGAAATATGTTAAAAGATAGAAATAATCCATGTTGGTAAGGTTTAGAATCTAAATCCTGATAAAAACGTATTCACTAAAATTTGATTATCTTGGATTCGCTTTTCTCTTTTATAAATCGAATTATTCAGAGTGGCTACCTGAAACATGAAAGTTATGCTGAAAACACCTGGAGCTAGATGAAAATAGGATTAACAAACCACGTAGAGCTTTTTAATTCATGAAACAGGACGGAAGCACTTTCGAATGTCATCCTAGCAGTAATCTGATTTTTGATGCTATCGTATTAAAGAAATAATAATTATAAAGATAATTAATTTTACTTTCATCTGAAGGGTTCTTAATTGTATTAAATAAGTTTAAATAAGAAAATGCAGAATTTGCTGCTTAATTTGAATTGGGGAATACCCTGTTTTAACAGTTCACGATGGCAATCATCAACCTACAAAATACAAATTTAAAAACAAAAATTAAATTATGACCTTCTTTACCCAAACCAAAAATGTTTGATTAAGATGCGTCCACTGCTAAGCCGAGAAACCCGGTTTGATTCCGGGCTTTCTCTCGAAAAGCAATGGAAAACCACCGAGGTGCTTTGTCACGAAAGCCGCTTCTCAATCACACGGCTAAGAAAAAAGAAGAATGTCTGCTTACTGTTCAATGCGATAGATGCTTTTTGTATTTCTCTGGTTGATTCTATTAATTAAAAGTAGTGTCTGAAGGTTCGCTTTAAGTTACGGTTTCGATCAGATTTGGCAAAAAATGCTATTTTCGGCGGCAGTTTCAGTTAAAAAAATGGCCCATGTTATTGAGCGAAGAGATAAGCAATTTTTAAAATAATTTAGTTTAATAGTGAAAATCTTAAAATTAATTTTTACTTTTAGAGTTAAAAACTTCAGGTAACTTAAGCTTTATTGCTTTGGTATTGCTTTTTTTGAAAATTATAGTGTATTAGGTTATATTATGTCAGTAACCAAAAAACCGCTTATTTTGTAAGAAAAACATCGTCATAGCAGTATTTAGTAACTCGAGTTACTAGATTTTTCATTTAAAAAAACCGATTTTTGAAAAGGGCTGCCGTCCTTGACTTGAATACATAAAATTGATACATTTTACTAAAATCAAGAAGATTTTTATAGTTTTCCTTTGGTTTATGCTTTTTTTGTTTTAGGTGTTTACAATCTATTATTTGTTCCATATGTAACAAAGTTGTTCCGCATTTGTACATTAACAAAACAAATGAACAGAAAACCAAAATCAAGCACAAGTAAATTCTACTTAAACTGTACACCCAAAAAATGTTCAGCTGGGAATCAAAATTGCATTGATGAACAAATTTAATAGGCCGGTAGAGCCTATGTTCCTGAATTAGTTTCTAATGATATATATTTTATTTATACAAAATAAAAGAAGACGTATTTTTGTTTATATCTCGAAAACATTCCTTACACCCGATAGCGACTTTTTAAGATTAATTTGTGGAAATAAATCACCAATTAGGCAATTTAATGGCTTCCTGATTGATTTTTTTTGCATGGAACCTCGTACTTCATTATTAAAAAAAAAATAGAAAATCTAAATATTTCGAAAAATGTCAGAAATTTTACAAATTTTCGATATTTTTCAAAAAATTCACTTTATATTTTCAAAAGTTTGAATATGTTTTTGGAAGTAACTCGTTTTGTATGCTTTCTAAATTTTAATATCGATTAATTATTACTTTTTGAGATATTAACTTCTTGAGTCTTTTTGTCATTTTGATTGTGCGACGTTTCGGCCCGTTTGATTGATCCATTTTTAAGGCTAAAATATTTAAACATTATAATAAAATTAATATAAAATCTTAAAAATCTTACAGTATTTTTATTTTTAAAATATATGGAAAATTTTACCCTTGAAAATGGGCCAATATAACGGGCCAAATCGCCGAACAAAATTTATTCTTTTAAAATAGAGTTAAATCTTAATTAATTTTAATTTGGATTAAAATATTACCTATTTCACGAATTTAAATAATAAATCACTTTTATATTGGGCATATTTTACCTATCCATAATCCAATACACTGTAAAAAATGGGTGTAATTTTACCCGTGAAAATTACCCACACTGTTAAAAATTTCTATGGTAATTTTACTAAACATGTATTGGAAGTTTTTACGCACCACAATATAGTAGTATTAAAACTCAGTATTGTAATTTTACTACACCTCATTTTGAGAAAATTACAAAATATTTGTTGCAAAATTACTAAGCATTGATAGGAAATTGTTTAGTAAAATCACAGTACAGATATTGGAATTTTGCTAAGCAAATCATATTAAATACGTTTAGTAATTCAACAATGATGTGTTGTAATTTTACTACACGACTTTATCCCAACACATTTTGAGAAAATTACAAAATATTTGTTGCAAAATTACTACCCATATGTAGTACAAATATTGGGGCATTATTGAATTTCCAATATTGAATGTGAACATTTTATACTGCGACTTTATTTATTTGTTATCAATTTACATACAAATTATTTATATAGAACAGATGATATACCACCGAATATCCCGTGTAAATCTGTATCAAACTTAGCATTTTTTTTTCACTTACCGCATTCCCCGAGGTTCGAACCCATAGCGCACGATTTGATTTTTACGAAATCCACCGCTCTTACCACTGACCTACCAAGCTTACTTATTTAAATTTGTTTGCCAAGTGCTATACATGTTATACATAATAGACCGTTCTGAAAATTACATATATTACATAATCTTTTTTATTTTCAACTTTTCTATTTCTTTTGTCCCAGAAAACAAAACAAAATTAAAATTTAATATAACTTAGTTTTAAAAAAGATTTATCATTTGCGAATTTCCAAAAATTTCATGTGATTCAAAATGCAAATTTTAATTGGTAATTGCAGTGGCAATTGTAGTAAAATTAAATTACAAATATCTTTAGGAAACTAACAAAATTTGGAATTTAGATCTGCGACACAGTGTTGTAAAATCTCAAAACGTATTCGATTAACACAAAGAATAGCAAAAGTGCAAGCAGAAGTTGTATAAAGAGGATGATGATTTGTAAATTTTTAAACATTTCATGTAATTCAATTTACAAAGATTTTTTGTAATTTTACCAATATAGTTGTGGGAATCTAAATTGCAAATATGTTCAGTAAATCTACATCATTTTTCTATGAAGTCTACGATACAGTATTGCAAAATTATAATTAGTTTCTGAAAAATACAAAAGTGTAGTAAAATACAAACCTTTTACTATAATGAGATGTAATGTTACTAAAAATGTGTATTAATATTACTTTACGAAACACTAGTTTGTAATTTCACTATGCAATTGTTTTGTAAAGTTGTAGTAAATTTACAAAGATTTTTAACAGTGCACTTAATGAGAGTAAATTTTCAATGTAAAAATACAGCTTTAATTTATTTTACCTCCAAAAATTACCCGGTTTATTAAAGTTAATTTACCCTAAAATTTCATGTTTTATCAAAAAAAAATGTAAAATTACCCCAAAAATAGATGAGGTAAAACTATACCTTGGGGTAAATTTGCCGCAAAAATTAGGGTAAAAATTACACTTTGGGGTAAATTTACCAAGGAATTTTTTACAGTGAAGTCTTAGTTTTTTTTGTAAAAATTGTAAATAATAGGACTACTTTACTAAAAAAAAAAACCAAAATTGTTGAAATATTAAAAAAAAAATAGGTGATATTGATGAAATACTAAATGATTGATTTTTTAATTTCAATTTTTATTTCTTTGGTTGAAAATTCTTATTAACAAGCAACTTTCATTACTGATTAAACCTTAAAAGTTAAGCAAAATTTTTTTCATGCAAACTACTTTTTCAGTTAAAAGCAGACTTTGAAATTTTAATTATCAAGCATTCAAAATTAAAGTCTACTAAAGGTACTTTATGAGAGAAGGTGGTAAATAGAATCTAATTTAAATGCTGAAGAGCACTACGTAATTGTTTTAGCTCAGTCGTTAATAACTTATTTGCATGAGACTCCTAATTAATTAAAACTAAGATAAAATAAAGTCAGATTTTTGTAAATCGTGAGAAAAAAAATTTATAACATTATCAATCAAGTAATCCCAATTAATGTGTTAAATTTTATATCTTCATAATTTTTATTGTAGTTTCTTGAAATTAATCATCAAAATATAATTTGGAACTTGACGATTTTGATGATTAGGGGATGATGAGCTAGGTATCTTCATGTAATAAACTTAATTCAAATTATCCAAATTGCTATTAACCGTTCCAAAAATTCAAGATCTCTTCCAATATGTAACGATAAATTCCAAATTTCTCTTGGATCTTAATTTTCACAATTATTATTTGGGATCTAAAGTAACAAAGCCCTTTGAAGTCTTGTCCAACACCTGAGAAAGACACCTGGGCAAAATTTGAAAATTCAGAAGAGTTTGAAAATTTTAAATGGAAGCAACGACATATATGAACAAAATGTATGTCAGGGGAAATTTTTTTTACTTCTCGAAGTAATGATTAATTAAGAGGGCAATAGAAAGAGGCATTCAAGCATCACAAAGAATTGTTGTGCAACCGTTATATTTGTAGGGCGTCAAGCAAAAACAGCAAATGCTGGAATTGAATCTGCATTTATTTCTTAGCAAAAGAATCACTTATCCACGGTCGAACGCCCAACTAACGAGCCCGTGGTACCAGCATCGAATCTTGGAAATGCTAATGTTGTTTCCGGAATGCACCCTGAGTGAAAAGTTATTCGTAAATACGCACTCAACTAATGGAGTTTGACTGATTTTCAGCGGAAGCTTCGTTTTTACATGCTCTTAATATATGCACAGTCACTGTACGTTAATTTACTATGCATACTTATATGATTTTGTTTGTTTTTGCAAACAAATTTACATTGTTTATCATTTTTAAATTAGTCTCGATATGTCATGCATAAATTTGATCGTAATGGTTAATTAATGAAATGAAATGAATTGAAGGTTAACTTCATTAAATGCAAAATAGGTTTCATTAAGGTGCACCATTAAATTTAGACACCTATGCATTCAGAATCAAGTTGGCGATTCTTAATACGGTCCAAGGACCACGATCCGTTTCCCATTGTTACCGAGAGCCTAAAGGCTCCATGCATCTGTATTAATGCACTGGCATTATATTGATATGGTACTTATTAATATTACATCATAAATTGTGCTGTATATAACCTCAAGGCTGGAGGGCGTTGTCATGGCATTCGCTTACTTCTTGCGGAACGAAAATAATCCGTCGCATAAATAGGAGAAATTGAGTTTTGCCGTTGTTCACGTCTATCAATATGACGAGACAATTTGTCAAAACAATTATGATCTTTCGATTTTAATTCGGACACTTATTGATAAATTCGCGATAACTTACCTAGATTGAAACAGCATGCAAGAGAAGAAAAAAAGTTGGAAGGAAAACAAACAAGCATTACCATATAACAAAAATTGCATTTTTAAAAGAACTGCCACGAGTTCATAGCTTGAGGCAATTTATAATGAGATTTATGAATTTCAAGTAGCTGCTGTTCGCCATAAGACATTCAAACAAAGAAAGTTAAGAAAATCAAATAAACACACGTAAGTCAACCGTACAATTCACTAACCATAACTTTAAAATAAATCTGCATGTGTCAACAACAGAATTATTTCACTTGAAAATCCCAAGTGCTAGAAAGGATAACCTTTGAATAGCAAGAAGTCGTAAAGTTCAGAAACTCGGAGCTTAATGCTTAAGGGCAAGTGACCGCTTGGAAAAATCTTGTAAGGATTGCAATACTACATAATTTAGTTTCGATTGTGCGTTTGACAGGGGTCATGAATACCGGCAATTGTTTTTCAACAATCTTTTACAATCATATAAATTACCTTTATAAAAGGTAGTCACTTATGTTACGTAATTACGCCAATTATCTGATGATTACTATTTTGAAAAAGTTTATGTCAGTTAATCCTACAAGTCTTTAGATTTTCTTTATAAAACTCAAGATGCTGTCCATTTAATACCTCAAATTGGAAGCTTATAACCAAATACGAATTTACCAAGTCCAAAAGGAATCCCCCACCTTTCTGGTCCAATTATGCAATGACCTGTTTGCTTTGGGACTTAAAATGTTGAAAAATATTGAGACAAATTAATAGCATTCAAAATTAATTAAAATAAAAAAAGAAGAAAAATATCTCTTACTCCGACTAAACTCAGATTATAATTTAATTTCGTGTGAAAATTTTGTTGCAATAAGCTGGATATTAGCAACGAACTGGGTCACTTTTTTATGATTAAAATTACCCTCCCGAAAGAAAATAAATTATTGCGTGTAACCTTTACGCGCGGTTGAAGTTAAACTTCTTTGACGTTGTGGCAGATGAACGTGAAAATTACTACAATCTTACTATTTAACTAGTATTCCGATTCATTAAAGTACCTAATTAACCCTTTCGGTCACGGCGGTCGTTTAAACGAACACGAATTGTATATGATCTGAAAAAATTAGATTATTCTAAAAATCTTTAAAAAAATTAAATATTACGTATTTTCATTTTGAACTTTTTAGCTTAAAAAACAGAAAGTTGTGACCGAAAGGGTTAAACTGAACACAAGAAAAGTTGATACGAGGTCGATCAATCACTTAGCAAGATGGTGATGGTCTTCAAATTCCCCAGCCGTAGACATATCAATTTTAGGGTAATTATTGCAGGATGCAGAAAAATAACGAACCTAAGATACGCGGATGACACCACGTTGCTGGCTAATAACGAAGACGAACTAGCAAAAATGCTACAATTAGTCATTAAAGAAAGTGAAGCCTTAGGCTTAACAATAAACTTAGAAAAAACCAAACTAATGGTATAGAAAAAGTTACTGAATTTCTGTACCTTGATCCATTGGTGACAGGCGAAGGTAGAACTGAAAAATAAATCAAGAGACGCGCTGCAATGGCACGCTTTGACGCTTTCGCTATGTGGTGATGGAGACGTATGCTGCGAATCCCATAGACAGCGAAAAGGACGAACGTGTTGATATTGCAGGACCTTAAAATAAAGAACAGACTATCGACCATTTGCCGACGACGCATCCTGCAATATTTCGGACACGTGATGCGCAGAGATGGGACAAACATGGAGAAGTTGGTGGTTCAAGGAAAGGTGGAAGGCAAGAGACCCAGGGGTAGATCACCCAATAGATGGATCGATCAAATAAAACAAATAACGAAGCGATCCCTGCAGACAACAATAAAAGATGCAGAACACCGACAAGAATGGAAAAACATCGTGAGCATAATGAGCTTTTTGGATCACGATTCCTCAGTCATGAAGATGCGACTAAAGAGAGAGAGATTGCAGGATCTGCAATAACTAAATTTATTGGCAGAAAATTGCTATACTCTAAAGAAAAGGTAGCCAAGGTGGGCAGAGCTTCTAAACAACCAACAGATGAAAGGCGAAAGTGTCGACACTAAGCAAATCCACACAGATGAAAATCAACAATGTGGAAATGCCAAGGGAAGAGGAGATCTTAGAAGCAATATGTAGTCTATAAAACAACAAGTGCACGAAGAAAGATAAAAAGTAGGTTTCTAAAAATGCGGTGAAGAAAAGTTACTTCAAATGATGGTGAGACTTATACAGATAATTGAGACAAATCAAGTTATGCATAGGACAAAAAACAAATTAATAGAATGACATTTTAACGTTGAACGAACGTTTGTTTTACAAACTTATTCAAAGTGTATTTAAAAATTGTAATTTATCTTCACCCCTGAAAGAGCATTCCATACAATGCTAAAATACCTGAATAATGAACAGTTGACTTTAGAGAATGAACTAAAAGAGTAACATTCTCACAATCTAAAAGGTATTCCTGATAATCAGCGATTTGCCAAGGGATATTTTATACCTCCCAGACCCCCCGGTGCGTGCTATGTTTAGAAAGACTGAAATATTTCTAGGTAATAAAATCAAATAATATAGAATATGCATATACATTTGCTCTCTTCATTCGGGGGGGGGGGGGGGGGGGGTTCTGGATGGTATGGTATTCGGTATCCGGACAATTGTTCGCCGGACGATTGTTCACCGGACAATTATTCGCCGGACAATTGTTCGAATAGGTCAATTATTCGCCGGATAATTGTTCGCATAGGACAAAATTGTTCGCGAGATAATGATTCGCCTGATTTTTTGTTTATAAATAATTTACCTTATGAAATGTACCATATACCAAGAACTGTTCCAAAAACATACTACAATAGACACAATTTAAAACTTTGCTGAAGATTAAATTTTTATTTAAAAAAATCAATTAAATCAATAAAATTAAATCAAGTTGGGGTTTAGGTCCAACTTCTACGCTTCTTACCTTCAAAAGTACGATAGAAAACCTTGAAATATTCTGAACCCTTAAACCGCCCGGGGCCGACCGAAGGGCGTGCGGAGGCTAGGTTTTCCCTGCCCCTGACATTGGATAATCTCGGATCCCAGCCTTCGAATTTCGTCACGGCAATCTCGGATCCATGATTTTTGTTAATTTTGGAAAAACTACTGGACCATCCGCAAATTTTATTATTTATATCTACTATTAAGCCATTACCTACCACTCAGTGCAAAAATTTCGGCGAAATTCGGAAGCGTAGAACTTTTGGACCGTCCCCCAAGTTGGTAAATGTTTCGTTTAAAAATAAAATGTTTAAAAAAATAAAAAAATCTTAAATTTTGTAGTGGGGGGGGTTAGTTAAAGTTAATTTTTTGAGTTAAGTGTCCGAGAGTCTATGTTTTTGAGTGAAGAAGAAAAAATTATTTGTTTCCTTTTAAATGGAACAGTGCTTTTATTGTTAATTTTTATTTTTGGAATTTTTTTTACAGTCAAAGGTTCTCAAAACTTTCAATTTTATTTTTAAACGAAACATTTACCAACTTGAGGTAATTTCTCAACTATTATAGATGTATATATAGAATACTGAATTTGTATTTGACCGGGAACAGGAACATTCTCCTGATCTTTACACACATCCTGTCAAAGAAGTACGTCGCTACTTATAGGTGTTCGGGAGATATGGTGACACAAACATTTATATAGACGAACAAATAGCGAACAATTGCCCAGCGAACAAAAGTCCTAGGCGAACAATTGTCCGGCGAACAATTATCCGGCGAATAAAAGTCCTGCGCGAACAATTGTTCGGCGAATAATTGTCCGGCGAACAATTTGCGGCGAACAATTTGCGGCGAACAATTGTCCTAGAATCGAAAACATCAGCAAGCACTCTAATAATGTGCATATAATTTTGCAAAAAGGGGGGAAATAGTGTAGCTGCTCTTAACTCAAATTAAGAAGAGCAATAGCAAAGACGGATTACTACATAGAAACTAATTCACCCTTGGTGTTTTATCGGTTCATGTGCATGAAGTTCCATACTGTACTCTAAGCATTGCAGGTTCAATTTTCCTAACTTATATTTAATTTAATTATTCATATGAACTACAAAATATATTCAATGCTGGTAAAACTCCAGAAGTGCAAATTTTTAAATATCTAAATTAATAATGCTGCTTCCGTGCTGAGATCAATGCCCACGAAAGCATATGTGAACTTTTTGTTAATTGATCAAGGTTTTTACCGTTTATATGACAGGTATTTTAATTATGTGTAGGTAATACTGCGATCCTGTGGAGGTAAAATTATTTAAATATTTTGGATTGGTCGATTGACATTTAAAACTTTTTATAAATTAAAGGAAATGTAAATGCTAAATATCTGTTTACTGGTGTATTATACAACATGAGCTTGAAGATTAGGTGTTGTTTAGACCGCTCCAATCGGAACTAAATTTCTGTAATCTTAGGTAGGTGAGAGTTAGAAATAAAATTATACAAGATAGATGAACATCAACATCATTAATTACCCAAAACGGAAAAAAATAATAATTAGCCCAGCAGATCATGGAATGGAAAGCGATAGTAAAAAACGTGAGATTTTGGCTATTGGAATTAAGAATAAACCAAAAACGAACGCTGAGAAGACAATAATAGGAGAATGTCAAAGTAGGGTTAGGATGGATAAATCGGTGAAAGTTCAAATTTTAATACTGAAGAAACTTTTCAAATTTTAAGCAGGCTTACGATAACATTATTAAAAATGAACTCCATGAGTTGCCCGTCGAAATGGGGATATCAGTTAAAATACATCAATGTCTGGTTTTTGCGATGCTTAGAAATTTCTCCGGACTACCTACTATTTTGCAGTATTGTAATTTTTCAAGTTTTTTAAATTTTCTACTTACTACAAATTTACTACTTGTTCTTCTATGTTGAACCATTGACGTTTATCCTCTAGGGATGGATGAACAATTATTAAAAGGTGATACTTTTCCTTTTTTTAATTTTTTATTTTTCACATGGCTAGCCTCGTCTAGAAGTATCTGCTTGTGTAAGTTGTCAGTTTGTACGTTGCTACGGTAGTTGTTACGCCTAAAAATTGTTAAAATATTATTTCGGTGCAGTTTTTGTGATTTTTTTGGCGTGGAGGATATTTGTACATATACATATAGGTTAAGTCGCTGAAGGCATTATACTATAAGTAGTAAATTGAGTTAGCAATGGTTGCAAACAATAAAAAAGTAATAATGATCGTAAACATAAATTCAGGAGTGACGATTTTAATTAAAGCTTTTCCTGTAAAATACGAGTGATGTTACGACAATTTGGATGGAAAATGTATTACACAAAACAAGAAATAAAATGTTATTGCAAATCGATAAGATGAAATAGCGAACATAAGTAAAAGAATCGACTCAATTGCATTTTCCTGTTTATACGTATGTAAGCCTCTATAAGAAAGCAATGTGTTTCTTGAAGAGTACTTTGTTCGAAATGACGATAGACTATTTCAAAGGCGCCTATAAACGAAGAATCACTGCGACAACTACCACGGAATGAATGAATCGTTGCGCTGGAGACATATGCTGCTTTCTCTTCTGAAAGAATCACTTTAAGACGAAATGGGCGCTTGCCAGTAGATATTTTTATGATGTCGTCGGTTGATGATGTTAGACAGCATTTTTATGGATACGTTTCAATAAACGTAAAAATATAAGCCACCGAATTTCGGCAAAATAATTTGTTCCATTTTTGGCAAGTGCTCGTGCAAAATGAAAGGTTGGTGAATTTTACAAATAAATTTAACGATTAATTTAAAATCGGGCAAGCGGGTTGTGGTCTATTCGTATAAGAGGAATGGAACATTTTTCAACATCGTTTTCCTTGGAGAGCACGTTATTGTTATTTGAAAACATTTTCTTATATCCTAATGCACCGATATCTAACAGAACAGTTTAAAGTTAGTAAGGATTTCAAGAATTTATAGGTTTTTAAGAAATGCATTAGTAAAATATAAGCGCACTTAAAATCCATTAGAAGACGAGCTCAGCGAGTAGTTGTCGAGAATGCGTGTCCCCAGTCGACTGAAAAAGTCCCCTAGGTGCCTTTTAACAGCATAAATCTTATTATTTCTCTACTTTTACTGGATTATATGTAAAAATTTTAATTTGGGAAACGAGGTAATTTAAATGATTAATAAATCGATTCATTGTAAAACTATTAAAATTAGAGACAAAGGGGAGTTGCTATTAATCAGATATAATCTGGATAACAGCGAACACGCATTAATAATTCTGTGATAATACTTTCATTGCCTCTAGAAAGCATTTGTCACCGAATGAATTCCGGTTGACAAGTTTGAATAATCTGTTCTTTATCAGCAAACAAGGCTGTCATATATTGAATTGGAACATTTCACCATCAGACGCGTTGGATGCATAGGCATTGTCACACAAACCGTCACGATATTGCCCAGATTCAATTTCCAATATGCATACACTGGATGCATCACGGTTTAGACGGAATTACTGTAGTGATCGGATTTCCCACACTGACTCCAAACCTCCCCAGGCCCACTAATATCCCATTGCTCGCCACTACCTATATTCAAAGTTTATATCGATCTAAATTCTGCATTTGCGGTGGAAGTGCTTCTACACAAACTAATGCACGTGTTGCATATATTGCATTAGTATTATTTTCAATAAGGTTGCTTTTAATATTATATTTCTCTAAATTAATTTTTCCATCGAGAGAAGGGGAACTAATCATATAGAACATACATTTTAAATAATTAAAAACTTTGGAAAATTGAAATTATAAATTGAGAGTATAATACTCTCAATTGAGAGTATAAATCCTTATTATTTTATTAAAAAAATTTAATGGTAAGTTTTTTCATAGATAATCCCAATCCGTTAGGTAGTTGAAAAAACCTCAAAATTTTTCCAGCACCTGTTTGAAAAGAATTAAATTATCTAAAATCGAGATTCTAACCTTACATTGCTGAAAATCAATGGTTTTCGAGTTATGGGTTAATTTAACCAAAGAAAAGTTGAAAAATTGGTAGTTTTATTTCTTTACCTTTTTAAACTTTTTGAAAGAAAACTGACGCTTTTCCGGGTAGAAAATTTCACGGGCTACAAACTTTAGCCTAATAAATTTTTGAATCCGAAACAAAAAAATATTAAATTGAAACAACTGAATCATGTGCAATGGCGGCTTGTACTTTGTTATTATAGGGGAGCGACGTTAATTCGATGATATTTTCACGTCGAATTGATGTTTATATTATGCACCCGTTGAGTGTGTATTTAAAACTTGCAATATTAATCCATATATCTAGTCTATATAATTATTGAGGTATTGCGGGATATTCCATACCCCAGACTCATCAGCGCTTACTGCCGCTACCAGCAAATGTATGCTATTTTTTAAAAGTGAAAGGTTCTTATTCATTAAAATCAATTACATGACATGCACGGAAATCTTACATCTGTGAAACCGAGAGTTCTAGAGAGCTTGGAATACCTCCCAGCACAACAGTAAATGTGTTCAAAAGAAATACTCTTAAGCCAAGTATTTCAGGCCCAGTTTAAAATCGAGATTAACTTAAATTAAGGAGTAAAGTTAGTTTATGTACGCTGCATCGTACAAAAATCTTGTATACGGAAAAATTAATTTTTTTCGCACTAGTGTCATAAATAGCTATTGTCTTAAAAGGTACGTTATACGGTTGTAAAGGCTTTACAATGTTTTTTACTTATAATAAAAATAGGAAGGCTTATAATGCATTTAAGAGCTTTATGCTTGAAATCATGTTTTACAGATTGCATAAATTTTTTATTCGGTACTTCAAACTCAGTAAGTTACTAATTAGTAGGTAGGTACATGTACATTATTGTTTTAGTACTTATTAATTACAGAAAGTGAAAATTTTTCTACTCCGTTAGACATAATAAGAACGTTAAATTTGCTATTTAATGAAAAGCAATTAACTATATTATTAAAGAATTTATATCGATTGGTAATAATTATCACACCCAAGTATTAAAGGAAAATTAAATAACTGGTCATTTCAGTTAAATAGCTGTTAATTAAATTTTAATAAAACTGAAGGCTCGCTAAAAAATTTGTAAAAACTATAAAATTTAATCGCAGCTTATTTATTTGTGCTGTTGGTTGCATTGCAGTACGGAAATACTTGGGTCGAATCCACCGAAACAACTAGGTCTAATATTTTGGTGGGGCTAAATGTAATAACGACATTTTCATTTCAGCTCATCATGTCTTCTAACCCCACTGATACTGGATTTAATCAAGTAATTGGGGGGGGGGGGGGGTTATGGTCCCCCCCCGGCTACTAGCGTCTATGACCGAAACACAAACTTTTGTAAATATCTCAGCTTACTTGGCCGGTGAACTAAACATGTTGGTCAAAAGAAAAACAGAATAGAAGCAAAGGCCGAGCCGTGTAATCTTATTCAATAGATTGCAAACTCTGTAGATTAAGCTTATATAAATTTTTTTAGATGAATTAAATCAGCCTTTAAGCCTTTTTAATTAACAAATTAGTAACAGCATCAAACAACGGAATATTAATTTCCTGTTTGACGAAATGAAAACATTTAAAGGCTGTTTTTCATTGCAGTTTACTGTAATAATTAATAAGTGGGTTTTTGTCAAACGCAATATACTCTGGAAGCAATTTATGCAATCCTCTTTTATTGCATCAGGTCTATTTGATATGCTAATTTTGTTTTTAGTGAATAAAACTACTTATTGCCTGGCGTCCCGATAGGAAGCTAGAAAATTGCGTTTTATTTTTCAATAGCGAAATACATCACGATCCAACAGTTAAAATAATTTTTGCATCAACGAATGCAAGTTTAACATATAAAATATTTTTTATCAATCCGCGACTCACGACGAATATCTTAACTGCATGAATTGGTTAAATATAATTAATTAATTGGCGCCCGACGTGGGGCCGAACGAATTTTTTTGACATATTATATACAATGTGATGAATTTTTCTGAACAAATATAATGACGTTTAATACAAACTACATCGACGAAAGCAGTAAAATGCCATGCAGTGTATTTCTGTGCAAAAATATTAAAATTCAATAATTTTAGCGGTCGTTTTTTGTTTCAAAAACGGATATTGAAATGGCTTGCTAAATAAACATTTAAAATGGAACATGTACAGACACAAATGCATTATTTTATGTACTTATAATCAAAGCTTTAGTTTACTTTTCATTAGAATTTTAAATTTTATCTAACCGTGAAATGTAGTAGTTGATTTTTTTTTTACTTTTTTGTTTTGATGACTAGGGACGTCAGTGATTTGTAAATTTTGTAGTTTTCCACTTTGGAATTGGAAATAAATATTTGAATATTCATATAAGCGTTAATTTATGCAAAACTGCATTCGAAGTTTGATTTGTTGATGGCAGTAAACACTAAACCACGATTACACACGCATAGGGTTTGCTACCTTAATAAGCTACCAGTTCATCATTTTGCGATTATTGTTATAAAACAGTGCTTCACACCGATATGCACTTTATTGCAAATACGATTTGATACATTACGTAAGTCAACAAATCCACATGCAGGATTGTTGCAGAAATATTACATTAAATATTCGATAGGATATTAATTAATCAAGCTATGTAAACGTACACCAAATTAATCGTTTACTTTCCCTGTTTGCGTTTATAACAAAACTAAATGCATTTTAACGTTTCAGGGTAATCAATAACAAAATTAATTTTTGAAAGCGTTTATTTACCTTGGCGTGACCGTTGTCCGTCATCTTCTTCGCCTGCGTGATAGAGAAACGAAAGTGGGCACACAGCTTAATCAAAGTTTTGAAACACTTGTTAGATGACCCATTTGCGAAAGATCTAGTAGGCCTGCCCTGAAGGAATTCTGGTCACAGATGCAACGAGATAGCAAAACGAGGGTGACTAAATGCCCTAAGGGAACTTCAAATCAGAAAAAAGAGGTTTATTATTAAAACTAATTGACGTTTCCAATCATAATTAATTCACTTCTAAAATTACCGCATAAAAACTTAATTTCGAGGTTATGTCATAAAGCTTGAAGTAGTAATTACCTCTTATTATTATTATTATTATTTATTACAATGAGAAGAGTAAAGGCGAATAGATTATGGTGTTCATTTCATTAAGCATGATGCATAAGAAATGCAAACTAACCTAGAACTAAACCTAACCTAACTTTTAGAATGGATTTAGTAAAAGTTTAATATTTTTAAGATAACCCGCTGGAAAGACATAACGCTTTAGTATTATGGTAGAGGCTGTTGATGGTAGTGTCACGACGATCTTCAGTTGTATGTCAGTCAACCGTGCACGAATTTGCTTAATGCATTCTATACTTCAGCGGTTTAGTTGCATATTCTTTTATATTTATGTTTGCGTGCGCGTGTCGTTAATTTCCTTTTGTTATTTGCTCTTTAGTCAACGATTATAGCGGTACTTAAAGCACCCCATACCTTAAAAACTAAAATAGACGTCGAGAAGTAATTTGACGGACGCAGAAGTATCGATGGTCGGTAGTTATTGAAAGTAGGTAACCTAAAAAAAACTTTATGAGTCGTTATGGTTTTATGATTTGAAAGCCCAAATTAGATAAAGTTACAAATGCATTTCCAAAGATGTCAATTTGGATATAAATTGAGTTTATTGGAAGTTCGGTAGAGTTATTTGTTTGAAAAGAACTTGTGTCAAACCTTACTTCCTAAGATACTTATTCTTGTCGACAGATAGAATTATCCGTTTAGTTTCTCTTAGTAGCGTTCTTTTTCTCGCGGCGAAAATACTCTTGATTTATCCTACTATCTCATTTCCGCATCTCTCTCGAAAGCTACCGCCGTTGTTGGTCTCTTCCTGTTGTTTCCCACTTTTGTTTCCATTTACTAAAGTTAATGAGGCTCAAATTTGTCATTCTTTTTAATTTACGTTAACTTGGCAGACATTTCGTCAATCATCCCTTTACATATCATTTGGTATGTCGTTTCGTCGGGAGATTTAAATTTCAGTTGCCATATTGCAAATGCGGTTCTTCAAAATCCCTAAAGCGGAATAGCAGTCGTGATATTTTATTTATCCTGTGCATGTGCAAATCAATGACTCGAAAATATGTATTTTACTCAGCAAATTCAAACGCGTAGTTCACTAAATTAACAAATTCTGTATAAAACATGTCACTCACAAATAGCACGGCGGATAATAAAATATTGATTTATATTGGCATTCGGAAACCCTGTAATCGTAACTATAGTGGACCAACTCCGCCCCAATCAGTGATATAAAAACACGAAATAGTCGGAAGCTCATCGCAACGGACCCTTAAGTTGTAAGTGTTCGTCCTGGCGGCCGCCAAATTGATGACATACCCTAAGACAATGCAGATACCAATAACATTATTATTGATACTATATTACTATCGAGGGTGCATTGTAAGGTTAACCCTGTACAGTCTGCCAATATGTAACTAAACCATCAATTTCAAATTCAGTTTACAATGTGCCAACGTATCCGCACAATTGTTGGTCACTTGCGACGTTCATCCACGGATTGCAGCTTGATTACCCAAGCAATTAAGCACCGATAGTGATAAATGACCAATAATGACTCAGTAGTAATGGCTTATGCAACCATGCAGGTGAGCTACCAAATTGCATTTACTACACTTTATTCATTTTTAAATTAATTAAAAGACCGGATCATTCAAACCATTAAACAAATTTATTATTTACTGCTACCTATATTTAGCAAAATGTACATCCAAACATTTTAATCTCGCATCAATGTGCATCAGAGATATACTAGAACATTTTTCTAAAATTCGCGGCGAGTTTGTAGATTTAACGGACAGCCGCAAAAAGTTACTTTTTACCGAATAAAACACAGAATTAAAGAGAAGTGACTTTGGTTATGCTATACTAAATATTAAATTTACATAAATACAGTTTAATTTATATTGTATTGTTATTGCATAATTATTCAGAATGTAATTTACATAATGGCATAAGAAATTAAAAAAAAGTTACATTATTAAATTAATGTACTATAAAAGTTGATGAATTTTAAGTAACGTACCTATTAGTCACTAATTGAGAACAATGATGGTACATACTGCTAAAGAGTACATCGACCCTTCACCTTTAGCAAAATGAGGGTTAACAGGAAATATTTAGATGTTATTAAAGTTGTTCATATAGAGATTTCAATTTATTAGTACTTTTGATTTAAATTAGGTATTATATACTATGGGTGTATTAAATTTTCAACTTGTCAAGTACTTTTAACAAATCACTAAGTTACACATTGTATTTAAGCTAATTTAATACATATTATTATTAAGTTATGTTAATTCTAATCAGAACATAAGAAAATGCTAAACCAGTACGGGTATTACAGCAGTAAGTCAACCTAGACGAACAGATAGGCAAAAATAATTATTTGTGGAATATAAAATAAGATGATATAAATACTTTCCTAGGTGACAACTTCCTTTTGCTATAAAATAAAAATATTTTAAGAGAATCAAATATTGCATACACCTCTGCTCAAGAGTACATTAGTCCAGGAGTCCCTTTGAAGGACTAGTTCCGAAATCCAGGTTAATGGTAGATTTTTTGCTCAGGTTTGTCAAAAATAAATTTTTGAAGAGGGTTTAATGTTTTTTTTTTAGTTTTGAAGATTTTTTCTGTTTTTTTCTAAATTTTTTAAGATTGTACTTTCTGAACTTTAGTAATTAAGATATAATTTGAGGGGGGGGGGAGTTCTAACCCTAACTAAATGCTGTCTTGAGTGCTGGAATTGTTAGCTACAGCCCAGCATACTTGCAAATGGGGTGTGACACTGTCTCAAGTGCCTTGTCATCGGTACACCTGTGTGACCCGAGTAATATTTAAATGATTTGACCCAAGAGTAGAGACCCAAAGCTGAGAACTCCTGAATTCGATCAATTCGGAGTATTTTTCAAGATGATCACCTTCCTGCTCAAAAGCTAAAAAAAAAGTTGGTCAAACGTGATTAAGTTAAATACATATTTGAATCTCAATTAATTGATTTAGGTAAGATGTAGTGTCTTTGTTGCAGATATTACCTTTTAGAAAGCACCCTTTTACCTACTACTAAAATGATTGACCTTTTTGTAAACATTCAACAAATTTCCTTATCAATTTTACATTTATCTTTGGCCAATTTCCATATGTGCCGATTGCAAACTAGCTTCCTTATGTTTAAAACAATTATAGTGGAGTTTCCTCACCGTTTAGTCGTCCCCAATAGTTTACAGTGCGAAGCTGAAGAGTATTGGAATTGTGTTATTTGGTTACTGCAATACCCTTGGTAGCTACCTGGGTGAGCAATTTTTTTCTTCTCACCTGGCGTGCCTATTTTGTGTGAGCAGATTTGTTTAATTTTGATTTTGAATTGGAGAAATGAAATACCCTGTTTTTACATTGTGTCTTATTCCTGAGAAGCTGAACTTGCCTGGGATTCATTTTTAGAATTTTGCTCTCGCTTCCGCAAAATTCAACTAATTGTAAGATCTTTCAGGGCTCTCCATACGAAGAGAAACTTGGTTTTCCAGCGGCCTGGTTCCCCACCAGTTTTTGTTAAAGTTTGTTTCAATCGGCAAGTACTTTGTATATTTAGCCTTAAAATGCAGTGGCTTGCTTGATCAGTGCATTGGTTGGCCATTGTGATATGCCATTATAAGTGAACTAGATAGTGCATATAAAATTCATATGCGATGGAAATATCCGAAAGCACAATAAAAATAATTGCTGTAAGTTATGATAATAGTAAGTGATGCAGTAGGATAATAAAAAATAATAATTAGAACCGGTCATATAGATAGCAAACATAATGCAGTCAATTCATATAATGCAGGAAATTGTAAATTTATAGATTTACGAGTTAGAGCCAATTAATTTTATAGGCGGCTATTTGAACTTACGCTATCGCAATTGGTAACTGTAATAACAGTTTTAAACGCTTCATAAAAATTTTGCCCATAAGTAAATAAAATTAAAATCGTGAACATAATTCATCTAGAGGAGGGGTGTGTAACTGGGTGAATAACTGCACATGAATTTGCATATCGAAGGTTATTTTTACTTCCGCCCCTATGTTGTTCATCATGAAACCCTTTGACGACGGTCATTACAGGGCGCATTACAATACCGCGGCCAGCGGACTTGGAGACGCCACTGGTGATTCATGCACTCCACACTCAACACATGAGTGAGTTAACACTTTGCTCAATAAAACCCTTTTGTTCTGAGATATATCTTCGTTGGTGCTGCTGTATTTCAGAATTAAATATGCAAAGTAACCTCTCTTGCTGAAATGTAACAGATGAATCTAAAGAACGGCAATAAAATGGCATTATTTTAAAACTTTTCTTATATGCTTACTCAAAAAGAAGATTATATATCAGGCATAAACCTGCACTCTGCTAAAATTTAAATAGCAGTCGCGATAAAATATTTTATTGTGCGCTCTCCGAAATCACCTTTTGTAATAATAAAAGGAAAACTGATGGGATTCCGCACCCCCACTATAAATAATTTTTATCTTTGATGACGCTAGATGCAAATATTAGCACAAAAGCCTGCTCTCTCCGGATTATCGCAATGCGTCGTCAAAAGAAAACGGCATCTCCACAATCTATAAACAATTTTATTTGTTTGAACATAAAAAGTACCATAAAAATAGGAACAACCTGCTTGCTTATACTATAAGCCAGTTATCGTACCAAACATTATTCGGGATTACACAGTTGATATTGATTTTTCCCTATCGCCAAGAATTAAATCACTCTCGAATAAGAAGTAAATATTGAATTGACGTCGGACAAAAACTTTTTCAAAAATCCATAACCTCTTCAAATTATTATTATATGCAGTAACATCCACTCGATACGTTGAACGAATACGTTAAAAGTTAATTGCTTGGAAGAGTGTCACTTGAGAGGGTCCGTGCCGAGTCGCGATGGCTAATTGCGATTTGCGACACTAACAAAGCTTCGATTGCTCTTTAGAGCTATTGGAAAACTCGAGTGTAACGTGAAGTTTTGCAAACGTCACCGCGATCGCACGCTCCGCATGTTGTTGGTCCTTTCGCTATTATTCTTCCACAAGTTACAATTACGTCCAAAGTCTGAATAAAAAGTAATTAAAGATAATGCTTTTGCAAACCGCACCTCGACTGCAATGTTTGCACAGTAATAACTTGTAATTAATATTGCAGATGATAATATCTATAGGAGGTGAACGGCACAATGAAGTATTGCGATGCCAAGAAAATCTGAATGCGTGTAAAAGTAGCGGCAGGTGAGACACCTATGACAAGAAAGTCAATCATCCTTGACAGTGTGGTTGATTATAGCCATTGATAAATAACCAACTAATGTTACGAAGAAATCGTGTCTCTGACATAATGTTATTAGCGACATAATAAAACTTGCTGGAAGGACCATTAGTTAGGAGATGAAGCGGTTGGGGAAAGACGTAATAATTTTAAATCGAATTCGGCGACACTGCCAAGGCATTTTGTAGTGTTATAGGGCACACGTGTAAAATAGAGCACTGCTGGTAGTAATGCAGGGGATTATAGACTTCGGAACGGTTAGGATTCGAATGGGATACTTAGCGACAATTCGCATTCCCCCAGTGATAGTGGTTACCCTTTCAGAGATTCTGTTAAACATTACTGTCACTGACAGTGTTTGCATAAAATATATAAAATATTGTAGGATTTGACGAGGATTATTAATCCTAGCCCATTGTCCGTCACATATTTCTTCCAGGCTTCCACTAACTCCTACAATTTAAATTTTTTAAATTAAATTTTTACGACACCTACCCCCCATACCGCATTTTAATTTCACTCACATTTAAACAATTCAATGTTTAATGTCGCACACAAATTCTGATCGAAAAGACTTGATTAAAAATTTGTGAACCGTTATTATCGAGAACCATATACTATATAGAATGCGCGATGCCACATTACTCTTGCTAATTTTTTGAAAAAATTCTAACCTAATTGTTTTTTGTAGTTCCATCAAAACCAACAAGATATTCGTGATCCAACTATGTAAATTGCCATATATACCCGTCACGCCTTTTAAGTGTGCGTGTCCTGTCAAAATTACCTCATCATTTCGGAAACTATTTTATGTGAGCAATGATAAGATTAATATCAAACAATCATGATTTTTTAAATAATCAGTCTGTTTGGTTATTTCCTTGCAACATTTGACACTGGCTTCCTATAAGGGTAAAATTATTTATGTACAAAAATAATTAATTTTAAATCTGATAGAAGTAAATTAATAACACCCAACACATGTGAACGTAAACATCACACCAGCTATACATTGTCTTTTTAGACGGGTAAACCATGCATAACACCAGTAGGTACCTACATTGTGTACGGTTATGTTCATTTCTTCTGCCGTTAAAAACCATAAATGAAAACTTTCAGGAAAACATTAAAATTATAATCCATTGAACCAGATTCCGATAAAGTTCAGTAAAGCCAGGTGAACGGGAACTGGTTGTTAAGCCAGGCTTATATTTACTTTTTTACATATGCTTAAATGGAAGTAAGCAAATTTAGTTCGGGGTAGAGCTAGGTACAATTTATTAAAATGTTCTCACAGTTAAAATCTACTGAGTCCCATGGCCTACCATCTATAAAAAAATATTTTTATTTCAAATACTTCAGGAGTTTCAAAATAAAATTTGTGATTTCTGTATGTCCAAATATCAAGACAAATAGAAATCCCAGCTGAAAATGATCAGATCATATTCAGTGTCCAAGTCACAGCCTGTCCCATTAATGGCATTCTTCTCCTAACTACTATAATACGAATGTTCAGTCACAAATTAAATTTAACTTAATTAATTAAGACACAAAGATATAAAGAAATCCTTATAACAGTAATAATTAAGTTACACTTACTGACTAAAATGGACCAGAATCAGAACAATTCATCATTGATACCGTACACGCACAAAAATGACTCTTGCTTATTTGATTACGTCTAGCATCAGGACGAAACTCTACTAACAAGATAATGCTTGTAGCCGCGGGATGAAAGGGATATGATTTCACGGGCCTAATTTTATTTTCTACTTTGCAGTATAAAATTGATGCACGTAATTTGGGGTTCAATAAAAAAGGTAAAATCACAAATACAGACGTCATTAAATGAGTCAAAAAGTCGTTCTTTCAATTTGCGAATTTTTAAATTTTAAGTTAAATACAATAATAATGTCTTTATGTCTATTTCTCTTTACACCTGTATTTTATAAAAAAAAGTATAAAAAGTTTGTATACTAATAATTATTATTCTTTAAAAAATTTTACCTTTGATCTAAGCGCGGTTGACCTTGAAAAATCAAAAATTTTCGGCAGCAGCGCATTTTGCAAAACATGTAAAGCCAAGGGGCCTCTAAAGAAATTAGCCCCAGGCCTCACATATCCTTAATCCGGCTCTGTACATAGCTCACTTCTAATTGATTCATTTGAAGTTATCAACCTAAAAATTAAATAAAGGTTATGGACGGTACAGTGCGGCTTTAGGCCGCACATCATGTGCAATCTGGTTATATTATGCCTTATTAGTAATTTTAAATTATCAACGTTACAAAATTAGGATATTGTGAAAGAGTGAGTGATCGCCGAACAAGCTGAACAAAAAATATTAAGTTATCTTCCAAAAATAAATTCAAAATTCAAATTAATAATACTATTAATAACTAGATTATCTAGGTTGTGCGGCCTGAAGGCCGCACTGACTAATCATTTTCCCGTAATCTCAAATTTTTTTCAGGTTAGTGAAAAACAGACGAATCAGAGATGTGTTACGGGATAGATAGATAGAAATGGGCTATTATTATAATATAGAGAAGAATTAAAGGATAAATTTGGCTATATAGGAAGTATTAACTTTCTTAATTATTGAATTAAGTATGTGTAAAATTAATGGAATATAAAGAAAGTTTTGCACAACTGTACGTATTGGACAGCACGACAGAAGAGTCTGAGAATCTAGGTTTTCTGCCCGAATTAAAGAAATCGATAAATTTTTTCACATCAACAATCGTATCGCAGCTTCGTATTTTCGGATGAAAAAAATTGAACAAGAGCGTGTCCGAGCTCAATAAGTAATATAATAAAAGCCCATGGCGTCTACCTTCCTTCCGTAATGCACTTCGTATTAGTTCATTTGAAGCTGCCAACCTAAAAAGTTGGGAACTTTCGGAATAGTGACCGCCTAGTCGTCACCTAACTGACAATCAGTTTCACTGGACTGTAGACTCTATTGGACGAACTGGGCAGTCGACATTATTCAGTTATAGTTTTACATAGCAATGTATTTCCCTCCGTCTTAACGTAACACACTAGCGATTTGTTCATTTATTTTAAGGTATCAGCCTGAAAATATTGGAAGATTTCGAAAAAGTGACCGATTAGTGCGGCCTTTAGGTCGCACAACCAAAGCGAACTTGGGCAACTATGTGGATTAAAGGAAGATAAATAACATAACTATTAGCGATTTATATTAAGAAAATGCCACCACGCGGAATAATTTCAAACTAGTTATTAACGTAGAAAAAGATGCAATTTCCATTGTGTTTGCGTGCAAACAACATTAAAAGTACGTAATAGAGCCGTCATTGTTGACATTTAATAGCGACCAACGGTAAGCTAAATCGCGAATTGCATTTCTATTATGCTGCTCTTCTTCTTTGGTAACATATTCCTTTATAAAATATAAGGTATGCGTGTCAAGTGATCACGAAAGACATCTTTATTAGATTGCACCTCTGTGGTTTGCTATTGCTTTCTGAGAGGAGACCGTCAGAAATAAATTTTTCGTAAAGATACTCGGTTTTGTCAGTCCTGCACTTACCATCAAGGCTCCAACAGTCTCCTTACATAACTTTTGTATTCTGAATCTTTGCATTTTCTATAATCCGGCACTGCATCATGCAGGCTGGCGGTGCTTATGTTCTCAAAAATGTATAAAAAATCTCCGCCAATTTAAGAATTTTAAAACTTTTCTGTAGATTTTTTTTCTCTTACATGGAATATCGAACTTAATTACCAAGTAAATTTTCTGGCCCAAAAATCTCACCATGCTTTTATTTTAGAAAATTATTATTTGTACTAAAATGCTCATTTTTGTTAAATTTATTAATTATTGAAATTGCATCCAATTTGTGCAAAAATATCTTGCTTTTTTTCTATATTTGTATTTTTATTGTAAATTAATTTAAATAAACAATATCAATCTAAATATTAAGTTAAATTCATAACTTACGAAAATATGAAATTTAACTATTGATAGTTTATGACACCTCTTCGACGAGCAAGTGTGCTTCAAATTTTTGATTCTAGTCAGATAAACCTTTTCTAGTTGTATTATTATCCGAGGATTATCTGACCAGAATCAAAAATTTGAAACACACTTGCTCGACCAAGAGGTGTCATGAACTATCAATTAATAGTTATATTTCATATTTTCGTAAGTTTTGAATTTAATTTAATATATTTGCAATTTTTTCTAACATGTAATTAATTAAAACTTGAAAAAATATTTAAAAATAAAAAATAATTAAAAAAGATCGATTTCTGTTGGTTATAACAGAAAGAAATTAATTCATTTTTGAAAGACCGTAATTTATAAAGAAGGGTATTACCAACATTACAATATGGTAATGCCATTCATCCATACCAACATTAAATTGTAAATTTTCCTATCATAAATACTAATAATTATAAGTTGAGGAAATAGCAAAAAATGTAGATGGGGTTAAAAATGAATTAATATGTAAATGAAGTGAAATAGTGGGTGCCGAAGGGTTTATATATTTTACAGTCCGATAGTTATAAAACCGTTTTTTATTAATATTCATAATTAAAATACATAACTGAAATAAAATTGTTTATTTATAAAAATTAATTTCAACTTGGCACTACTTGGCGAATAAAATATTTTGAATAAATAAATTTCTTGGTTATTTTCTTGTTGAAAATTAAATTTGCTAGAATTTGTTGAAAATATGTTTTTATGCATACAAATGTTTTAATCCATAACTCAAAGTATATTTGCCATAACATATATTGGCAGACTTTACAATGGCTGGGGCAACAGAAGCGGGAATAAGTCACACAGTTAATACGTTCTGTGACAGTTTAAAGTGCTTCGTTCGGTTGCAACCCTGTAAAAAGGCAACAACGACTTTCTCGGATTATGCTTCAGTCACGAGCACCATCAACTGTTGCGATCGTATAAATTTTAAAATTTATACTTAACCGACAAACCGCATATAATTTATTTGGCGAGAAGAAACTATGGATAATCGAAGTTCACTCTTAATGCAACAATGTATATTTCAAAAGTTACGGTAGCGACAGTAGCGACCGCAATCACGTATCACAACACCAACCTTAAGCTTTTATTTTCTAACGCATTTTCTTTTGCTCATCTCATCTAACATCATCAATCTCTGCCTAAAATGTAATTGACATATAGCAACTTTGTTATTTTAATCTTCTTTTCGTTTCTTCATTTTGAGCGTGATAACGGGAGGTGTTGACTTATGCAGGATACTCACAAAGAGATTTAGAGATTCATACTAACAAACGACACAGGGAGCAGGAATAATAGAAATAATCACCAAAAAAATAGGGCTAAATATAAGAATGTTAACGTTTGAAAATAAATTGGCGCGGGGCTTTCACAAAGATAGCGAGAATTTAGCATCTCGCATTAGGCGTTTACAAAATTAATTACATCTAATAAGACACGCTTAGCATTTACAAAAGGAAAATGATAAAAAAGCCATGCTTTGCATAAGGGTACAAACGCGCCTCCCCAAAAGTTGTAAAATGTAATGTCACTAGGAAAGGTTATCGCGACATAGGTGATTGGACATATAAAAGGTTACGTCAATTACCTATGCGACATTTATAAAGGTCACTGCCAGTATGAAGATGCATTGTATGTGGTTTGTCACACAACCAATTAGCATTACTCGAGCCTGAGACCTGCCACCCCAAAATTTATTTTTCTCATTAACCAAGAGACTTGGATAATTACTTTTTAATACTGCTTAATTATTTTTAGTCTTTCATCTTTTATAAATAATGTCAAATGAGGATTACGATTCCATTACGGCTAAGGGTAGGCAAAATTAGTCTAGTGCAGACGCTAATAATGCTCCACACGGCAGTGGTTCGTCGTTCGTCATATTATAAGTGAAATTTCGTTTAGCGGACTGTTTTGGTTTTACGGGCAAAACAAAACACGTCTAAACCACCAATTCATTTAAAATGCCTGAAAAATGCGCACATTAACACTTCAAATAAAATTAATAACGCTATTTTATGGTTATAGTGTTTTATTGGTGAAGGATCGAAACAGATGGTTGCACGCTGTTTGGCCGCAATGTCTATAAGTTTAGAATTTTAAAAGAGGGGTCCCGATTATTAGAAAAATCCTCTTTTAAACTAGGAGATCGTAAACTAACAGATTTTAAATATTAGGGAGTAGGGGCCATATGGATGGTGGTTGTTGTTGCCGTTTCGTTTCCCTTGTTGCATTATTATAAATTTATATCGCGGTGATTTGTATAAAGTTCACGTTAGCGGGTGGAAGTGGGTAATCCCGGGTGCAGTAATTGCGGAAACTGAACGTCTCTGATAATAGCAGAGATTGGTGATTTGAGCAGTATCGTAACTTACTACTTAATTTCTATTAATCCCCTTCAACCGTCAAGCCTAACTACCCCGTTATATCCTTTGAACACAAAAATTAAAAATTGTCGCGTTGTAAATTGAACAAAAGACGTACATAACCGTTTAGGTGCCAATTTAGACACAAAGGGGAGCCGAACGCACGCAAACGCATCCTTGTCGTCGCATTGCTTTTAACAACTAGAATCCGTGCCTCAGGTGGCTCTCAAGAGGACAATCTAACTCCTTTAGCAAACCAAACCCAAATTAACAGCCCCACTTAAAACGAATATAATTTATTTATCTTTACAGTTAACATATTAAAATATTCCACAGCGATAATTACATAACCTCAAAAATATACTTTTGGCCAATGAATAATTTAAACGCTTTTATTGCGAAATTTATAAAAGTTTTAGTGGTTTCGTTTACACTGATCATGAAACCGTGTTCAATATAATAGATCCTATTATATTTTTAAAGCTCTTTTGATGTGTAATTACGGTGTAATTGATTGCCGCAGTTGTAGGTAATGACCGCCTAAAAAGTATAATGACGGCGTTAATGGAAATTTGCGCTGATATGAATATTGATAACTTCCATGTAGTACATTTACCAGGTTAGAAAGCTATTACGATCTGTTTAAAATACATGTGTTAATATAGGCAGTCTATTGTGTTGTCGCGTGAGGGTTCTCTTAGCATGTTGCGTAAAACAAGGGAGCTTTTTACAAAACAAAAGCTTATCCACGAAATCAGATATCTCAAACATTGGTATCTGTCAGATAACGTCGAAACGCGAGATGACCGCATGACAGAAGGATCGCATGTCCTTGTTAAAGTGCTCATCGCAATATACGTACCTGTGTTCTTCAATCAAAAAGTAATCTGAAACCCACGGACTTCGGGATCGAAAACCAATCGCTCGTATCAAAAATAATGATACGTTGTTATAGGGATTCCTTAATATTGAAGTAAACAACTTGTATGAAAAGCTCGGACCTTTTGTGTCCCGTTAATATCCAACAAATTGACACACATACATGCGGCGAACATTGGTGACCGGCAGCGATGCGGTCAGTGGTCAGTTAACTTCACAAGGGCGGAAGGGGTGTCCGATCCGGATGACTATGACAAGCGCACACTTAAGGGATGCTTCTCGAATCGCAAATAATTGTTTGTTTTCTCACGCTCTGCTTGATACACTAATTGATGTGCTGTATTAAAGTGCACTCGTGTGCAATCACTTTCCGCTCCTTCTAAGTTCATCCCTTCATTAAAGTCATTGTACGAGGTAAAACAGGGAATCTCGCTAAAATTCCAATTACTTCTCTCAACCGATATGATATGCTTTCCGAAAATTGCTTTCCGTTAATTGTATGTCAATTTACTTTTAAGGCTTGCCTCATTTCTTCCGCCGTTCCAAAATAATATTTAAATTGTTTTCAAAATTAAATTTTTAAATTAGTTGACGAAATTTGATAGGCACATCTTCCACAATGGAACAAGAGAATAATAACTGTCAATATTTCAAAAAACTACTCAGGTCCCGTTTGGGGTTTCCAAAGTCGAACTTGCTTATTGATTTTGTGGTAATACGACACAAAAAGAAAAACTGCATTATAAAATTCGATCCTGGTGTGGCGGGCGTGACGATTGTTCTTTTGATGGCAGTTTTGGATAGATAGCACGTGGAATCCATTAGTTGACTCCCTGAGAAAGAGCATATATTTGACTTATGCTGGTCATCGTCATTGCCAATTATTATTTGAATATGCCATTGCCCGCATTACTGTGTTACTTGTGCACATGCAAATGAGGAGCGCATCGGGGCTCGGACGGTCAGTACGACATCCAGAAATTAATATTCGTTCGTTTGATTAATCATCAAAAACGATAGAAGGGTTCTCAAAGAACACCGCGGTTAAGCGTTTGGTCATCCGGGCTCACCATTATATTTAGATAAAATCTTTTCATTATTAAATTTTTAACAAAGCTTGAACACACTTAGAAGATAATAAATAACATAAAGATTCCTTTATTTTAAAAATTAGCCTACAATTTTAAATTTTCAAATTAGTTATTATGTAAGAATTTTTATCAATTATTATTATAACATTGACATCACGCTTTCCATTCTTTGCAGGGTTGGTAATCATGCAGTAGTTCATTTCTTCTTAATTATTTTATGCAATTTCATTCTTACACACTTATATGGATTCCCTAATTCTATACATTTATCCATTTATGTTCCAGCTAATGCATACCCAACAAATTATACGAATGCAAACAAAAAGCCAATTTGCATTTGGAATTTTTACTTTGCTGCGTTTTTTCGAGTACCATTAGAAGGAAGTTATTAACTGGTGAGAATACTGGAAACAAATGCTTTTCCTAATAGGCGAAAAATAACTTATAGATATCATAACCTAAAAGTGATTTCGGCTTTAATTATTGTCAAAATCGATCGAATTTTACAAGGACAAATTAAGAGAGAGTTCAAAAAGTTATAATCAGAAAAATAAAGAAACTTTTCATTGTATATTGTAAGATAAATTAATGTATTATAGAAGTAAGGTTATAATTTGTGCCAAAATGTAAATATTTAGTTTTGCAACTAAATTTTCAAAAGTAAAATTTTAATTTTAGAAGAATTAATTTTTAAACTCCGTTATAAATACAATTTTTAAACTTTTAGCTCGCGTTAGTAATTAAGCTGTGATAATAGGGGTAAATAAGTGAGGGTTGAGAAAACGTGAAAAAGAAATAATAAATTAAAAAGAAAATTTATTCTCCCATTTTTGTAGCTTAACGGAAATAATTAATTACTCACTTAAACGGATAGATAGATTTTGCTTTCTGACACTAAATAAGTAAGAAAATAATCTTCTCCGTAATTTAAGACTTATTCTGTACTTGAGTGGGAAATGATATCACACACTTGGAGAAGCTACGGTTTGGCGTGAGTTTCCAATCATTGGAAAGGGTTCATTTTGAGGAGACCGTCTACATCTAGGTGGTTTCCCAATGATCAATTTTGGTTTTATAAAGGTTCTAGATTTATTGCCATCACCTAATTAGGTTTATACAACCTTTATAAAACTAAAAGTATTTATTGAGTGCTTTGAGCTAATAAATGATACCACAGTTAATTTTTGATGTCATCACGTGTGCAACCATTTTTAGATTCCATCGACACCAAACATAACAACGGACACCCATCGGAGCTCAGACGGATCATAATTGGTTTTATTTAGATTTCGGAAAAATAACTCAAGGAGTTATATTTAGACAATTAGTAGGAAGGAAATAGAGCAGGAATTTTAAAAAAATGACCACTTGCTGATACTTTAAAAATAGTATGGAATGTATTAGGTACATTATTGTCAAAGTACTCCCGCAGCTTTTACGCATTTGGTGTAAGAGTTCCGAAAATAAATATCTCGTGCGATATGTTCGGCAAACAAAGAAAATTCCAAAATTGCAGGTCTAGCGGAATAAAAAAAGAAGTTTGTTATTTATTTTGACTCATGCGCTTTTTTGAAATGTACTAATTAAAACAAAAACGTATGTCACTTTGGGGTGTCAAATTGAACTTCTTTTATAACATTTGACACGCTACGAAAACAAACCTTTATTTTTATAACACTAAAAGGTCTGAAAGCGTTTGTATTAGTTGTGTAGCCATAAAAAATACTACAGATTTTTGCCAGGATTAATCCTGAATTATAAGTCCTTTTATGTTGTTGCTTTTGTAACAATTGCACGACCCTAAGTAGAGGAGCTAGGCAGAATATAAAATAGGACAGGTTGCACACCTGTTGTAAGTCTTAGAAAATTATAAGCAATAAAATCAATTTATTTCCTTAACGAAAATTGGGAGTACAATGGTTACAATGTATGGGATTTAGCGTAATAGTTTCTGAGAGTACAAATACAAAAGCAAAAACACAAGTCATCAAAAATTTATACCATTGTCCCTTGATGGACATAACAGGTCGGTTAATTTCAGACTAGTTTTATTTTTTGAACGTAATCGAGACATAATAAGTCGACCTAAATAAGTTCTTATACCTGATATAGGGAACATAATATGCACGTGTGCAGGTTCTACTATTTAACCCCCCTAAATTGTTAACAATGTGATCAACTTAAAATTGTTATACAGCCAGTTATTTATTAAAATCGGTGAAAAAATTGAAATCGCCAATGAGTACCTCTCAGGCCGTAAGTTATAAAGTGACTGTTAGGACAATGTGTTTAGGGTCACTGGAAAATTCATAAAGCAATCATATTCTGTGACTCACCCTTCACGTACAACCACTAAAACACACTCATTTAATGCTATACAAATACATAACAAAGAATAACGAAACAAATTTCTGATGGTGGCTCTGAGCAATTAAATGAAATATACTTACACAATGGACATTCCAAAACATTAACCTCTAATTTACATAAAAAAAATACTTTGTATATAAGTAAAGAAGCATTTATATTTCTAACTAGCTATTTATGTGATAGCTGAACTATCATTTAAGCATTATTTATAGAGCAATGCATTTTTATTTTTATTCAATTATTGCATGCAAGAATATACCTATTTGTTGTTACCGTCATAGTTTCACTACTAAATGTCATTTAATGGCCAGTAATATTTGTGTCCTTTCAAGCCGTGTGGTACTTTAAAATCCATTCATGTCCATACATTAACTTTTTCTATGATCTTATTCACATATCTCTTCAATTTTCTTTGTTTTCAAGTAAATTATCATAAAAGTAATAAAAAACAAACAAAAGTAAAATATAATGCTTCATACATAAATAAACATGAATTACAAAAATTCAATAATTTTGATATGATATCATAGCATACCGCATTCGCTTCTTTGTTGCAATTTCTTTCAATTGTTTTTGCCATTTTGATATATTGTTTTGCATTTACTAGAAAAGTTATATTAATATTCTTGAATATTCGTTTAGTTTAGTTTCAGAAACGGAATTAGTACAAAAAAAGCCTTGCCTGGTATGGACTCATTTTCGCTGGAAAATTGCAGAAATAATTCACAAAGATTTTGTTGTACAAAATTGGGTCAATATTAAAAATCTAGTGGGGAACAATAACTTCTTCTATACGCTGGATAACCAGCTTTTTCTTTATGTAGGGGGCCCTAATTGATCTTACAACTAGCTGAACATCGCGGAAGCGAGAGCAAAGTTCAAAAACTATCCCAAAATAGTTCAGTTCCTCCGGAATAAAACACTATGTAAAAACACAGATAACACTGTCACACAGTTCAAGTTATCGGTATAGATAAATGATGCTGAGTGTCATTTCGCTTCTCAATAAGTTGGTATAGGCTTTACGTCACACGCCGGTTCATGAAAATAAGAATATGCATGCACAATGACAGCATAGCAATAATATCAAACCAAGTAGCATGCGTTGGAAACTCTGCCGGTTTTCCCACCACGTACCTAACTTTTCTCCTCATGCAATCTTAATTCTCGTAAAGCTAGAAAACTGTACCCCCTCAGCAAAGAGGTTTCGCTAAAAAAAAAACAAAGTTATCCTCGTTGCTGGCACGGGCGTATATAAGGGTGGGTTTGGGGGGTTCAAACCTCCTCCTTACCCTAAGCAACAACGCAAATATTAGCCAAATACCCACTTTTTACTGTGCCGATTGGTGGATACTCCATTATATCCGCAATATGATAGATTTTATTGGGATTTTCATCTCTGACTCTTTATGGCGTTAACGAAGTCACTGGCAAAAGCTAGTTTACCTTTGTAAAGTACAGTGTCGAACCTCCCCCATCATGTAAAAGTTATAGCTACGTCCGTGGTTACTGGTAATGATTGAAAAAGATTTGTTGATCTAACCTTCAGTTGTTTGACCGACACTTGACTGTCGATAATTTTCACTATCATCTCTGCTCGGAACGAATCTAATTTTATTTTACTTAGCTTTCTTAAAAATCTTCAAAAACAATTATTTAGTTCATTTCGATTAATAGGTACCTAATCATTTTAAAATCTGACTTTGAGCCCTCCGACAAATCGACAAACTACGACGAGGGAGACCGGCTACACTGTTGTGATCTAAAGTCTAATTTCCACCTATAGGCTATGCATCTAGCCCGGTTAGCACCCTACCAGAGTGCTGCAAGTACTCAGAGAACCAAGGGGGTGCCAAGTGTAAATTTGGTACACCACCTGGTAATAACACGACGTAGTCCTAAATTAAGAAGAAGAAGAAGAAGCAATAAAATGAACATAGAGTAAAACTTTTCCAAATGTTACTGCTTTATTGGCAAGAGCAATCCTTCCGTGTAATGATGAAATATAATATCATTCAAGTGACCACCCATGTGGCATGTTGGAGTCATCCTGTTAGCCCATTGGTTTCAGGCTCTATTTCACGACTAACTTGACCAATTTTATGCTTAAGGGCCTGAACTGTTTGTGGATTGCCGGCATAACATCGATTTTTCAGGTCACCCAAAAAATCAAATCCAACGGTGTCAAATCGCAGCTCCGCGAAAGCCCATTGGAACCACTGACGTCAATTTATACTATTTTCTGATCAATTTAGATGGCTGATTACACGTTTGGCGCACTTAGTGTGCAAAAGATCGATTGTGTGATAGCTTGTGTGGCATCAACCCTATAATTGTCAATTTCATTTTAATTTTTGATTCGGTAATCTATTATTTTCCCATTGTTTGATTTTTATATTTTGAACTAATTTTATCTCTTTATTTTTCATTTCGAGTCGTCTTTAACGTTTTTTTTGCTTTGTAAAATTTGTTCAGATTGTATTTAACCAAGTCAAACATCAAAAATATCTAAATATCAAAAATATCAAAATTGTAAAAATTAAATAGGTGAACTTAATGTAAACTAAACAAAAATATTAAAGGCGAATGTAATTAAATTTGATGAATAAAAATATAGTTTATAACCTTACTTGGACTTTCAGTTTTATTCTACCAACAGGAGTGACTTTTAGGATCCAAGCCCAAAAAACTCGTTAGTGTGCCTGCTAACGCTCAAAAGTCATCCCCAACATCCTTAAACCTTTTATGGGATTAAACAAATTGTTTATTTATTTTGAATTTTTCTTCTCTTTCCCAGTTCTTTTTCTTCTTCCTTCTGTTCACCCCTTTTCTTATTTTTTTATTTCTAATCAAATTTAACCTAATATACCTAATACAAAGCTTTGGTCTCTTGACCCTTTTTGTAAACTTCATGTTATGTTTTGTCTACCTTTTTTACCCTATATCTAATGTTGTACTGTAAACAAGTATTTGTCACCCTAACAAAGCTTTTAGTATCTAGGTTATAACCTCAAGAGATATTTTTGCTGATACAACAAATTTTATTTGTTGTTAAATCTAATAATTAACATTTCAACATCAAGAACAATTAGTTGATTCAATAAATTTCAAAAACATTGTTGTGGTAGTATAAAATTTGTTGTAATAGCAAAAAACTTAGTGTGGAGTCTTTACCGCAATATGTGTATATATTTGTTTAATTTTATATATTATAAAATATAATGAAAAAATGAATTGATTTTATTTATCATTTTCTTTTGATTGCAGTTACCCTCAACTGATTAACAAACAAAGCAAGATTTCTAATACAAATAAATAACCAGTAGTCCCTATTACAAAATATATATGACTGTGCGAGCAATAGAAGTCGTACAAAAGATTAATTGAATGCTTTAATACTGAATCAATCTCGGCAATTACAAGCTCTTGGTCTTTTTGTAAGTCTTAGTAGCCAATTAAGGCTATTATGTATACAGACCAAGGTAAAATATAAAAAAAAATTGCTTTCAATCCCTTTTACACAATAGGTTTTTACTTTAACGATCTCAAAATCACAAATCATTTTAATTGTTAGTAACCTATACTAATAAATTATTAATTAAATTGCGGGTAAATAAATCAATCAAGTTTAAATTAAACATTGAGAAGGTGTAAATAAATCTCATACAATTTAATTTTTTAATCAACTCTACGTGCATTTGTCACGAAAACCTGAGTGACCAAGGGATAAGCCTTCAAATGATGTTCCCAGATGGGCCATTTACAGGGATTTAAGAAGAACAACGACCTGACTACAAAGCTACGCTTAATTGAATCGGGATTATTTATTATATATGCAAATGTAATGGTGAAACCACAATGATGGACATTGGCTTGCAAGAGAGATTACGTATTTTAATAATTAAATACATGATTCATGATTAACTAAAATCATTCCATTTTCATTTACATCAACGGGGTTAAAAGTACCGATTATGTTGTCCAAAATAAAATTATTACAATTACACGGTGGAGAAACTTCCAGACGTATATGGAAGGGTTGCATCGTGCAGTAATTAGTAGGAGCGGGATTATCGCGCTCTTCTCATTTACGAAGCACCCTCATAATAAGAACTTGCCTAAAAATTTAAAGGAGCTCTGGGGGTTCGAATAAGCTGATTTGTAAAATAAATTAATGATCTGGCATAGCAAGAGTCACCTCGAAGCTGTCACAGTGCATGTTAGACACAAGAATCGCGAAGGGATCCCTAGTTAATTACTCCAGTTGGCTAATTCCTTTTAACGATATCTCTATGCAAAACCAGACAAAAACTGTCTCGTCTATACATTACATCTTTATTTTCTCACTTATTAACGAACTGTCAGATATAATTAATTATTGCTCGCTAATAAATAAAACTTCCATCATTTAATGTAGGGTGAAATTATAAAAAACAACCAATTTACTACTTAATTAATTTATTGCCGATTCAAGACATAACCTTAAAATATATTTTTGCGCTTCATTGCTGTCTTCAATCGGATGATGAAATTATTTATTGATGCGGCTGGCGGGCGTGGCGATTATTACAAATGTTCATGTAAGGTAGCGATTTTAAATCCTTTATGTGGCAATCTGAAACATTCATATGTAACACAACACATGTTTAACAATAGGGGTGGTTAGCGAAGTACATGAAATGCAAGTTTTTAAAATGACAAAGTAGAATAATAATCCAAAACAGAAGGCGAAGTTAAATGACACTTAGCAGGTTTTATGGGCGTCTATAACTGAGCGCTCAGGTGTTTGTGCTCCCAAGCAGGCGATAACGCGGATAAGCGTGGACGCCTCTACAGGTCCCAATAATCGGGGCATAGTCGCGATATATCCCAAAATATCATATCCGGGTGTCAAGGCGAATGGTAATGATTGGCATAAATTTGGCGTAATGAACGTACTTTAGAATAGAACACAGGCTCCCTTTAGTATTTTACTGTTAAAAAGGGCATACACAATCCCGGTAATAAACGGAATTTGCGTTTTCGTTATGTAAATATAAAAGCGTAATAAGCACGCATGCAATCAAGAACATAATTTATCTTGTTTCATACGTATCGTGACAAGGGTGCCCTTCGCACTGGGGCGTGCAAAGCGTCATTTAAAACAAACCTGTGTAATTGGAATCCTGAGGTAACTCGATCGAAAATACGTCAATTCTAAATTACTGCTTAACAGTGGTTCACTCGAACCAAATCAATTGACAGTTACTCGACGATACATTAGTCATGTGTCACTACTACACATTACCTACTTTACTACTACACTGCTACAACACTGTCAAGTTACATCGAGACGCTATATTTTATTAGCACCCTTCTAGAGCAGTCACTTGGTTAAACCCAATAAACTATTTTGTTGGGAAACTACAAAATTTATCAAAACTTGAAAATAATAGGAAAAGCATCCAACCGCGGTTTGAGATCGTATCGCGGAAACGCAAATCCCTGCCCAGAGGAGACGTCCCAAATTGTGAACGATTTATTTTTATTTTTACTATCATTTTCCATCGCTTCAAAATGAAGACAATCCTCGAATTACGATGATATATCACTTTTTCCTGAATATTTATCATCATAGCTGACGTATGAAGAACTGACGTTTTCAAATCCCCTTTCAGCAGATTGTACAATGCTTATATGCTTTTAGTACTACCACAGGAAAATTGTGAGGCTTCAGATATATTAACTTTAAAGCCATAGCGGGTATTGGGAAAACGGAAAAGCTCAACCAACAATTTTCATATTACTTTGTACACACACAAACCTTGTTATCTACACCACACTTAATAAAGCACTTCAAAATAAAAAACAAATTTAATTTTTATTACCTAATCAATTTTTTATTCAATTATAAAAAAAATATTTGTATTGTGATTCAGTTTGACGTCAAGTGCAAAACACACGCTAAATGTATTGAGGTTAATTTTCAGGTTCGAATCTCGGCTCTGGTAGCTACGCTGTTGCATTATAAAGTGCAGTTTTCGTTATACGATTTCTCTTATTATGATTTATCACAGGAGACACCATAAAACACAGTAAAATTATAAAATATATCAGGTAAACTGTACTTGATGCTTTCTCTTATGATAAATCCTAAGAGAAATCAAATAATGTAAACTGCACTTAAAGGTAGGTTTATGTCATACGACGTCGCGGCATGTCGCTGGGCATCGCTACAGTGGGCATCAGTTGTGGTCCCGCGCACTTCATGCATCTCGGAGCCGCTCGACAGTTTTGTTGGACGTGACCAACGGTTTAGCAGAACTTCTGACGAAGGGCTTCGATTTAGATATTGATATCCAATATCGTAGAGATGGTAAAAATCTTCTTGTTTGTTCGGTCGGTCGACATTGTGACCAATGGCAATGGTAGAGATTTCATTCATCCGAACGATAGTTAAATTTTTTAGCCCTTGGTTTGAGAGATCTGCCTAAATGTGGATTATGCTCACATTACCCCTTATGATCACTCTAAAGGGTTCGCTGTGTAAAGGTGAGTCCTTCGACTTCGTATGTATTTCGGACTTCGTATTTCGGGTCAGAGCGAGACCTCCTTTAGCATGATTGAAGGATCTCTTCCTGGCTTGACTTGATAGCTCTTTGAGAGACGGTTGCAGACGAAGTAGAGCATGTTGGTTGGTTTGAAGTAGCGGCTGCGGGTTGGCGGTTTGCGCTTCGGTCATTGTGAGTTCTTTGATGGCGTTCTTAATTTCAACAATTTTGGTCCCATTCTCCATTTTAGTTTCAATGATTTTAATTTCATCCATTTGAACGGACTCAATTGGTTGGATAGGTTGAAATCTGTTTGTGTTTTGGATTTTACTTCCTTGCTTGGCTTGAATCTGGCGACCGTTCCTTTTCTCGTTCTTATTGCTTATCGTAGTGGATCAGCTAGATAGAAGGTGGTAGTGACAGGCTTGTAAGGCTTTTGGTTTCGGTATTCAGGTAATCGTTAACCCTGTTTAATCAGTTCTTCCAAGTGGATTGATTTGGTTGAATTTAGAGTTGATTCGGCATTGGTTTCGTTTGCTTCCCTTTCGAATCCACCGTATCTTGAACCTCCTTATTGTTAGAGTGTTTCCCCG
This sequence comes from Cantharis lateralis, assembly GCA_963170105.1. NCBI lineage: Eukaryota > Metazoa > Arthropoda > Insecta > Coleoptera > Cantharidae > Cantharis > Cantharis lateralis. Next base: position 6,649,961 of record OY720630.1, on the reverse strand, counting down.
GCTATCGAATCGACGGAATTTTCTAGTAGCAATTGTTCGATTGAAACAATGTACTTCTTGGCTGTCTCGATGTTTATTTTCATATGAAGCTCGTATTGAAGTTGGGCTTCTTCGTCGAATTCGGTGCCCTCTTCTAACGGTGCATTATTGATATGCACGTGTTCTGGCATTACCATTGTGTTCGGTTTCTTAACTCACGGTTTTTGGACTTTCTTGTCTTTATACTGGAAAAACCTCTGATTTGTTCGGCGATTGACGGTAGATACTGCATGAGTTTGCGACGGCGTTCGACATAAACCAATCTTAAAAGGCAGTATCTATTAGTTAGTTGGTAATAATAGCCAATAGTCTATTTTCATCGTTCAATATAAAAAAGATAACCCTATCGAAAAACTAAAGCAAAATTGTTTTTGTAAACTATCCAGATTACTTTAATTTGTTTATTTATTTAAACTGTCATTAGATTTAATTAAGACGTGTCATCGACGTCATCGTCGTCGGCCCAAGGTAAAATGGTCCGGCAGATCATTTCTCTTCATGAGAAATCATTGCGATCTGGACGAGGCGTATGTGTCGCAAACATAGTCCCTCTCTAAGAATTCTTGCGTAAACTAGAATACCTCACAAGTATTTGATGAGTAAATAATTAGCTAATATACTATTACATAACTAGATTGCTGAAGTTGTGCGGCCCGGAGGCCGCACTGATCGGTTGCAACCTTCACAAAGATTTTAAGTGACTTAAAATAAACCAATAAAAAATGTCTTACGGAAGAACAGGTGTGACTTTTTATACAATACCAAAAAATACAATTTTTCTTTATATATTTTACATTTCGCTATATAACATTTCAATAGTTTCCAAAAATATGTTTATATTATATAGTATAAATTTCTTATATAACCTTCATTAAATTTCTATTTAACTCTTTTAACTGTCTATATAACATATAGCAATTTTGTATATTATGGATCCATTAAATAACAAGCGAAAATCATGGCAATTTATATTATATACTATATTATAAGTTTTGTTATAGAAAATTTAATTAGTTACTCGTAGAGCATTGAAAGATTGGGGATTAATTATAGGATTGATCACACTTGGAGTTTAGCACTCAATTATTTGAATATCTTTTTAGTAATTTTTCTAAATCGATTAAATTAAAATAAATGGATTAATTTAGTGTAAAATTTTTCCGATTACTGTGAAGTTTTTATCAAAACGCTATTTCATTCATTTATAATTAACATCCATAAAGTAAATGTAAAAAATGATGAAATCTACAGAGAGGAGGATTAAGGGTGACTGTTTTTGATTTATGAGTTTGAATGTGAGGAAGTGACGCTGCCACATACAGTTGATTCCGGGTAGCAATCTCGCGTACTTTTCGCAGTGGATCAAAATTAAATATGCGAATCTAATTTCGAGGCTTAAAGTACTTAATCAATCACTCCGTGGTTTGAGTAACAGTGGCGGACGGTACTGTAGGAGGAGATAACGGGCACTATACACAGGACAAAGCGCGGAATTACGGAATGACATTTGTAATCACGGAGTCAAATAGGATGGTGTCTAGATGATTTATAGACAGGAGAAAATATCACCTCGTAAACAATGTGTTTGTAAGTTGGTAACTACAATAACTTCCACTTGGACGAATTGAGTTAGAGGAAGTGCAGTTAGCAAGCGGTGCTTTGGGCAACAACTTAAGGAGAGCGAGAAATTTAATTATCAAATGCGTCCTACATTAGTTATAGCTACGTGCGAATTGTTCTAGACATTCAAATTGACCGTAGAAATCTACTGATAAATTTACAACCATTGTGAGACAAGGCAGACACAAACTCGGTCGCTTCGGTAATCCGATAGCATCCATCAGTGCACTCTGGTAATGGCTTTGGAGTGATAATATTCTGAAGCGCTTTGCATGTAACCGCAGCAATGCTCATGAATACGAATATAACGAAACGATACTCGAAGAGAAGCTTCAGGATGCCATGAAAAGAGAAAATGACAATCAATTTTACAAAGCAGCGAGTATAGCATACGCCCTGGATGACCAACGCAATTTCAATCTTTTGTTTCTGGCACCCTTTGAACGGTCACAACAAAAGTTCATTTGACACTTCATGCCACTTGTTCTATTGGCGATCAAAATTTTAATCAAGTGCGACATCCCTAGTGACCAAAGCTATCGTATAATAATAGCGTTTACAATTTCGTAAAATTGCGATATATGAGTCACAATTTCGGAAACCCTTCCGTTGCAAAACCGGATTCCCATCGATCTTTTAATATATTTGCAAGTGAATACTTGATTATAGGCTAAGTGATTAAGACACGGTACACTTATGAATCACTGTCGCAAGTGATGGATCGGGCCACATCAAATTCCCATCAGCAGACACCGATCCATCGGCTTCGTATAGAGTTGGCAGCTAACATTTACTACAATATAATCTCGATCCCGTTTCTTATTTCATTTGCATATGTGAATGATGACGGGAAGTCGAGACATATTTGTCAAGCTCGCCTCATCTAGTGACCAACTGACCGAGCACGCCTCAGCGTAATGAACCGAAAGAAAAGAAATTCCCACAAATGTGAATACATCTCCGAGTCATTTTGTGTATTGTTATCGAGCCACGAAAACAAGTAAAATGACCGTGTTGTTTTTTTGCACAAATTGCTACGAATTTATAAAACACGATACAAAACGATAAGTCGCCTTGCTTTTTATTGGGGTGCAGAATGAAGTTCGGTCAGGGTCAGCTAAGTTGGTAATCAATCACTGGACGTACATCCGCAGGGATAACGCTGATGGACTATGTAATACGTAATGTTTAAGATGTTAACTGGTGGTTTAAAGCATCTCTCCCAAGGGCACTTTATCTCAGATAAGTGAGAACAAATGACATACAACTTGGGAAAAGAGCAATTTAAACTTTTTTATTCGAAAAGGAATAAAATAAATTTAATTTGCTAATGCACTAGGTATACAATTAGAGAAACGCTCAAATTTTATTTAAAATATGACGGAAAGAGAAACTTGCAATACGGTTAGTTTAACACGGCTTAGATAAAATCAGATTAATACCGACTGTCATTTTCAATTAATATTCGAGTGAACAGCGTCTAAATGAGGCAATCCCTCAGATGAGTTTCGAGCCAGGAAGCCTCTATTCATGTCATCGCGATTAAAAATGAGGCGATCTCCCACCAAATTATACATTGACACTTTACAAATACCAAAGCAACACTGTCATAAATATAAAACCCTCTAATAACGCGTTATTCGCGTCTGTTCAAAATTGTTTTGTTCTCTGTGTTTAATGGTGTTATTAACATTAATTCATTTATGCATAGCGCTCAATTCACTAAGTGCACAGGCCGTATGCTAATAATTGATTCGTAATTATATGATGGCATAGTTATACCAGTCAATATTTGAGTAGCCCAATGTAGGTTTACAAGAACGATTTCACGACTCCGGACTCTCCTATTTGTGCTTTAATTATCAATCAGTTAAAAAGCGTTGCGGCGCCTATGGCATTTGGTTGTGTCCGGTTGGTTGTGTACGACCAAAGCATTAAAACTTTGGCCATTCCCAATGTTACCGTCAAGAGCAACTTGCCTCAAGCTTCGTCAACTTTGCAAACCGATCTCGTCATCTCTCCTGTGTACACAGCCAGATCATACAACATGTATATGGCAGCACACATTCAAAGTGAATTGAGATCGAGATAAATGAATTATTCATGGATGCATTGAAGGTATAAGGACTCTCATCGTTTGGCAGATCAGCCCTCGGCTTATTTGAGTTCTATTAATAAAGCGATTCAGATTAGATAGTTCATGTTTACATCGCAGTTTAAATGTTAAATGATCTGAACCAAATATAACCAAGTGCTAAAACTTATCGGTTACCGAAATTCTGTCTTCAAACATCGTCACATTTGCTTTACATCCTGCAAACAATTAACTTCAAAGTCTAACCACAAACATTTAATCTATTTCAATTTTCAGTGATTCTTGCTTATATACACAAAATTTACGCTGCAACTTCATTACGCTATGTGTGAAGTTGTCGCCAAGACAATTAATTCGCTTGTTCACTTTTCTAATAATCCAAACTATGATGTGTAGCGCAATCGATCATACGGCGACGGTTTATTTAGAACTCACGTACCCTCGCTCTCAAAACACCCAAATATTCATTATACTTGTCCTAGGGTTGATGAAGTTCTTCAAATACATTGTTCCAATTTCTATACAAAAGTAATTTAAAAACGACATGTATTAATTATTTTCATAGACAAAAAGTCTGGTGTAAGGCTATTAGTAATTCGAGGAAGTTTTTGTTAGTTCCTGGAAGTTCAAAAAAAAACCGTCTAAACAATCCAAATTCGTATTCAGTTTTCCAGAGACAAGAGTTTGTTGTGCATCGTTACAAAATACAATTTTCTCGCCACAAAAGTGCACTGCACAAGTAAAAGAAAACCGAAAATTTGACATGAAAATTTGTTATACAAAAATTTTAAATTGCGATTCTTTTCTCATTGAAGGTAATCCTGAGAACTAGAACTTGGACTTGGAACTTGGGTTACTGTCGATCTTCTAAAAGTTTTTCCTTCAAAAGTAGGAAAGGATTTCTTTACATATTCTGAAAGAGCAAGAGCAAAACGGTTACTTCACAATTTAATATTTAAAATCGACTTTACTTTCAAAGTTAGCTTTAAAACACATTCAATTGACTGGGTCATAGCGACTTGAAGTTAGGTGGGGAGCCAAAGGGCTAATGGCAACTTTAGCCCCGTTGATAGGAAGAAGAAGTAAGCTGACACCGGAACTCAAGCTGAGGCTCTACAAGACGATCATCCGCCCAATCCTGACCTATGCCGCACCGGCCTGGGCCTACACCCAAACCAACAGACTGAAGAGTATCCAGACACTCCAAAACATCTGCCTGCGCAGGCAATGGACGCACCCTGGTACATCACCAACCGACAACTCCACACCGATACCAAACTGGAACTCCTGACGGACCTAAACCGCAAGGCAGCTGAGAAGCTGAGCGACAGCTGCGCTGACACCGACAACCCCCTGGTCAACCAACTCGGCCAGTACAACCCCGACGACTTCTGGCGCCACGAAAGACCGATGATCATCTTCAAACCAACAACATGAGTAAGACCAAACCAATTTTATTTTGTAACCCTTCTCTTACAGCCCAAGGCCAATAAGGAAAAGCAGCCTCCCTTCCTTTCTTATCCGTCCGCACCAAATCCCACATCCTTTCCCCCCGCTCTCCTGGTAGTACCATTTTGAGGGCAAAGCCGAGTTGAGGCTGGTCTCCGCGCCTTTATTTTATCGTCGATTACGTAACTTCTTTTTTGCTACCACAACTTCTACAAGATATCAGAAGGATATCCACCGCCAAGCACCCATCATAGCCTTCACACCAAAATCTTCAAAACGGCAACACACCAACACGACCGCCGCATACACGTTCAACACCATTTTTCTACTGCTACAGCGTCTACAAACATCCAGACGAGGAAAATATATTTCCAATTTTTGTTACCAATCCTCACAGATCAACGTGGGAAACCGCGTCAGCGTATTTTAACTTGTTTTCTTAACCCCATCGCCAAAACTGCAGACACCAGATGAAGAAGATTAAGGTGACTACGGCACCAAATGCTTTGCATTGTCACTCCGCTACGCTACGCTACTTAGGTGGAGAGAGAGAGCGATTCATTCCACTTCATGCAGTCGCCGCGGCCACTACGATCGAATCGTGGCATTATCGAACGCATTCGAGGTCCGATGATTGTTTAATTTAGCACAGGGGTTGTGAAAACCGCCCGGAGCCGCCCGAAGGGTAAGTTTTTCCTGCCCTTGACATCGGCAAACCTCGGATCCCAGCATTCGAAGTTGCATTTTCGAGCATTTTCGAGTTGCATTGCACCCGGGCAAGTTTTTAATTATACTCATGTCGGATCCAGGTCAAATATATTTAGAATTCTTACAGGCTCCACCTACAACCTCCATTTGTAGCCAATTACTACACGACAAAGTTAATTTAATGTAATAATTTTCATTTTAGAATTCGTAACTTGTGATAAATTATAATAATATTTTAAACTAAAACCAAGTTAAATAAACGCTTAAGTATTTTTAAAATTTTATTTATTAGACACGATATTTCGAAAGCGGTTACTTTTATTTTCGAGTTTAAATAAACCTATATAATTCTATTATTTAACTTGGTTTTAGTTTAAAATATTATTGTAATAATTTGCAAGGAAAATAATTTTTCAAATTTTGGAAAAACTACTGGGTTTTCCGCAAATTATATTTTTTATATAATTATGTACTACATTGGCAGTAACCGGCCCCTTCAGAATAAAACAAAATTTGAAAAAAAAAATCAAATTAATTCAAAAATAAAATCAGAAATTTTGAAATAATAGCAGTAAAAAAAAATTTTAAAATATGTTAAATGCAACATTTAATACTTGATTTAAAATAAAACTGTCCAAGTTATGATCAATTGACAGCTTTTAAGATCTATTTTATCGAAAAGTTATAATTTCATGCTCTAACAATTTTTTGCAATATTGTTTTTCTTGGGTCTAGCACGCTAATGTGGCCCACAGGCCTAAAAATTTGTGCAAAACTATGGATCAATATAAATATTATTTCATTAAAATTTCGAAATAACAGAATTTGAAAAATCGATTTTTGCGTGTTTTAGAGTGGGGCGCAGCTCAGTCAAGTTTGAAAGGACCTACTGTTAACATCGCTTAAATATTAGAAATTTTCGAGTTCTGGGGGCTTCAGGGATTCTTTTAGCGAGTACCGCTTCGCTTGAGCGCTCCAAACCGTTTTGACAAACTCAGCTAAGGAAAATCTCGAATCCATCACGTATGAGTACTACAATAACAGAAAAACCCTAAATCTAACAAATTTTGGGCCCTAATAAGAACTCCATCGCAATTGCAAAACATGAACTGTGAGTAATTAACATTTGAAACTGAGTTTAAAATGAAAATTTCAGGAAGTTTATGGTGTAAGCCAATCGAATAGTAGCGTCAGGTGTTTTCCAGTTTTTCGTAATTTTTGGCTTTGTTTTGAATGATCCATAAAATTTAATTTTATATTTATGATTTAAGTTAAATAGTGTTTGTGTCTCGTCCTTTTCGATTAGGTAAGATATAGTTTTTATATTAACTTCTTAGGAAGCATCCGTTTGGTACGCATTTAGTTATATTTACATCAGTTTTGTACATTTGGGTTAAAAATATGAAGAACTGGAGTTATTTTGAATCTTGCTCTCGCTTCCGCGAAGATCAGCTAGTTGAAAGATCTTTTAGGGCCCATTGCACACAGAGGAAGCTGAGCATTCAATTATAGCTCTTGACCAGGAGATTAAAAAATCATTCTAAACTGAGAAACTGAGTGAGATGACCTGTCGAGATAACCAATGGGACTTCCGATTTATATATTTAAATAATTTAATATAAAAAGGTAAAGCGATTAAAATGATTAACAAGTGAGCAAATTTATGTCATTCTCATTTAATATTTATAGATAGCGGAAATAAGTAATATTGTTATCTGTGCCGTAATATCTGCGGTTCGTTTAACAGCACTCAGGAGGTGAACGCATTAGAGAAGTAGGAATTAAGAGAAGTTCATTAGAGCCCTAATATGCGATAACCCATCTCGAAGTTCGTTAGGCTTTTAATTATTGCAGGCGTTCATGTATTTACCGCAGTTTATTAAAATATTTCATTTCATTTTGTAAAATAAATGGACATCGCGTAATAAAAAGTGCAATAAACTAAATGGCCAGGAAAATGAACTGACGATTTTGTAGTAACTACATCATTATTTGATAAACAACGGTGGGTCGTTTACGTAGGAAATGGAAGATCAAAGGACTTGATCAATCTCTTATATTTCAGTTTGAGGTAAGTAACTAAGAAATGTTAGCTTTGAATGTGGGTTTACATTTCCATACATAAAAGTTTTAGAGATTGCTGAAAAACAAATACAAAATCGCTTTGGTATACATATTCGATCTAAAATAAAACTTATCGTAATCGGAAAGCTTTTTATAAAGTCTACATTATACGGAAAGCGCTTCGAGCGATCTCTAGGGCTCTCTGACCGGAATCGAGTTTAGGACATTGATAAAAGCGAACAGACAAATGGCTCTTGAAAAATGTAACATCTCCTTTCTAAGATAAGTCGAACATTTTGTTTCCTAAATTAGGACACAAACAAGACACAAGATTGATAAGAAGCTAGAAAATAAATTGTTTGGATGGTGACCATTAACAAAAGATTATAAATTAGACAAAAGTAGTGACCACTGCCAGATGGATCACGGTCTATCAAACACTCCCACAAAAAGCACTCACCGGAACTTATAGCAGCTTAACCGCAACCAAACACCTTGGTTTTGTGATAAACCTCAGTCACCATAATTGTTTTTTCGATGCTCTTCAAATAGCCAACAAATAATGTTTAATTTATACGATATAACATTTTTAGGTTAGGAATACTTATACGCTTAATTAAACCGTTAAATGATAAATATTTATACAAAAATGAACGCTTACATGATTAACGCAAAACATCTTCAACTGGAACGACAATCTTTTTCCGGAATTCCTTTTTGTTAGTTTTAACGTTATTGGCTAAATCTCTTCCTGGTCATTCAAAAGAAAAAGATCACAAAACAGGTCAAAGTATAACCCCAAGACACAATCTTTGTAACAGCGAAAGACTCTTGTTATAAGACATCTGACGAATTTCAAGTGTGCCATCGCCATTAAAACGAAGCCCTGGGCATCGTCCAATCATTCAATAACTACAAGTGTTGCAGACCCTGGCAATCAGTAGCTGGGGTTTTGAAAGTCCACGAAAAGCTTGCGGCAATTTGCAGGGTCTTCTTGTTAAGCGCGTTCCGGGGCGCCGGTAAAGGACGCACACCAACGTACGCGTGCATGCACGTGTTTAGACTTACGATTGACACTCAAATAACGTGCTGACTTTTTGTTTAATTTTGCTTTATTTGCAATTGTTATGACTATAAAATATAAAAGTATGCTCTGTTAACACCAAGAGGGCACACGTACTGAATAATTTATTGATTTAAAAAACTATGTAAGCTTCGCGTTCTCACACTCAACAATGTCACAATAATAAAAATTTGTATGTAAAACAACAGGTGTTAATCAATAAAACGTGCCAATCTAAAACAATACAGAGTTAAACCACACCACGACGAATCAATGTACGTAATTCAAAAAAATTTAATCAAAATATAAAATTAAAGGTGATGCAATTTTGCTCTCCGCGCCAAGTCTGTTATAAGGGGAGCGCAATTTTTTAGTTCAAAAAGTCTATCGCTTATCCATTACCCCCACCTAAATGTTATATTAATTTCATTTCCTTTGAAGTTTTGACTTTTGATGTTGGTATTTTTAATTAACGGATTGGTGACAAACAAACAGTCCGAAAATTACAACCAATTTCAGCTTTTACCAGTTAATCGATTCTTAAATTGAGTTATTAGAGGTTGATTAGTTGAGAAAGTGGGTCAAAACCGGAAGCTTCACAATATTATAAACATCACCGATCCTGTTTTCAACTGATTCTTTTTATGAAAAACATAACCAATTTTAATTTTGTAAGGTTATAGTAATTATAACGACGGAATTTGAATTCTTTTTGCAAATTCTGGAAAGTTTTCGAAAAATCAGAATATATGAAATAAAAACACTTTCCATAAAATTCCTTTCAAATACCGATCGAATATAAGCATTTGATGTGTTTATGATCTTCCAAACGGTAAGGGGTAGAGATTTGGTTAAATGCTTAAATGGGGCGAATTACTAGCCATTTTATTCACTAAAAGGATAATCTTAGAATACCTTAAAAATTTACTTTGCTTCCAGTAGAAAGGAAAGCTCCAGTCACATTATTTCAAATTTTCATTTCATATTCTGCCAATAATTTGTTAATTATTGTATTCAAAAATCAAACATTTACTTGAATTTAATTATTATTTAACGTTTTTTTTGTTTTTTAAGTTAATATCAGACAAGAAAAAGTAATAAGGAGTAATCAGAGTAATTAAAAGTAATAAGGCTTTAAAAAATAAAAATAAAAAAAATAAAATAAAATAAGAAAAAAAAATAAAAAAAAAATTCTCAAAATGACCTCTTCGGCCCTTCTAGTGTTAAATAACTAAAACGGCATAAATTATTGGTATACCGTCAATTCCTCGCGGTTCATTTGTCCCACGACAATTTTAGCGGATAATTCATCGCGCGAGGGCTGAGAGCATATTAATTGCTTTACTTCATAGGTAGCTTGCTAAACTTGTTTCAGATATTTCCATAACACTGGATTTTTATTGTCGATGAAGGCAAATCATCAACTCATGGGCACTGTCAGCTTAACGTGTTCTCCGAAGTATTGAGACAATCATAAGAAAACTTTAGACTCTCTCGGTCATTTGGTCTCCTAAAATATTTGAATTATTTAAACATGATCTTTTTGGATATGACATTTTCTGTCATCGAGCCTTCTGGGTAAGCTTTAAATTTACAGATGGTACCAAGCAATCGAAATTGTTCTTAACTCCGCCTTCGCAGACTGCTAGGTGTATAGCCACTGGTTAATGATCATTATTCCAATCTTGGATAAAGATGGATGATTTACGGACGAAGTTAGCAACCTATGTGGTCAAAAAGTACTTGCTCCCCAAAACAATATTCAATCCACGAATACCCATAAAATGACATCATTATGATGATAATGAATATTGCCAATTCGAAGAGAAGGTGTTTTTGGATTAGTACCTCCAATAAAAATGTAGGCAAAACCAAAGAATAGGAGAGATAAAGATTCATTTTTAGGCAGGATTTATTAAAAGCATAAAGAAAGATCGGCATGAAGCCAAAAACAAACAAAAAATCTTAATTGAACTGTAATTTCTGAACTGACTGTAAAATCAAACACTTTTTTTAATAAATGCCCGGCTACTTTTGCTTTCAAATTTTTCGAAAATGGGAAAGTTACAATAAATTTTGATATCTGCACCAGGGTGTCCGGTCTGGCGTTCCTTTAAAATTCTAGTTCCAAACGTTTTGCAAATTTTCAATATAAATTAATCTCCACTTCGGGGGCCGGTAGTAATCTACGGCATCAGATTTTACCAAATTTTTTGAAAAAGTGGTAGTAACTAGGCTATAGTACACAAAAAAAATATAATATCTTCGGAAAACCCGCTAGTTTTTTTCAAATTTTCATAAAAATTTTCTTTGAATTCTCTTTTAGGGAATTATTTTGGTTGCACCTGTCAGAATAACTTGAGAGAGCCCGAGCGTGGCGAGCGTGCGGAAATTACAAAACTCGAAACTTGGGATTTTAATTTTCATCTTAAATTCGACCATAATTAACCTAATACAATCTAAAATAAATTTATGCTCCCTTTGGGTGCTCTATGAGGCGTGTCGTTATCTGCCGCTACCTGTGGTCCCCCTCCTTTTTGGGAGTCCAGGCTCAGGCCTAGGTCCTAACGTGAACTCCGGACCCGGGGCAGCGGGTAACCCCAGCCCGGCGCGTACTCAACTCCGCTGGTACGGGTTTTTTGGGACGGCCAGTCTTGGTGTTATTGGCGTACTGTTTTCGCTAGGAACCCCCTCCCGGCGCGTGCCCATCATCCGCCGAAGCTTACATTGTACTCTTTCAGAAAATTTATTTGTTTTCTTACTTACTTAGAAGGGAAAAGCAATAGAAAACTAGCAGTAACCATTTTTAACCCTGCGTGTGAGCTTATGGGTCTTTTAAGGAACAGCGTAAATGGATCATACGTGTTAGCGAAAAACATGACTCACACGGAGGGTTAAATTACCAAATGCACGTTTTATTTTCATTAAACACATTTTCACCAAGATCATACTTTAATTCATTCAATATAACAAATGTTTTATATATAAAAATTACAGAGGTACATTAATTTGAGCGTCTGGCTTCTCTTTATCTTCGACGAAAAGCCCCGTCTCCATCGCTAGTTGGCGTCAAATCCACTAAGTAGCGGAAATTTCAAAAATCACAAAAATAAAATCCATTAAAAAAAACTTTCTAAACAAACATAACTGAAAATTTTATCACCCCCCCCCCCATCTCAAAGGAATACGATAATATATATATTTTATATTAGAATTTAAACTAGAACAAGTTAATTAAACAATTCAATTCTAAATATTTATTTATATATAAAAGGAAAAGTTTGTTTGTTTGTTCGCTATACAGTCGTAGGTTATTTGAACCAAACTTTGCACACTTAGTAGGACTCGGGTTAGACTTTTGTGCAAAATAATTTTAAAAAATTTGAGGAGAGAAATCATTTTTTTTTTTAACCAAATTATACCATTTTCTACGTTACTAAACAAAGATAACATAATTATCTAAGATTGTGTGTGCATTTGTCCTCCTATGGATGGAATATTTACATCCAAATTTTACAGAATTAAAACAATTATGTATTGATTATTTTCGAACAATTATGGCTTCCACGTATGATAACAATATTTTCCCAATGAAGCCGAATGCCGAACAACCACGTCATTCACTTATCAGCAGGTCAGGGAGGCCGATAGTTGTATTTTTAACTTTGACGCTTTTTTTGGAAAAAATTTATGAGAAGAAGCTCTTTGCTTTAATTAAATGCCAATGAGCGTTTTTATAGCTTTTTTTACTTCTCCAATTTGGCTTTGCGATTGGAGGGCCAGGAGGCCACTCCTGCTATATAGTATTAAATATAGTAATGCAATATTGTTACAATATACCATAATACTGAATATGGCAATATTATACCAATATTAGAATGTCATCTTATGACATAAGATGTAATTAAATATTGTTTCAATATAATGGGATATCATGATGGTATAATCAATATAGCAATCAAATATTACAATACCCAAACATCATACCAAAGATTAAATATTAAATTTAATCTTTTATTGACTAATATTGTATTAATATACATATTCAATATTGTACCAATAGTAAGATGATATAGTATAATCAATATAGATTGATTATATTGGAATATTGGAAATATAGCAATATAGCACTCTAATATTAAGGACTATATAATTGTAGCGATATTGGTTGAAAATTGAAAATATTGCGGTGATCTTGATTTTCAATATTGACCCAATATTCATGTATTAACTACATATTAACTATGTAGTACTACTTACTACTATCCTGAGTAATATAGTAATCTATCATTGAATCATGCATAACATTATCCCTGTGCCGTTTCTGAGAGACGGACTCCAATATTAAATTTTCAATTTGTATTGCAATAAATTGAATTAAAATATTTTTCTAGTTAAAAAACATAACCTTAAAAAATTTTTACAGGTTTTCCATTATATTATATAAATTTTGCAAGTCATATAATTTGTTCGAACCCCGAGTTATTTTTACTTGATATGTTAAATATTCAGGATTGTTGGAAATATATTGCTATAATAACGGCAGACTGGACAATTTCCGTATAATAACCTCACTTATTAAAAGCTCTACTTGTAAAAAATGGAAGGCGTAACTCTATTGCGTTTCTACTCTTTTCTCCCTTTTTGTTTTATAAAAGAGAATAAATATTTTGAATTCATATCCATTAAATCGTTTGTGTGTACAGTTTATTCACAGTTCGACAGACTATACATAACTAGAACCTACATGTGGTCTGAACTTGATCCTTTGTGCATTAAATCAAGGGTTCGTAAAGCAAACTGCTATCCTGGAAAATTCAATGGCAGGATTTTTACCTAATTGGTTAATAAAAATTATTATAAACGTTAAACATGACAAATAATAGTAATTTCGCGGCACTTTGTTTTGAAAAAAAAACCCTTTGCAATTAAAATACACTACAAAAATTGTTTTTAAGCTTGCATGACGTGTTAGACCGTTTAATCTAGTCCCGATCTTAATACTAAAATTGCAGCGACATTGAACTTTCACCTGCAGTGTTAATATAAAAAAATAATTTTTTGCGTATCACATGAGCTGGCGCGAAAAAAGCTTTATGTGAATATGGTAAACAGTAATCGATTTTTGTAGAATAAGCTCGAAACGTACCTATGGTAATATAATGCAAAACTTACAAATAGGTTTTCTTATTGTCGACATCAGTTTTATCATTTTGATGAGAGCTTTACAAGTAGTTAAAACATAATTGACGGATTCTGGAAATAACTCTCCTAGTAACAGGTCTTTTAAAGATATGTAGATTGAGCAGTAAACACGGGTTACTAAATCCCTACACTAAGGCGTAAATTGTGTCAGAGAACCATCATGCGGTACTTGTTCTGTTTTGCAAGATTAGTCTTGAAGAAATACGGGCTTAATAGTTACAATGCTGAATCTAACTTTACTGCCTATCTCAGTTTAACTACGGTTACTTAATTTAGAGATACGAACATAAAATAAACTAATGTAAATTTGGTTAAACGACGCCATTGTCATTACGTTTAACTATTATACATTACATAATATAAACACACTTCCCCATTGCCGTCGTCGGTTGTAAGAAAACGCAAATTACTACTTACTTTCTATAAAATTTAAGAGCCACCTTTGTTCCAATTTCGTCCATAATTGTTACAGATTGCTCCCTAGCCTGTTTGGGTCACAAAGACCCCTCGTCACCTAAACAGATTTTTGTTTGAGAACCTCTCATTTCTATAAATTTCTATATTTTCCGAAAATTTAGGAGCTTCGTGGAAAAAATTTGTTTTGCTCCTTTGCAGATGGAAGAGAGTAAAAATACTTCTTATTCTATTTTGACCTTATATTTTTTTTGGAATTGCATTATCCTAGTTTGGACAACGCTTTTTGAGCTTTCGCTTACAGTAGCCGCATCCCATTTTTTATCCATTTTTTTTTCAATATTTTGAATACTCGCCTGCTATAAAAACTGAATGCCTGTAGGAAAATGGAAATAATCATGATTTTGTTATTTAAGTAGCACTTAGTTTATTTTTAAACGCAGTTTAATTTCCAACTTAAAGAATTTCAAAATTCAAAGCGTTGTTAAGTAACTTTTGAATTTGTAACTTTTTGTATCATAAAGATGAAAACGATCTTCAATCAAAGTGACACATAATTGACATAATACAGTTTAAGACTTGATTTTAATCTTCATAAGTTAAAGATCATCTTAATCAAATAACCCATTCAAAAGATTTAAAACCTGCATGACACTGTACATATTTATTTTTTTATTTAAATTATTTACTTTGTTACTCACAATATTCTTTGAGTTACTGATTTTTGATATGAATTAAAGAATGTGACTGATTTTAAAAAACGCGTCAAACATTTACAAATATGTATCCGCCACCAACGCAGACAAGGTCAAAATTAAAATAGCATCAACCACATAGATGCATGATCAAGTCGTCAAAACACAAAGATAAAAGTATTTTGACAACTTAGTATATCGGCCAAAATTACTTTATTCTGCTCGAAGTTCTTAACAATTCAAGCAGATATTTTAGATTTTTAAAACTTAACGTGAAATTCGAACCACGACGACAGGAAAAATTTTATTAAAAAATTATTTTGGGATACATCTGGCATATCACTTTGTCATTAGTGCCCATTATATTTTACTTTCTTTTGTTCAAGACATAGGGCACTTTGTGTAGTATTTGAGTTCTAGTTGATTTTTTATTGTATTTATTTTATCTTTCATCTATAAAAAAACGAGTTGGTTAAATAGAGTTTTATTATAGTTTTTAATTCTCCACTCGTGGGATGTCAATCAAAAGTTTAGAAAGGAATATTTAGAAAAATGCTTATCCTATATGCACACAACGACGAAGCGCGGAGTCGTCGCCAGACTTTCAGTTATGGCTAAGATTAATTGTTATCAGTGCACCCTATATTTTTCTTTCTTACATTATAATATTTGATTAAGTAATATTAGATCGATAATCCATCCACACGAAAAATGAAAATGTAGTTTAAAAGATTATCACTAGATGGCGCTACTGAATTAAAAGTCTTAATAATGGTGAGTTACGTACCGAGGTGAAAAAGGCTTTATTACAGCCGTGTGCTGAAAGTTTTTACTACCAAGTGTGTTTAAACCTCCCATTAGGTTTTCAATAACTTTTTTTTTTAATTTCTGATTTTCTGTGGAAAGGGTTGGTTTTAAAAAATTTTTTAATAGGCAAAAGTTGTATGTTTCGTTAAAAAGATACCAAGTTTTGAAAATAAAACAAAAACAATAAAATTTCGAATATTTCAACATTTTTTTAATTAATTTCATTCATAACTCGAAAACCGTTGATTTTAAAGAATTAAAGGTTAAAATCTAGTTTGTAGATTATTTCATGCTCTTTAAAAAAGCACTGAACCATTTTTACTGAAAAATCAATAGTTTCGGTACTATGGCCATGTGAAGTTGGAAATATAAAACAATGCTTTAAAGAACCTTTAACTCTCTATGGTTTGAATTTAGAAAAAAAATTTGTTAAATATTTTTCTTAGAAAAGTGTCCTGTATCACCACCTAAGCTATGTAAAGTGTATCCGGGTACACCCTGTATATCATAATTTGACAATATTGTCAAATATCTGTTCCCAGCTTTCGAGTTCTGTAATTTTCGAGTTCGGAAACCCTAGGGGGATGTTTTAGTGAGTTTCTCCGCCAACTCTAGCTCGCTCCGCCTTGCTCGGGCGCTTCGAGCCGTTTTGACAAGCTCAACTACGGCAAGTATCGGATCCAGACAACCTAAAATTATCTATATAAAAACTAGAATTTTTTTAGCAATCAGCAATCTCTTCAGAGAAGTGAAAAATATGAACATCTTTTGGTAGTGCTACACACGGTGGAGCAATAAGCCATGATGAGCATGTCATTGAGACACCAAAAAATCAGCGAATGGGTAGATCCGTAGCGAAAGGTGATCCAGGGTGATGGAATGGACAAATGATGTACTGGAAATCATACGGAAATAAGATAGCATTAAACAGGCAACGATAAACGAATGAACTTGAAGGGGCTTATATCAAAAAATGTTTAGAATTTTTTTTAAATAAAAAAAAGGAGTAAAATTTGATTTAAACTGGAAGAAGTAAGTACAGAAGAATTGATATCTTTTTATGAAAAACTTAAGACAGAAACAAAAATTAACTATTGTCTGTTTGTCTATTTTGTCTAAACAAAAATTCAATTGTTTTTTAAAATATTGATTGACGAAATTTTTTATTTTGGTTTTTTCTTGTACCGCTTGTACATGATGTCCACTTGTACCATCTCTCCTTAAATGTACCCCGTACCTAAGCGGCCCTTAATTATTTATTAAGTGAAGGTTAAGTTAAGCTTTCCATAAATTTCACAATACCGCATTTATTTAATAGCTTCGGTAAAATTTTATGAATAAATATTTTTGAATGTTCCTTTAAGACGTTAAGCGTTACTTAATTCAGTGGTGCAATGAAATAAAGTGACGCTTAACGATTTAAGGAACGCTTAACACGTTTAAGTGTAGGTGGTGAAAACAGTTAAAATTTACGTGTTTCTTAAATTGATTAGTGTCACTTATTCCGGTAGGTTGGAAAAATATTTAAGGAAAGCTTAAATTATAAGTGCAGTTGGAGCACACGAGCATAGAAAACAACGGAAATAACACCCAGTGGATACAAAATCTTAAGTAAATCTGTTAACATGATTATTAACTTGAATTAGAATTGATTGTTTCAAATTTGGTAATTTAAATATTGCCAAGTTGGTGATTGAGTGGTTGGTAAGACTAATTAGCTTTGAATAATTTTAGATAATAACTCGGTTAACTGGGTAATTATTATATAATTGAATAGGTTATGATTGATATTGTGATATATTTATTAAAATTGGGTTTAATTGGCTAAATTTGTTGGTTGGTGACAACAAAACTGCCGTAATTCTATTTTAAATGATGACAAATGCTAAGTTGCAAATAAAATAAATATGCGTTAATCCGGGCGAAAAATGTTGAGTGGAATCAAAAATCCTATTTCGCCTTGCACGTTCTTGGAAATTTTAAAGTTCATTAGGGCAGCCGCTCGGGCCTGAACAGACGAAAATAATTATTTTTTAAATGATGCTTATATTATAAGTCACCATAATGATGTCAAAAATGTGAATGTAAAATCTCGTGGTAGGTTATAAAAAAGTAATAAAATTTTAAGAAAATTTGAATAAATAATAAATGTATAATTTATTGTAAATAAGATCTTAATAGAGGACAGCGACGTTAATTCCATAATATCGATATAACAAAGTACCTGGAAAACACTTAGCTTCTGAAAAGATTGAAGAAGTAACCGCCGCCATAGGCAAGTTGTTAACTTTTACTACTGCAATAATGTAAAAATGCATTCTTTGCTCTGTACTTGCAACATACTTGTCACCTATCATTGTGATAGATGAGAATGTATTTATTTTATAGCATTTTTGACCCAGACCTCAACCTGAAATGGTATACTGAAACGACTTTTTATCTGTAAATTGCGATATGTTTACTGACGCGAATTACTTCTTACTTAGAACCAAGTCCTGCGTTTGAGTACCCGTTAAAGACAAAATAAACTCAAACTAACCCATAAATATAACTTGTGAAACCCTTTCACAATTCAGTTGGAGCGATTTTCTTAAGAACGTAGAAAAGAATTAATTGAGTGAAAATTGGCCAGGATTCACTAAAAAAGCTGAATTAAATCGACAACTGTTAACAATAAAGGGTTATTCTTCCGCACAATAGATTCTTCCCCCAAATTAAATAATAGTTAAGTGAACATTTTACAGACGCATCTGCTAAACTTTCGATGCTTAAAGAATTAGACGAGATTACCGACTTGTTAATAAAATAATTATCAGCAATAGTTGATCGCTACCCAATACACCTATCATAATTTTGGAATAAATTTCAACTAACTAGACACCTGAATAAAGCTTATCTGTAAATCCTAATTGCAATTCTAAGCTGTGAAAGCTAATATAATGACTTTTAATAATAACTACATCACATAGCTGGGGAGGTAGGTAATGGATTCAGACTTTAAATTAAATGGCAAAATCTTATACGCGTGAGTCAATGCAATTACTACATTGAATGAATGAATCTAGAATACGTGCTTTGATAGAATGTTTCGTAGGGCGAAATAAAGTTGAAATGCTATCAATCATCAACTTGTCTGTGTAGTATACTACTTCGAAATCCTGACAAATCACTGTTGATACTAACTTTGAATATATAGTATTTTCAAAATTATTCCATTAATGCCTGATATAATATTATCGTAAGTGGAACCGACTTTATTTAATTTTCATTTTCAAAAACCTTCAGTTTAACCATCTATAAAATTAATATTGACGAGTTTAACTCAAATTTCGTGAAATGTAAAAATACATAACCAAACTTTTCAAAAATATTGCATTAACAGCAAATTGGGATATTAAAGAACTTAAAAATAAATTGAAAGGGGAATTAATGTACACGCCTCTGGTAAGCATTGTACATATATTACAATCTATTATGTATTCTCACCTTCAAAATGCGGATTTTTTCCGTAACTTGTAATTCGATGAGAAAACTTAGTGGAAAAACCAATTAAGTTACAACTATTATTATAAGTAGACATAATTGACTAATTTTACATAATTGTTCGCCATTTTGGATTAAATGCTACTTGTATTGTATACATTATAGAAGATAATAGAGTAAGCTGATTTAGACTAATCTAGGATTACTCGGAATTCGGAATATTTCATTATTAAATTAAATTCTCCATTCGAAATACATTTTTAGAATATGAACAATAATTTAATAATGGAACAATCTAAATAGATACCACTTAAAAACATATAGCTAAACGCTAAAATATTTTAATTTTTAATCTAACATTAGTTTAATTTATTTTGGAATATTTTTAATTACGATAGGATATAATTAAATATATAAAAATATTCGGTAATAGACCGGTCCTTATTACCACCCAAAATAAATTGAAATTCGGGTTTTCTATTATTGTAGTACCCAAACGCGATAGATCCGAGATTTGCCGTGGTTGCTGATTAAAAACATCCCTGGGGCTCAACCGAACTCGAAAATTCCAATTTATTACAAGATAACTAATATTTATAACTAATACAACGTTTGTGTTACAAAAAAAAATCATTGCAGAAATTATATTTACAAAATTATAATCCTAGAAAAATTCACTTTATACAAATTTGGCCATATCTCAAAACTGCAATTTTTGACTTAAATCCTATTACCCCGAGACCACAGGCTTGTTAAGTTTTGCACATTTGAAATCTACCCATGAGCGCGCAACTTGCTCGGAGTTCATCGAAATTTCAATGGCCCATAACTTGTCGAATAACTTCGCGACTGCTGAGGCACAAACTTCGAGAATGGAAGCACAAACAAACATTAACGAAGCACTAACGATTGATACCAATTTTTTGTAAAAAATCGATTGGGAGAGGGGCAGTGACATGTTCCTAATTTCTTGATATGGTAACTAAAATGATAAATAATAAATCCCCAGGAACTGACAGTTTAAATTGCAAACTGATTAAAATGGGATCGGAAGCAGTATTGAGAAGGATATTATGATCTTCCGATAGAAGTTGGGAGAAAAATCTTTAGAATGTGTTGGAAATCACTGGAATTCTTCGGAATTTCTTAGGAATTCGTAAGAAATCCTTATAATTCTTGAAAATCATTGAATTTTCTTGGAAAATAGGAAATACCAACTAATTTACAACGACTACCCTGTTAATCTTGCCTTTAAAGGAATAATGACACAAGCAAAGTACAATGGAGCGTTAACAATCGTGAAGTACAAATTACATAGCTTAGCCGACAACGTGATAAAAATATTAAGATTACACAAGATCAATTACGTACATATTTCTGTCTCTCTCACCTGCTGCATGTTCTTCGGTCTCCTTTTCTGTAATCACTTTACCAACCTAAGAAAACTATAATTTACCAAATTTTTGTACCCATCTAAAAAGTATTTCAACCGATTGAGTTCCCACCAAAACAGAGTCTCAGTATCCATTTATTAAGAGGTCAGGCGATCTGCTTGTAAACCAATAATAGCATTTTCTTAATTACTCACTCAGTGGCCAATTATTTTACTAAACTAAGAGAACCAAAATTAGGATGAGTAAACAATATGGAATTATATTTGAGTTAATTTAGAATTACTGGAATTGAAATTAATTGTATGGATTATTTTTTGAGGTCGCACCCCTTGAGTAACTCTGCCGTAGTAATAGAGTAATATGTGAGTAACTCACGCCCGGATTCATAGACAAGTATTAAGTTCTAAATAAGACATTTCGCATCGCATTTGTTTTTGTTGCAATTTTATTTACGGTTGATATAAGGATCAATTTTAAAAGCTGAGTATTAAGTATCAGCAGGGTTTTGTCTATGAATACGGATGTACTTTATATAATATTTGAATAATAAAATGAGTATCTTAATGTACCAATTGTAAGTATTAATAACATAGTCTATTTATTACCTTTATTGAAAAATCTTTAAATTCTTTCAAATCTTACCACGTTACAAAGAATTTGCACTAAGTAATGTTTACTTTTTCAGGCGTAAAATATTTATAAAGTATAGATATGAATGTAATATAATATAAACGAGCCTCAAAGTGTCGATATTAAAGGTAAACTCCTTCTCTATGTAATACGCATTAGTAATATTGTCAGTATGAGTAATGTAAGAGTATGGGCATTTTTATTTTCTTGATCTATAGAGTCAGTCGTATATTAAATGATCGCAGCAGATAATAGTCTACTTGAGCGTTTCAATCAATGACTGAAGTAGGTACTTACGCGGACGGGAACATATAAAACTATTATTATTAAATTTGTTTGGTGAGACAAAGAAAAGACGAGTATAAAATAAATACTTTAAAATTTATTTATGCTTGCTTGTTTAGTTCTGCTGTTTGTAGAAGATCAGTTTTGTGAAATTACAAACGACAATAGAAATATTTAAGAAAGTAGCAATGTAATAGTTTTATTTTAGCAATTATAAATATTATGTTTTATGTTTGCATGTATGTATTCAAGGCACGTTTATAATTTAGTTGTTATTAAGACGTAAGGTAATAACACAGATAGGTTTATAGGTTAGGTTAATTGCACAAGCTGCGCCCTGGCGAGCTAAGAGGCCCTTAAAGAGTAACTGCATCAGCGGGAGATCTTTATACAACGTGTACGCGCATCTTTATAGGGCAATGCAATTAGAATTGATTGTTGTAGGTGATTTTAATGGCACATAACAACGGTGCGACATAAAACCCGATTATTGTAGGGTTCACAGTCCACGACAATATTCTAGTTAAATTTATGGTGAAAGGGTTAGCGAGGTCATCTTATTGTATTTCACAATGTAAAGGGCTCTTAATTGGGTTTATAAGAAAAATTAAATTTTGCATTATACACACGAACACCTCAATAACCCCATTTCAGAAACTTAACCGTCCAAACAAATTTGTTCAAATTCTAAACATCATTAAGCAATTCCGGTAGTTAACATGATAACCTCAAAAATAAATGGGATATTTTTGTGTATTGTATATTAAGGGTAATTTGGGCATACCACAAGGTTTCGTGAACAAAATAATATTACTTTATATTAAACAATTGTCAATTAGAAAACCATTTGGGTTAAATCGTAGTAAACGCCAATTTATAAAATGTTATTTGTGTTCGCACGATAATGCTCACCCTTAATCATTCATTACAAATTAATTCATACCTGCGATTATCTTATTGAATCTATTTTATATTGTAATTTATTCGGATGCAGCACGGAATTTTTGCCTCATTAGTTGTATGGTTAACCTCAAATTCCCACGTTAATATTTTGATGCGAAGGGGTGGTCAAAATAAATGTAAATTGGTTTTGCGTGGAGATACCAATATTTGATATTGTTACCAAAACCCAACTTATGTGCATCTTTCAATTAGTCAGTTGTATAAGTAACCAACCGTATAATATTATGCGATGTGAACTCAACAGTAGTATCTGATTTTTCATCTTTGCTTTGCAACCTGGACGGAAGTGGACAATTACACATCGGTGAATCATCAGCATTGTGTACCAGAAAAGGGGTCATTTAAATTAAGTCCGCCACTTTTACTTTTCGTATTTACCCCATTTACATATTAATAGATCTGGAGAAGGTTGCCACCCTCAACTCTTTCGCTTGTGTGTTATTATTTCGTTAACTAACTAAATAATAGAAAACTTATTGAATCTCGAAGGGAAATTAAGAAAAAACTATGTACCAACATTTTATAATGCAATACGATTTTATAATGGGTTATTTATTCGTCACGTAATCTCGATATATAATCTGTGGCAAAGACAAATTGCAAATACCAACTATCAATAAGACTCATTTATCTATTTTTTCTTTTTCTTAACGACAGAAAGGTTTTCGATTTGAATAACAACGTACAAATAAATGAGATAATATCCTGATGCATAGAAATTTTGGAGATAAATTATTAACACTGTCCAGGGGAATATTGAAATCATAGGGTGCATATGTATTTTTTGGGTCAGTAATGAGTACAATTCTCCGTGGCATTTCCGCTTTAGGGTTGTGATTGTGTGCTATATTGAAACACTAATCAGTGTCTCCACATTGAAAACAACAAAGAACATTTTTATTTCTAACCTAGAATTTTTCCAAATATTTTTTGGCCATAACTCGTGTGTTCTGCTTTGTTTCGTAGTAGATACTAAAACAGCATCAGGTGATTAAATTATTAGTATTTTTGTGTGTGTGTGAGTGAATGAGAGTGAATGGGAAAATTTACTGCACTCTGCTCTACAAAAAGATACTCGTGATTCGAATAAAAAGTATTACATTTTTGGTATTCAACCGTCAATTTGAGTAGTCAACGATCATTAATCTTGCTGAAAATGACAGATAATAAAGAGAATTATGAGAATATATAAACATAACCCAATCTGTATAATGCAACAATAGAATTTGGAAAAACATTAAACCAAAGTATAAACTATAAAACGCGAAAACGGGTGCATACTCGTTAAAAGTGTAACAGCTAAGCCCGCATTGGTAGTATGTAAATGACCGAAAATTGTTACAATCGTAAAAAAGTTATTAATTTAATGCAAAGGAAGGTATAGCGTGAATGAAAGTATTAAATGTTTTAATGTCGGTTACTGTAAATAATATAATGGCGCGTATTTATTTCTAAGCAGATGGGAGAATTACTGCTTATCACCCTATGCAAACCTTAAAGATAAAATAAAAGATACAGTAAAATCACCAAACCGTTACATTTTCATCTCTTATACCAAGATTACAGATCATAACCAAACTTTTAAATAGCTTCTTAACTATTTTCTTTATCTATTTCATGCTAATAATAAAGATTTGTATCGCAATAACATCTAACCCTTTATTTCATATTCAAACAACTTAAACACTAAAATTTATTATTCATCTTATATTTACTACAAATTTCATACATTTTCGTCTTCAACTTTTAGTGGTCGTTATTCTTGCAGTTTTCATTATATCTCAAATTCATATAGCACACCCTGTATCATATTCCTACTAATTAATACTATTTATTATTTTTAAATTGTACCGCTAAACCGTAAATTTACATAGTAAATCTGTGTAAATCAACTAAATGTGTAACTTTACAGATATTTCTTCTGTAAAATTACGGTTTAATTTTTATTACAAATTATTACAAAATAATGCTTGATTTTTAACATTATACCAATGATAAGTCTCAAAAAACGGTGCAACTTTTCGTTTCCGATCGGTTCACGGACTAATTACTGTCATTTGGTTGACCGTCAATTTTTATTTTCACCTTGACGTTTCCTCATTTTTTTTCATTTGAACCTAGAACTTCCGCTTTGTAACTCAACTACCGATCACACCAATCCACTACTGTAGTTAAAAATTAATGTTATATCCTAAATATTTTTGGGGTCGGTCGATGTTTTAAGAGCTCGAATTTCGCCGAAATTTTTGCACTGGGTGGTAGGTAATGGTCTATATAGTAGATATAAATAATAAAATTTGCGGATGGTCCAGTAGTTTTTCAAAAATTAACGAAAATCCTGGATCCGAGATTGCCGTGTTTGTGCATGTCAAAACCGACTCTCCGCCAACTCTCGCTCGGCTCCGCCTCGCTTCGAGCGCTTCGAGCCGTTTTGACAAGCACTAAAAAAACTAAAAACATCCCCCGTAGGGCACGGGCCTCGAATAAATGACGAAATTCGAAGGCTGGGATCCTAGATTAACCAATGTCAGGGGCAGGGAAAACCTACCCTCCGCTCGCCCTTCGGGCGGCTCCGGGCGGTTTTCTCAACCCCTGTGTGAATTGTTACAAACGCCGTTTTGCAAATGCACTCGAAAATGCAGTAACTAGAACGATGTTATCACTCCAACGGCATGGACTTGACTGAACACGCTCTATCCCCACCTAAATTTGCTTTGCCACGACATAGGAAGAGCACACGTGCCGGCAACAGAATGACTTTTTCAAGCTAACAGAAGGTAAACTTGTAAAATTTACATCAAAAAGTCGATTTTCAAAATTAAATTGTGAAGTAACCGTTGGGCCGATTTTATTTATCCTCACCTCATAAGAAAGCAAAAATTTTGCTCTTTTAGAATATTTAATGCATTTCTATCGTACTTTTGAAGGGAGAGCTCTTAAAAGATCGACAGTAACCCAAGTTTCAATATATTAGACATTAGAGATCAAGCTGTTCATATTTATCACTCGATTTCAAATAATACAAGATGTCATCAGACCAAAAAATATGAAATACTCTCACTTCCCTCCTCCCCAAAGTCATTGCCGGTCAATTGATTATTATCAGCCAAACAATTTGTCGGTTAAAAAATAATACGAAGCACCTTCATAATCCAATCATCTGTTTCGGAAGCTGAGATGTAACATCTCAAAATATAGATCCAGGTCTTCATTAAAAATGTGGTGAATCAAAAATAGTTTGTAACCAACCATCGGAAATTAAAATTCAAAAAGACAAAATAAACTATTTGTCGCTACAATAAATATACTTGGTCTTCCTAATATCCAACAAAGAGGGAAGAAGGGAAGTGATGAAGATATTAAAAAGCATTAGGAGAAGGAAGAACATCAATTTGTCAGTAAATAATCTTCTGGAGACGTAGCTGTGCCGATATAATTCGAGAACGAGTAGGAGTATCAATTGATATAAAGAACTCAATTGAAGGAAGAATACTGAAAAAAGATTATGGCCAAATGAGAAGAATGGAAATAGAGTGTAGCCGTGTAAGATATGACATTGAAAATTTTTTCTTCAACATATTGTCGTGGTATGATTTCTTATCCAAACCCAAATATTATTTATTTTCTATTCGGTGTAATGAAACGCTTCAAAACTTTAATAAATCAGTTTTTTATATCTTCATAAAGTCAATAACTATTATAATTTTAACAATTTTCAATAAAACTTTGCAGCTTATTTAATTATAGGTCCACCCTCCACGAGCAGGGCTGCTGAAAAGCAACGTTTTAGATATTCTTGCGCGCAAGTACCACTTTCGAAAGTACCAACACCAAATTTCAAACAAAAATTTGCAAATTTACTTTTAAATAATGTTATTTCCCTACGATCGGGTGTGAGATCGGTCACCCGGAATATATATTATTTTCTTAGAATGAAACTAAGATGGGTCTAAAGTGTGATCCTGTCGAGGCCTTCACTTTTTTGATTTTCGGAATCCTACCTACGCGGGTCGGTCTTTGGGTTCCTATCACCAGAAATTGGCATTCAACGTCCTAATTTCATAGGTCCTTCTTCGACCTTCTATTCACATAGGTTATTTGAGCCTCCTCTTTGAACAGATCGGCATCCTATCTACATAAGTCTGCTTTTGATATATTTTAGCCTAATGTCGGTCTTGGGCCTCCTAAGAATACGGCTTAATTTTCTGCCTGCAATATACACGGGTCTGCATTCGGTATATAGCATTTTTCTGTAATATTATAATTATTAAGACCAACAAGAGTTCTTTTCTATTAGGTATAACTCTGCCTTAGGGTTTCAGAGCTACCTCCCCCCCTCCAAAACTCAAATTACCTGGATGTAGATTGCATCAACAGGAACGAAGATCTAAAGGTGTATACAATTTAAAAATCTTGTTTTGGACAAATCCCAAAGGTAACAGAACATTACTGAGGTAAAGTTCACCATAATATGGATTATATGATATGAAAAAAGCAATATTTTGGAATTATACAGATTTGAAAAAAAAAATTTATGAATGCTTATGAAAACAATCAAAGCAAATTAAATTTACAAAGTTTACAAAAAATCATAATTTTATTTAAATACTAGGCCAAATGCTTCATCCAATTAGTGGTGTGTATGAATAGATTAACGAGAAGTGTCAATTCCAGTACTTACTTAACTATCGAATTTTTGTCATGATACCCCAAAAAGAAGTAAATTTCAAAACCCTAGACCCTGCAAAAGATTGATCAAAAAATAGGTCCAAGATAACGAAATTTTTTACATAATCAAACTTAAAATATTTATGAAAATCTTGGTGTTTGAAGTTGTGAAAAGGAAAATAATGGTTTTCGTCGCAAAGTTTATGTTCTGTACATTTCAAGAATGATCAAATTAGTAAAAAATTTGAATAGAAATTAAATTGAGTGTATAAAAGCAATTTTAAATGATTTAGTAGATTTGCAAGTATAAAATAAAAATTATGACGTAAATTAAACATTTCTGTTGAGAGTAGTTAGTGTATTAAGAGCAGTAGCCGAGAAAACTGACACAGATAAATAGCGAGCACGAAACTGTAAGGGTATAAAGAAGCTTCCTGTAATCAAATTTTGACGAGCAATTAAAACAAAACGAAATGATGGCCATCAACTTACTTGCAGAGTTATAAGTTTATAGCGATGGTCTATGTTTTTGATACCCTTTGCAGAGATTAACTACCCTAAGTGGATATAAAAAAGGAAAAAACAATAAAACGTTTAGATATATTTGGTATAAATTTTAAGTTGGTACAAATTGTTATGGTGATATTTTGTTAAATTATTTTAATGTGGTAGACTGTCTTGTGTCTTTTGAAGTGGATTGGTGAAATGTTGTAAACCTTTAGAATTAGGAATGCATTATCTAAATTAATCTTACAAATTTGAAAGCGTCTTAGGTAATAACCATGTTTATGTCACAGGGCATTATTAACAATACAATTTCGTTTGATATTCCATTTGATCTTTACGCAGTATATTTACGATCTCTTATAATATTATATGAGAGGGTTTGTTTGTAAACCGCTTCGGGCTGAGCTATAAATTCGGCATGGATTACATTTTAAAATTAGTTGTATTTTAAGTATTTCATCAAATCTCCAAAGTATGAAAATGATGAACGTATTATTTCAGATTTTAGTCTTTAAGCCGTTTAGGTCTAATTCGCCGGCCAGTTTCATTCGTTACTGGCAATTATAATACTTATAGTTGAAACAGTTCCAATGGCGCTCTACTTCACCACGGGGAATACATGTAATTAAAACTGCTCTCTAAAAGGATTAACGTCGGACAGAGTAAATTATGATCGCTCCTGATGTAGGATTTAAACTGGACTAGAGAATATTTTAATGAAGTCATCTCATAAATTACTCCAAACATTATTAGCATCAATGTTTTGTAAATCCTCTACTTCTTAGGGAATAATTATGTCGTTAACGTGGAAGCTCGTAAAATTTTTATTGAACGATCTTTTATTATTAAATTTTTCAAATAACAATATATCAATTACGTCGACTTTGATCCTGTGCATGTCATATTACTTTTTTTGACATATGTCAACGTCAATTGTTTTATTTTTAAATTGACATAACCTAAAATTTTCGAATTTGTCCATATTTAAAATATCTTAAGGTTGACTGTTTAAATATTTGCTTGCTTCTATTATTAAAGTGATAAAGGTGAACTAGTCAAAATACAGCAGCTTAAAAGGACTTATTTGTAAAGCCAATCTTTGTTACATATTATGTTTATTTTAGGAACTGTCAAATAGTTAAGATAACAAATGCCATTTGTAGAACAACATGTCAATATAGCCCCGAGAGAAAAAGCGTTTGAAAATTTAAATCAAAAACCGAAATAACATAAGAAAACGAGATTTCCAAACACGCATCCATCATGTTATACAAAACACCCACTTTAAATTCAAAATAAAAACAATTTTGGCCAAATATATTTAAAAGTAACACCGTCAGCGAACACAAATGATTGACAAGGGGTTGCCTGTGTATGGAAATGCGACCAAAGATGCAACAAGGCTATGAATCTATATGTATATTTTATAGGGGTGAACCGAGCAACTGTCACGCAAACTGATTGAGAACGTTCACCATGCAGATTAGCATTGCACGCCTGTACCATGCATGTAATATTGTATTCATATTTTGATTGTATATGTAGACACAAAATACGAATTACTAGAAGAACAAAACATTTTTACAAATTTAGATTCAAGGGAGATATTGTCAATCAACCTTTGTTAAAAGTACAATTATTTACAAATTGATTAAGTTGCGTGTTTAAAAAAAAAGCCTAATAAATTATTTTAGCCCTTTTAATTATTTAAACAAACCTACTACAAAAAGTTTACTTAATTATACTTAATTTGCCATATCTTACATCTCCTCCCGATTTCTAGCTAAAATATTTAAATGCATTTCTATCGGAGACTACAATCGGATACTTTTTTGAAAACCATTCATATTTCTTCTGACACACACGAAAATTTTAAAACATATAATTGAGAATTTAATTATTTAATTTGACAAATATCAAATAATTGTTTTAACAACTTTTGCGATAACAAAAAACTGATTGAAATGAGAGTCTTCTTAATCTACCAAGCAGATACATATTTTTAATAAACAAAATCGTAATAAGATACCAGTAGTTACGGTCATATAAAAATATCCTCATTTAGACCGACCATGAAACTGCCAACGTGCACCTAACTATCAAATTCCCATATTACGATAATGTAATTAGAAATAATTAAAATTAATTAATCAAATGAATTACTAGAATTATTGGAATTAATAGAAAGTACTACTAGGATGTTTTCAAATTAAACTCTAACTCCTTCGTGTAACATCCAGTATACCATCAGTTGCAAAAAATTATGCATTATACTTTGCGTTTTATAGCGATAAAATTTATTTATTTATTTTAGCGTTTAGACCTACCACTAATTTTGCACTGAGCAATTTTGAAAGAAATGAAGCAAAAACTTTTAGCTTCTAAAGCAAGAGATTGGAGGGAAAATTGCATTTAAATAAAGAAATCCGTTTGAATTACACGGAAAACCCCAATAACTTTGTTTTTTAAATTTTCTAGTTTTTACTTCCTACTTTCCACGATCCTAAAATCGAAAAATTTTTCTGGATTTGCCTTCCTCCAAAATCTGTTTGACACAAATGCATTGGTTAATTCCTTAAAAATTCCAAAAAACTCCTGTAAATTCTTCAAAATGTCCTTATAAATTCCTTCAATACCCTTACAGAAGAACAAGAACTAACCGAAGTTCCTGGTTGCATTCGGGTATGATCTAACATTTTCCAATGTAAAAAATTTATAAACCCTTTTTATCGAGTAGTTTTTCGAAAATAACAGAATTCGAAAATTGTACAACATCAAAGGTGATGGATCCGAGGTTTGCTGTTGTTGCACTTGCCAAAACTACGCCCTTCACACTCTAGCTTCGCTCGAGAGTTGCGGGCCGTTTTGACAAGCGCTAAACTCATTAAAAAATCCCCCGGCGCGCGATATAATTTGAAAATAACAAAATTCGAATGCTTGGATCCGAGATTTGCCAATGTTAGAGGCAGTGACAATCTACCTTCTGCACGCTCTTTGGGTGACTCCGGGTGGTTTTCTCAACTCCTATGTGAAATATTACAATCCTCAGATCGCAAATGCACTCGATAATGCGAGAACTCGAACGATATTTCCACTGCAACCGCATGCAGTAGAATAAACACACGCTCTCCTCACTTAAATCCGGATTGCTAAGACCCATGTATACATAAAAGAATCGATTTTCAAAATTAAATTGTTAAGTAACCGTTGGGTCGATGTAATAAATTTTTCTCTTTCAGAATATTTAAAGGTTTTCTATCGGACTTTTAAAGGAAAGAAACGTAGAAGATCGATACGGTTTTCGATTGGTCTTTGCTAACAATCGGTGATTTTCCTGTAGATTTGAAAAGTAATGAATATGTGTTATGCTTGTTTTAACATATATGGATCACCAGCTGAAAAATTGAGAATGGTTCAGAGAACCATTGAAATAGCTATATTGGGAATAATGAAGCGAGATAGAATACCTGTCGTCGTTGTATGTTAAAAAAAGGGGAAATGGCAGACGACCAATAAAATAAAGGATAGTAAGTATAAAATGATTGACAGAGCATTAAAATAGTACTCGTAACTATAAGAGCAACACTTCCAAAGTTAGACGAAACAACATCGATATGTCCGTTCCTCGAAGAGCCTTCAAAAGCCAAAAGAAGCATAACATACAATCCAGCTTGCTCTCCAGCTTTGTGTGCTGCATTTTGAATATGATCGGATAGTCCTTGATACAACCAACCAAAAACAACTAAATAATTGTTTTTGAAGATAAAGAAGAAAGCTTTTTCTCGGGGATTTGGAGAGGCGCGCGCCCCCTTTGCCCCCTCCTTGGATCCGTGCCTGGATACAACTCAGTACGAAATTTAGTTTGCTAATATGGAATATTGTTCAAATTATTGGTTTCTACTTACAAATATGAGTCGACAATTCACTGTTGCGTGAGTTTTCCCACGCTGATGATCGGGTTGAACTCATTTCTAATTGCTGTTTGCGCAACTTTGAATTACAGCATGCCAATTGCATTACGAGATTGCTGATATCTGTCGCAACGCCAATTGGGTTGCCACCTTGGTTCAGCATATGGATAAATAATGCCATAAGTGCTCGTCCTTGTTGAGCTCGGATAAGTCTGTTCATGAATTTTGAAAATTTACGACTCGTTGCCCGGCATTGAGACTATTTCTGCCTCATTGAAACAAAGGAAACAGAGGGAAAATAAGATTTTTCTGAATCTGATTATTACTGGCAGCTTCTTGGTGAAATTCTTTGAATCGTAGAACCGATTCATGGAATTCATTACTTTACAGTCGTGCCGAGTGACGTAAGATTTATTAAATCTCACTACTCTAACTTGAAATTGAATTGCTTGCTAATGGTTTCGATGTTCTTGCTGTTGTTGGGTAGCCTGAGCTCGCTGGGCTTGAGATTGCTCTGGAGTTTTAGGTTGTCGACATATTGCATGATGTGATCGAACATCAGCAGCTCGTCTTGCTCTTGTTCTGCTGTGCAATTAGCTCTTGTACGGGCTTTTCTCTCACGATCCAATCGTCGTCTGCTGCAGCTAAATATTTCTTACCCAAAGAAGAGAAGAGTGAAAAGAAACTTTAGCTTTATGATGATGATACCGTAAAATAAGAGATGCTTTTGAATATAAGATAATATGTAAATAAATAATAAATTATATTGTGTTTGTATAATGTGAAGATGAAATGAATAATTTGAGATGGATTTTT
The DNA here is from genome assembly GCA_963170105.1 of Cantharis lateralis. Classification (NCBI taxonomy): domain Eukaryota; kingdom Metazoa; phylum Arthropoda; class Insecta; order Coleoptera; family Cantharidae; genus Cantharis; species Cantharis lateralis. The sequence goes on along the minus strand of OY720630.1, from coordinate 6,617,145 downwards.
GTAAATCGTTATCTCGTTGCATAATGTTTAGATATGTCGAGGGAGTTGAACCATATTACTACTGCGTCGGCATAAAACATTTATTGGAAACGGGCGACGAAATGACACATAAATAAAGCACGCTCGAATTGAAACATTTAATTTGTTTCTGGTTTAATGTTGGTGTTAACCACTAAGATATGTGCGGAGGCGGCTTTTCCGTGTATGATTCTCATACATTTTTACGATTTCCTTCGAACATCATACTTTATGAAAGCTGTGTCTTGAATTTTAATATGCGGTCACTTAGTCGGCAATGTATGAACTTTATGTTGTATTTTGCCAGACACAGCTCTTGACATTATCTAAACCAGTTGAGGTTTATCAAATATATACGCACCTATTGACTTGCAAATGTAAAAACTGAAGAATAGGTGCAATTAGAGAAAGATATGAAAACATTTCAAAATTCTCATAACTTATTTATGTATCCATCCGTTTTATCGACACTCAAATTTATTTCGAGAAAATTTACTTTAAGCTCTCACATAAAAAGCAGTCGTCATTCATTCGAATAAATACTTAGGCACAAAGATTTTTTATTTATTTTGCACAGTTATGGAATGCTTTCTTTATTTTGGAAGATAATAAAGTATACAGCATTTATGTGACTGATTTCTATTTTATTAAAGTAGATCCACACTTTTATGAGAGTCGTTTCTCAACTTCTTAGATCGCTCAACTCACAATACAATTGTTCGACTTGACATATTGCATGACTATATTCAATCTTTAAATTTACATATTTTAAAAACGGCCTTTTTCTATTACCTTTATCTATTTTAACATAAAAAATATTTAAATATTAGCTAGCTTACTCTCAAACCAAACATATCCACATCGATAACTTGTTAACTCTCAAATAATGAATAATTTAGCGTCCCAATACCTTTCTGTTGGTACAACGTAGATATTCACTCAAGTAGGGGATTATCCTGTATTTACAAAACGTATGGAAACTCTAAGCCTCCTTTTATCATAATTAACGTGATAATTTTACAGTACAGCGCCAGCGATGGATTATGGGATCGAACTACCGATTTCCTGAAATTTTTTAGCTACATTCTATGCTTTTTGATACCCAATTTCGAAAGGGAAGGGGAGTATCGTAGGGTAAATTGCAGACCAAAGTCTTGCACACCAGTTTCCCTTTCTTGTTTCCAATTGCGACAGGGGCGGATTAAGCGGCGATGAACTTCCCAATCTCGTGATTATAATAAAAATTGAGAAATTAAAAATGGCTGCTAATGTAGCGGCCATTAACTTCGAGGCTGTTGATTCTAAAATACCCAGTTAAAATCCGAGAAGAGTCTAAAAGTTACATATGACCGCCTCCATGCTTCGGAGAGCACGTAAATCCGGCGTTCCCGGCTCTTATACTGCGCTTATAGTATTTTTGAAAGTTGTGGACATTGAGGTTGGAGAGAGCTCGTAAACAAATAGTAATGTGAAAAACTAAACTATATTCCCTGACGTTAACCATTCCTCTGCGGTTTACCCCTCGGTGAATACTTAAAGCATTCTTAATATTACCTGGGTTAATAGATAGGCATTTGGTGCATTCTCTTAAAAAAACATGGTAAAAATTGAATTATTTTGCAAGAAAACGAAATATATAGATGGCAGCACATCTTAACCTATCAGATATTCTTATTATTAAAAAGTCATCTTATGCAGGATTGGCTATTTTATTTAACCACAGAAGTGGTCAGTTGGCCTCTGAATATATTTTCTAATTTATTATTATAATTTTAAGACATAACTTGAAAACCACATCGTGTCATACTAACGACTGCCGAGAATCTAAAACATCCTCTTAATCAAAGTTGGGTCAACAGTGTCATGTAGTGCTAATTCTCTTATTCCCTAGTGGCAAGTAAGTGACTTGACCAATGATGGATGATATAGGATTAACTTGTAGCCTAGATTATAATTTAGATTTTATTCTTCTAAGTATTTAGAAACATTTCACCATCTACTTCAAGTAAATTGAATTATTTCGATATACGGCCATTCATTTGAAAACTTCCAGCTGAAAACAAACAAAAAACCATGATTCGGACGGCAGTTGTACAGTAGCGTCGGAAAATAAAATTGAGTGGTTCAATTAATTAGTGAACGTTTTCAAGGTAATTACAAAATCAATTTTGATTGTCTGAATTGGCATTATACTACTTAGATTCTAAATGAAAAAAGAAACCATACGTTTAAAATTTAAATCAATAATTTTCTTACTGTCTTCTTTCTTTTATTAAAATATTTATTATATAAATAAACATGAAAAATTGTATTTTTTTGAAATTTTTTTGGATTTTGGAAATGACCCTACACTACGTTATTTTCCTTATAAGTTTCCTAAATTGTGATAAGTGGAGTTCCTGGGTTCAGCTGGACTACCTCCGAAGTTCTAAATGCGAAGTCCTACAGTGTTAGAGTTGTGTTTTGGATAATCCGACGGGCCTATATTGAGTGAGCAGTTTGTTTAATTTTAGTCACTGTGAAAGTGAAAGTTAACACTAATTTTCTCACTAGATCTAGAGTATTAATAAATACCCTGTTTCTTTTCATTGTGTTCTAATTCGGAGGAGCTGGACTTGCCTGGGATTCTTTGTTTTCAGAACCTAGCTCTAGCTCCCGCGACAATCAGCTAGTTGTAAGATCTCTTAGGGCCCTCTGCACGAGGAGAAAGCTGGTATTCCAGCATGTAGAGAAAATTATCGTTCCCATCAGGAGAAGAATAATTTTTATTTCGACTATTTCTTAAAACCTATAACAGAGAAGAGAATGTAAAAACGTCACAAAACTAAAAAAACTGTTCAAAAAACAACATTTGTATTGAATTTGTAATTATCAAAATTAAAAATGTAATTAAATCAAAACTACTGACGACAAAAGAATTAAAACGCCGCTCCCGCAATTTACATACGCTTCACTCAGGTTTTTCATTCATTATCAGTTTAATTATCAAAAAGCGAGTGCAAAATAAATTTTACAAGCTGCACCGTTATTTGAAATTCCTGTATTATACTTTTATGATAATACTTTTCTGCCCAAAACCGCTATAGCTGTACGTTGAAAATAATGTTGTCGTAAATAAGCAAATTAATTTGAGCTTTAAAAGGAAACACGTGTAAATTCAACTGGCTTTCTTAGCAACTTCTTTGTGACAACAATGTAAAACCACTCTGAAAGAAAAGTGTGCTTACATTTATGTATTTCAACAAAGCAGCAGGATTTTATCGTGAGGCGGTAATGGTAACTAACCGTCGCCCTGTGGGGAGACCGGAGCTAGTTGGCAGCATTGGTAAAGCCGTCAATCGTCAATGCGATTGGTCACACTGGCTCTACTTGCTTGACGATGGCTATGTATTGCTCTGTGCTCTAAGAAGTACGTTGAAACAGTTTTTAAGTTTCTTAGTTCCATTAGTTTTCGGAAGCATCTGTAGAAAATTAGAAAAACAGTGGAGAGTTTGTCAAATAACTCCGGTCTCCCTACACCGATAAAAAAAGCTCTTAAAATGTTACAAAATAACTTTTATAAGACTAACATTTGAAATAATAGAAATTTTATTTTGAAACTGAAATAAACGTAAATAGGCCTATAATTTTGAAACAGTTAAAACAACAATAACACGAGGTGCACTTCAATTATAGCGGCCAAGATATTAATAATTTTACGGCGCGGTATTATAGAGATAAAGAATTATAACTTATTTTAGTTTACGATAAACCATTACGGGGAAGACCCTTTGTCTATAGAGTCCTGTAAGAAATGCATTCAATTTATAAACATAGAGTATTAGACATAAACCTTAATAACAAAGCGTTGATTGTGCCATGTGGTCTAAAAAATATATAAAATATGAACAATGCAATTTTTTATTAGTCAATTTCATTAATAAAAACCTCTGATAAAAAATGTGAGTTTTTACTGCTTTACAGCTTTTTGTTCCAAAGTGTATTGCGGTTGTAATGTCAGTTTTATTATTTCTGATATAACTTCTTTTATTGCTGAATTTATGTATACAGAACTGAATTTTAGATCATTTTTTATTTATGTTCCAAAATATTTATAAAAATTTTAGGTTAGAATTCATATGAAAAAAATATTTTGATACCCGCATCAAATGTTATTTATTCCAATAGCTTTATCGCCACCTCGTTACGTTAATTTACTTTATAGTCGCTCGATGTTTTCTTGATTTCTACAAGCTTCATTATAGTACCTTTAATTTTTCTACAAATGATATTATGCTACGTTAAAAAACTTCTTAACTATAACTTAAATTAGCAAGATTACAGTCATAAAATAACATAGAATGTCTAATCCTTTGATTATTAAAACAAAATTTAAAAAACCTCGATCATTAAATATCATTGAATAGCCCTTGAACTTACCTTTCTGCAAATAATATACTACGGATGGGTACATGTTTTTCAAAAAATTTACTTAATTTACGTTTACTTAAAAAATTGCTTTTAACAGTCCACTATCAAAATTAAAAACCGGGGGCACGGATACATTGCACTGTAACTGTAACCATAAGGCATAAGTTACTTTAAAGTTAAAAACTTCAAGTTATTGAATTAAATCTCATTTCGAAGTTAACAACTTTAAGTTCAGAATTAGTTACTTTGAAGTTTAAAACTAAAAGTTATTAAATTTAATTTAATTTTTTGTTAACAACTTTAAGATCAGAATTAGTTACTTTCAAGTTCAGAACTTAAAGATCAGAATTAAAGTTAACAAAAAGGACAATATTTAATACTTACGCCGTCATTGATGATTGATGATACCGTTTTGTAGCATTTTGCTATGACCCGTAGCAGGATAGGAGCGCTGCCGTTGTATGTCTTTCTTCAATTCTCCCTAACCAGATTTCGCTTCCATAAGTCACGATGGGAACAATCGCTACATTTCAGATCCTAGTCATGGAATGAAGACCTCCCAAACAAGGTGATTGTAGATTTGAGTTTTGGTATGCTCTGCCATATGTATATGAGTTATGTTGCAAACAACTCCTATGCTGAAATAGACACAAAAGAACATAGTAAGGAAATGCGCTATCAACAACCATCTTGGTTCAGCAAGAAACATTTCAAATGGGTTGAACACCACACTCTCCCTGGGCACCATCAACTATTAAACAAGATACAGGCACATTTTTCAATCTGATTTAAGCAGCGATGAGGTCTAAATTCTGAAAATAATTTCTGGAGAAATAGGCTGATTATCCAAAATTACAATTAACGCTTTCTGTATTAAAATTGCTGACACTGTAATTGTTTCTTGTTTTAATAGAATTACTCGGTTAACAAAATAATTTTTTTATATTTCCAAATGGACTATATTTTGAAAATGAACTGATTGGCCATTTTCCCTGCCTCAAAATAGAAGTTTTAAAATCTGCATGAACGTCGCAGTTTGTTTGTAAATCATTTCGATTTAATACTCCAAAGTACATTTAAATCGTAATTTTTTGCCGTTGTATCCGTAGGCTTCCAGATTTCGGGAACAGTCATTGGTAATGAATTTGGTTTAGTCATTGGTGGATGAGATATGTTTTCTAGGATTGGATTGATTGGGAGTGAACTGCAATAATAATGACGGATTCAAGTTTCCTTGATTTTTGATTTCTTGGAGCAAGAACCATCCGGCTCGAAGACCCATGTAAAATTCCGAAAAAGAAATTTTAAACAATTATAAGATTTGTGATTATTATTCTTTTTATTGGCCAACAAGAGAAATACTAACATTAAATTTTCTGAATTACTGGCCCCAAAAGATATTTTTGCATAGATTAAATAAAATGAAAAGCCAATTTTACATTTTAATATTAAAATCAGATGTTTGATTTCGAATTCAATAGAGAAAATGTTCTTTATTTATTAATTAATCCAAAATCAGGTTTCTACTAAACGATTAAATTAATAAGCTGCTACTACATTTTCCATAAGTGAAGTACTTAAATCCATTTAATGCTTAGAGATAAAGCGATAGGATAAGGACATAATAAAAGTGAAATAATACGTGTCGTATCTGAAGATCTGTAGACAACTGTATAAATTTAGAAGCACTTCGCACATATTTAAAGCTTACCATGAAAGCGAGCTTTAAAGTAGGCGAGGACAATTTATGAAAGAATAAATAATAAACGCATCCATGTCAACAATTTATTCTATTTTGCAGCAATATGGCAGAAAATTTAACTTTTCGCACGGAAAAAGAACAAATTAGTTCAATAAAAATAGGGTTTGGTAGATAAATAAATTGCATAAAATTGTTTGCAGCTTGGTGACTAAACAAATTTGAAATTCAATTAAGAGAGAAAAAGGTGAACGAACAGGCTATTACTAGATTACTAGGTTTCGTTTTCAATTAAGTAAGAAAAGCAGGAAAGAAATACAAACCAATAAGTTGTATCTGAGGTATTCAATTAATTTGTCAGGAGCTATTAATGTTTACGAAGTATTTTTCTACTTCTTTTATTATCTCCAGAATTTATAGAATTAGTAGATAATTAAATAAACCACATAAAACTAAAGTAAACAAAGTATAAAAAAAGAAGTTAATGGTGTTTGATTATTTATATTTTATAGCGTTAAAAAAAAATTAATTTTTATTGAAAAATAAGCAACCAATGGGTGATGAAAAAATTAAAACCTTATCGAGTGCGGTAATTAATAACGAACTCCGAAGTGGATGCTGATAGTGCAATGATTGACAGAAACCGGAGTGTGACATATTACATATATACAGACGTCAAACCAACAAACGGTTATTTATGTATACTTAGAGATAATGTAATAGAAATGATAAGTGGTTAAAAATACAGAAAAAACAAAAATAATTGAAAGAAGTTGGAAATCAAATTGGAATTTGGAAAAATTGTGGATAATATACCTATAAGAAACTAATTCAGTGCGTAATGGTATCAGTCGGAAAATCAATATTAAATTTATAAAACCTTATAAAAATATACTTTTTCCGGTCCTTATAAAAGAAATGCATTTACAAGAGACCACTTAAATAAATTTAATACTGATGTATAGCCGGACAAGATTTTATCTAAGTAAACAAGCACTTTACAAAAATATCCATATAATATTATTTCCAATACGCTTTGGACTTGATAGATCGAATTCCACATGTTCAATTTTCATCCCCTTGTTTGATAAACCATCAAATGGACCACTAGATGATGATGTATAAGACATTGTTTTATCTGTCCTGAAACTTTTCAGTTCGTTGGGTGACTGAAACGTCTGTTTTTTTCTTTGTATTTACACTGGATGAATCAATAATATGGACTTCTTCGTTTTCGTCTATCAATCCAGATGTATATAAATAATGTTAATTAAAATTTATCAAATTGATGATTAATCCAGTATTTTTTTATTTTTTATTTATTATTTTAATAAATAATATTCATTACCAATAATATCGATTCAAAAATTCAATATATATATAAAGAGCCCGAAGTGCTAGGAGGGGAGCGCAAACTAGGTTAGTACAAGCACTGTATAATTTAAAAAAATTCCTGTGGCGCTACCTACTCCAAAAATTACAGATTTCGAAAGGCGGGATCTTATGATAAAATAAATGTATTAAATGATTTTATCAGTGCACGACCGGAGATTGTCGATGCTCTACGCTTTCGAATTTCGCCAAAATTTGTGCACTGGGTGGTAAGGTCTATATAGTAAATGTCAAAAATAAAATTTGCGGAAAATCTAGTAGTTTTTCCAAAATTAACAAAAATTCTTAAATTATTGCATTATATTGTGCAATGCCATTTGGATGCCATTGGATTTTAGAGTGCCTGAATCCGAGATTTGCCGTGGTTGCGCTTATCAAAACTACGCCATACACGCTCCGATGGAGCGATAAATTCACTATCGGATCCACGTTTTAATTTGCGAATGTATGCTTTTTAAAACCCTGGTCAAGCTAGCACCCCCAGCTCTTCAAAATAGAAAAATTTTTATACTATAATTATGGACTAATTATGGACTAATTTTGGACAGCATTCGCGAATTTTGGACAACAACGGTTTCGCGATAAATGATAAATCTTTGGTGGGGGTGCTGAGTTGACATCAAGCTAGCACCCCCACCTCGAAAAAATGACTTTTTTTTTAAATTAAGTATGCCATAATTATGGACTAATTATGGACTAATTTTGGACAGCATTCGCGAATTTCGGACAACAACGGTTTCGCGATAATAGATAAATCTTTGGTGGGGGTGCTGAGTTGACGTCAAGCTAGCACCCCCACCTCGAAAAAATGACTTTTTTTTTTTAAATTACGTATGCCATAATTATGGACTAATTTTGGACAGCATTCGCGAATTTCGGACAACAACGGTTTCGCGATAATAGATAAATCTTTGGTGAGGGTGCTGAGTTGACGTCAAGCTAGCACCCCCACCTCGAAGAAATGACTTTTATTTTTAAATTAAGTATGCCATAATTATGGACTAATTATGGATTAATTTTGGACAGCATTCGCGAATTAGTAAGGCTTTTATACGTTTTGTTATCAATTGATCCCCTGTCTTTCATTTCTACGAGAAATTTTTTTCCTTTTTTTCCATGGTCGGGCTATATGAGTGATGAGTGACTAATAGTGTGAGTAATAGATACTTTATAATTACTGGTAGTACGGGAGATATAATGGTTCTTGCTTCAAATCGGGGAATCCCGGCCATAGCCAATATTTATAATATTAATTTTATATTTAATATTATCTATGACTGGAATAAATGTATATTCTCAGAATTAAAAAGTTGACATGAAATTTTCATTAATCCCCCCAACCCATTGGTGAGATTTAGTGAGATTTTGCCGGACCCTCCCCCCAATTTGAGCTCACGTAATTAATGGACGCCCCCTAATTGTATTCAGAATAATAATTTATTTTTTTTAATAAAAACATTATGTTGTTAGTATTTGCAATGTTAAATAATTAAAATAATTTCGCCCTACGAAGTTTTTTCATTTTTCCATAATTCTGTGGCTAATTGACAAAAGAGAATAAGTCTCATTTTGTAAATATTCAGGTGAGGTAAAAGAAGTTCAGCTTATATTCTTGTAACAGATATGTTACATATATATGCTATAGCATTTTAAATTTTTGTCGTGGTACGTCTGTGTTCAAAAGGAGGGGGGTATTTAAACATTAAGTTTAAAATTTTATTTTATTTATATTATAATTTTAAAATTCGCGCTAGCTGGCGAACCTGACGCTAACTGGCGAGGAGATAATGGCTTTTTGCCAAGATGGCCGAGGGGCATCAAATACAATTTTTAAGCCCCTGAATTTTGATTTGTATTTTGAACAATCAATAAAATAAAAAAAAAGTGAATTTAAGTGAACAGATGATTGTGTTTAATATTTGATATTTTAAATTAAAAATTGGAAACAAAAGAACTAGAAGCTGTAAGTGTTGATTAAAAGATAAGGTAAAGATAGACAAAACGTGAAATTTTTATCGATGATTTGGAATGAATTTAATGGTGCTCAAATTTTTACACAATATTTTAAATAAATCTAAAGGAACGACGGAGTTTAAATGATAAGAGGACAACTGCATATCGGCATAAAATTCTATTTAACGTTCGATTTTTAAAAGGTTAAAACTAGCCGGACAAAATTATAATGGGAGAATTGTTTTTCCGGTAAAAACACAAAAAATAATAAAATTTGAAATCAGTAAAATCACGTCAATACAAACAGTAACCTAAAGAACCTTCAATGTGCCCAAATATTTAAACTGCATATTACAAGAATTTTTAGTATTAAACTGAACTGCTTTGAGCTCACCTGAAAATTTACAAAATCAGACTTATTCCATTTTGTCAATTTGCCACAGATTGGTCCATAATCATAGCATACTTAATTTAAAAAAAAGCCATTTTTTCGAGGTGAGGGTGCTAGCTTGACGTCAATTCAGCACCCTCGTCAAAGATTTCTCTTTTATCGCGAAACCGTTGTTATAAAAATTTCGCGAATACTGGCCAAAATTATTGTATACTTTATTTTAAAAGAAGTCATTTTTTCGAGGTGGGGGTGCTAGCTTAACGTCAACTCAGCACCTCCACCAAAGATTTATCTATTATCGCGAAACCGTTGTTGTCCGAAATTCGCGAATGCTGTCCAAAATTAGTCCATAATTAGTCCATAATTATGGCATACTTAATTTAAAAAAAAAGTCATTTTTTCGAGGTGGGGGTGCTAGCTTGACGTCAACTCAGCACCCCCACCAAAGATTTATCATTTATCGCGAAACCGTTGTTGTCCAAAATTCGCGAATGCTGTCCAAAATTAGTCCATAATTAGTCCATAATTATAGTATAAAAATTTTTCTATTTTGAAGAGGTGGGGGTGCTAGCTTGACCAGGGTCTTTTTAAATTTAAACAAACACCAATTTTAATTTTTCAAACCGCCTTACTTCATTCTAATTTTAATTGATTTTGTCCGGATTCCAATTTAATAATTTTACAATTCGGCTACCGTTTCTAATTCAAAATTTTTCAAAATAAAATCACAATTTTACCAAATTTAACTCCAATATATGCAGTTCACTCGTACACTTGTTTATTCGCAATTACACAAATCACTCAAAACTTGGATGTAATTATTTTTTGTAGGAAAATATTTGGAAAATTCAAATACTTCAAATTTATATAGTACAAAAATTTACAATTAACCAAATAAAATGTATAAAGCCCATAATAAAATAAAAAAGGACACGGCAGTATCCTCATTTTGTATAAACAACGAGATATTTCAGAGAAAACGATTTCTGGAATATGAATTCAGCCAGCCTGAATGATTTTGATATGGATTCAATCAGCTACATGAATACATACAACCCCCAAGCATATTTTATTTTTAGAAAAATTTAAAAATGGGGTTTTTGAGAAAAAAAATATTTTTGGTTTCTTTGGAATTTTTTTGGAATCGGCGGTGATTTTTCTTATGCTCTAGATCGAATTTTCGAGAATCAGTTTATTTATTTCGAAGGATTAAAATGTCGCTAACGGGCTAAAGGGCGTTTTTTATCTAAAATGGATTAGTCAAGTATTATTTATAAATATGTAATTTAATTAAAATATTAACAGAAATATCCTACTAAAATTAATTTTCTGTAACCCAAGTAGCTTTTAATTTAGTTATTTTAATTTTGTTAAATGGGCACCCTGTATTATTTTAATTTTACTGATGTGAAAGCTTAATTGAAACATTATAAGCGGTTTAATTTGAAAACGTAATGTACTAATGCAGCAGTTATCAAAATATAGTGCACCAATGTACCTACTAATCTACAGACACAATTGATTGTGCTTGAAAATAAAAGCAGTTTAAAGGATAGTAAATTTGTTACGTCGACACCAATTGTATGACAAATAACATAACCGTTATATTACAGCTCTCTCTATTATCAACATCAGCATTAAATGTATCGATTTTAATTATCAAATTATCGATTTTATTGGCTTATTATCTGTTGGAATAATTTGATATTATTTAGTAAGGCTGGTGGACAGGGACGTATTTAGACTAAATTTTCGGAGGGGGGGTAAATGTTAAAGTTTAATTTTTTGTTTTAGTCTTAAAAATTTCTTTTGCTTTTTCCTGATTTTTTTATGATTGCAGTCGGACTTTATTAATTAATAAATAAGTTTGGCAGGGGGGGGAAGGCTCTAACCCCTAAATACGGCCTTAAGAGTATGTTTAAATATCCTTCTTGAAGGAGGCTGATGTCCAACAATAAGTTACGTCTGGATGGATTATGGAACTTTTACACTGATAAAAATTTTGCCAAGATTATATCAACTGATAACTTTGACAATAAATGTCAAAAATTCTTATTTTGTTTTTTGTTTTCGTGCAGAGTATGAATCAGTCATTTTGTTTAGTATGAAACTACTAATAAATATAATCTGACGAAGTTGAGAATTACAAGTTGTACACGTGACAATTTTCCCAAGAATCATACATTAATCTGCCGCATGTGTACGTGTGAGACGGCGATTTAACGATTACACGCTACCAGAATTGCTATATTACTTGACTCAAATTCACGAATTAAATGTAATAAAAGGACAAAATACTGCATGGAGTATGTAGCAGAAAAGTGGAGTAGGTAGTAATTTTTGCAATTTATTCTTCTATTTTTATTAATTTTTATTCCTTACGTCGTTTAGTGGAAAATTTAGTTTGCATGATGCGTGACAAAGGTAATACATGTTGCATTTACTTACTATCAACATAATACATTCCTGGAAAATGTTATTTCTATCTTTAATTTGACCGCTGATAGAATTGTATTAAAATTGCTTATTTCCTATTATATTTTTATCAACACGAAAGCAGCTAACAAAAGTGTGCAGACCTAAATTTAAAAAGCAAGGCACATAGCACGCTTTAACTTTTTTGGCTATTATGTAATTATTAATAAATTGGAGAAAAAACAACAGAAGAATTAGGACACGAAAAATGGGTTGTCGTATTTTTATATTTTATTATTATATATTATTATATTTGACGATAACCATTTTTTAAAAGTTTTTACTGGCAAGAAACCATTTAAAAATTCGTACTGACGAAAAACCATTTAAAAGTTTGTACTAGCGAGAAACCATTTGTAAATGTTCTGACAAAAAATTTATAACGCAAGAAAAGTTATAAATAATATTAAAAATTCAAACTGGCGAGAAACCATTTAAAAATTTATACTAGCGAAAAACCATTTAAAAATGTGTACTGGCAAAAAAACATTTGCAAATTATGTGACCGTAAATTTGTAACCCAGAGTAAAATTTATAAACATTATTAAAACTTCAAACAGGCGAGAAATTATTTGCACATTTTTTAACCATCAATTCACAACACAAAGTAAATTTTATGAATAATATTAAAAATTCAATAAAGGAAAAATAAAATACTGCACTCTTCTCGCTTATTTGTTGCAAGAGACGCGTTTCCACCTCAAACAGTCATCCTCAGACCCAACGTACAAATAATATTAGAAATTCAAACTGGCGAGAAACCATTTAAAAATTTATACTGGCAAAAAAACATTTGTAAATTTGTACTGACGTAAAACCATTTGCAAAATTTTAGGCAATAAATTCGTACACAATAAATTTTAGGAATACTTTTAGTGGCTACTAAAGAAAAGGGACAGAAGGGGAAATAGAAGAAGATACAGAATGAAACACAGAAGAAGAGACAGGAAGAGACACAGAATTTTTAATGAAATCCTAGTACAATCTGGTATCTGGAACAAGCTGGGTAGTCCAGTTGCACACCAATCGAGTTTCACATCATGCAAACACTTTATTAATTATGGTGGAATTTTTATGTACAGGGGGAGTGCTTTTTAAGAGTATTTTTAAAGAAAAATTTTGTTTGTTTTTTCAAGTTTTATTGAAATTTGATGGTTTCTGCGAGTTGATTAATGTGGTGACAGCTAGCGGAGAAATAGGTGGCGTGAAATAAACAGATTCAAGTTTAGAACGTTTTGAATTTTGAATGTAAAATTTATATAATTAAAGTATGATACTGGTAAAAAAAGGCGTTTAATTAAAATTACAGGTTAATAATAATAATTTAAGAAGAATTTGGTTATTTTAAAATTGAAACAGAAGTTAATTTGAAGATAGAGAAGATAAGTAGAGTAGATATGACATTTGCTTGAATATTAGTTGTGGTTAATAATTTAATTGGTTTATGGTAGTATTTTGAATAATATTTGGATTTAAAAATTAAAGAAACGACAAAATTTGTTAATAAACAATCACCTGCATTTTAGTATCAAATTAATTCAAAATTTTCAATTTTGCGATTTATTTAAATGAAGTTTAAGCTTATATGAACAAATTAATTGAAAATTTATTAATTTTACATTTGGACTTATTTCTTTGAAAGTTAATTTGAAAATTACATCATAATATAAATATGTATATTATATTGCTTAAAAAGAGAGATTTGTATATTTTATTAGATGATAAGATAGAAACCGTTTTTCGATTAAAAGTTTAATTATTTACTACGACTGAAGCTAAGAAAAAACTGTTACCAACTTCAGTTAAAAAGAGTAATTAAACAATATAACCAAAATAATACATAGAAAATGCATAAATTATGTTGCTTGTAATAAAATTTATTTTTCTATTAATACTAAATGAAGCCGAACAAAACTTTTAGCTCTAATAATAATAATGATATAATATTAATCTTAACGTTGACATTTTGTAATCAGTTTTAAGCTCTCTACCACATTACTTAAAAATAAGTATGTGAGCAACCCCGTGTAATATATTTTCCGTTAAAATTTACACACATAGTTACACAACAAAACTAACGATCTCTAAATAATACTAAATTATCACAATCTGGTAAATGACAGTTTTGTGACTTCATTAATTTCCACTTTATTAAAAAACTTAGGTTGGGATTTTTTTAAATAATGAGTTTTCGTTTATTTTAATTATTTTATAAATATTTTCTTTTTCTCTTAGATATGTCTTTCTGGACTCTCAGCTAAAGCATGATGACAGGGGAATACTAATACGAGCTCAAAACGACAGGAAAGTGCCAATAAATAATGAAAATTTTAAAATATTTCCTGGATATAAAATAAAATAAACTGAAACAAACCGAGAAGTTAAATTCTAGAGAAAGCTGTAAATCCTGATGACAGATTCTTCAGATTCCTTGGTACTATATGGGTACCATGTTCACCGGAGTTGAACAGTCTAAGAACCCGATAGATCACCAATTTACCTCACATATGGTCGTTACGTACGTCGCAATAAATTTACTCAAACTTAATGAAAAGAAACATTTTAACATCAATTATACGCAGACTAAAGAAAATTCACATTTGTTATTTCAATTATTTGTGATCGGCAATTATGGGAAATGCTTCCTTATTTTATTGATATAATTAGCAACAGTTTGATTATATCTATTTAAAATAATTACCATTCTTTTTGAAATTCTCCATCGATTTTGAATCTTTTAAACTTTTAATTGTATTTAATTTATTTTTATTTTTTATTTAATTTTATATGTATTATTATCCTCATTGCTTATTTTCTATTATTGCAATAATTATATTTTGTTATGTGGAAGTCGTGATCACGCAATTTTGAAAGCAAACAAGTCACAAAATTATCGACATTATTTTCTTTATCAATAAATCAGTGACTTCACAACAAAATTAACTTCGCACGTGCGGAAAATCGATTAGATGACAATCTTCGGCAAGTTTGAAAGTTTTGTATTAGTTTTGAACGTGACAAAGAAATGCATGTTAACAAAATTTCAAATTAGTGTTTTTAAAAAAAATTACATATTAGAATGCAGGACGTATTGGGTGGGCACTAATAAATAAAATTAGGGTGGACGTTGGAAGCGGTCGGAAAGCCTAGTATTAGGGTGTTTTACAAATCGCTACTTCTGTAGTTATCTCACTTAAGAATGTAAAGCAGGAGATTCCTTGATATACTTGGTGCATGTAGATGTCAAATGTCAACAGACCATGTAAAACCCCTATTTTTATGTCAAATGTTTTCTAAAAATAATGTCACTCCTTAATTATCTTGTTTTCCTAAATTCCCACATTTTGGGGAAACAAAATTTAAATTAACCTATAAAATATTAAATTGGTAATTTATTTTTACACATGAGCACCTCGATAAAAGTAAAGTGACGAAAAATAAATTGAAAATCTTCGATTTTTGCATAATTTAAAAGAGGGTGCTAAATTTTTAAATTAAATTTAAAATTACATTTTTAGGTTAACTATGTAAACATGCAGAATATACAGGTAATTAGAACATTGAAATTGCGAGGATAGTTATCAGGATAATCCTAGCCGTTTCTATTGTTTGGTTAAATTCGAGATTGTAACAAATTACAACATTTGTGAAATCTGCAGACATTTTACTAATTTACGTGTAACCCTAGCGGCAGTTAATGCTACTTATCTGTTACTATTTATCCTTAAAATGTCGTTCTTAAGACTTTGCATGCTATCCTGACCCAAGGACCTACACATTATCCTGATTTAAGTGTAGAACTTCTAGACTTTAAGTTGGAACCGAGTGGAAATTCAAGTATGATAAGTATTTCGCATTTCCTCTGAATCACAATTCAGAAACAAAGAATACTGGACCAGCAAACATTGAAACCACTTATAATTCGTGCCAACGTATAATTTTACTAATTCAACCCAAATTCTCCCAATTAAATAAACCCACAATGAAGAGTAGTAATGTCAAACAATAAATTCAATTAAATTGAAGTAGTTTACATTAAAACCTTTAGTAAAATATAGAATCCCGCATGTTTTATATTATACCTCGGTTCGAACTATAGATGCTTTTTTCAGTGTCGACCACTCCACTCGAGATGGACGGCGAAGTCTACAAATTCTTAGCTTTGTTTGAAGACGCCAATTATACTAGTCTTTCATTCTATTCCAATCATTAAGAAACACTCCTAAACTTGAAGAGTTTTGTATTTTTAATTTAGCTGAAAAAATGATACTTAGTAGGTCCTTGATTTCGGCGACTCATTAAGTTACAAAAAATTTATAAAACTGCACGAAATTTCATTCTTTAAATTTATTACTTTTACGTACTTATTAGATTTCTTTATTGCTGCTTTGTTGTATAACAATGTTTCTACGGGTTAACCCCTGAAATCGACGATAACCCCAATTCAACGAAAATTGAATAAAATCTTTTTACAGTTTTTTTCATTTTTGAAAAAGTCGTATCATGGATACCCAGCAAATTACTCACATTTATTTGGTTCGTTAGTTTATTATTAAATCAATTCTACCCTAAACAAATATAATAATCCAAATTGAAATCTGACTAGATCGCAGAACAGTAGCGGAACAGCTACTAAAATAAACTGTGAAATTTTATTCATTCGTAATTTGTTAATTTTATTTAATAAATAAAAAACAATCTTTTTTAAAAAATATAAGTTAATTTTGAAAATTTTGCACAAAGTGCATGTTGAAATATTAAATTATATTAAAAAACTTCTTTAATACAAAAAAATTGAATAAAAACG